>JAVIAB010000145.1:52470089-53043444 GCA_032433765.1 Megaustenia siamemsis
CTCCATGAATTTGTTCCTGAAACAAGTTGTCCTTTATATTAGATCTCCATGAGTTCAGACATAACGTCCACACCGTTACTCCAGAATGAACTTCGGTAACCATCTATCCGCTATTCGGTAACCATCAGTCCGCTATTCGATAACCATCTATCAGCTATTCAGTAACTATCAGTCCGCTATTCGGTAACCATCTATCAGCTATTCAGTAACTATCAGTCCGCTATTCGGTAACCATCAGTCCGCTATTCGGTAACCATCAGTCCGCTATTCGGTAACCATCTATCCGCTATTCAGTAATCATCAGTCCGCTATTCAGTAATCATCAGAACGCTATTCAGTAATCATCAGTCCGCTATTCAGTAACCATCAGTCCGCTATTCAGTAATCATCAGAACGCTATTCGATAACCATCAGTCCGCTATTCAGTAATCATCAGTCCTCTATTCGGTAACCATCAGTCCGCTATTCAGTAACCATCAGTCCGCTATTCAGTAACCATCAGTCCGCTATTCAGTAACCATCAGTCCGCTATTCGGTAACCATCAGTCCGCTAGTCAGTAATTATCAGTCCGCTATTCAGTAACCATCAGTCCGCTATTCGGTAACCATCAGTCCGCTATTCGGTAACCATCAGTCCGCTATTCGGTAACCATCAGTCCGCTAATCGGTAACCATCAGTCCGCTATTCGGTAATTATCAGTCCGCTATTCAGTAACCATCAGTCCGCTATTCAGTAACCATCAGTCCGCTATTCAGTAACCATCAGTCCGCTATTCAGTAACCATCAGTCCGCTATTCGGTAATTATCAGTCCACTATTCGGTAACCATCAGTCCGCTATTCGGTAACCATCAGTCCGCTATTAAGTAACCATCAGTCCGCTATTCAGTAATTATCAGTCCGCTATTCAGTAACCATCAGTCCGCTATTCAGTAGCCATCAGTCCTGCTATTCAGTAACATCAGTCCGCTATTCAGTATATCATCCGCTATTCTAATTATCAGTCCTATTCAGTATCTTCTCGCATTCAGTAACCATCAGTCCGCTATTCAGTAACCATCAGTCCGCTATTCGGTAACCATCAGTCCTCTATTCAGTAACCATCAGTCCGCTATTCGGTAACCATCAGTCCGCTATTCGGTAACCATCAGTCCGCTATTCAGTAACCATCAGTCCGCTATTCGGTAACCATCTGTTCGCTATTCAGTAACCATCAGTCCGCTATTCAGTAACCATCAGTCCGCTATTCGGTAACCATCAGTCCGCTATTCAGTAACCATCAGTCCGCTATTCAGTAACCATCAGTCCGCTATTCGGTAACCATCAGTCCGCTATTCAGTAACCATCAGTCCGCTATTCAATAACCATCAGTCCGCTTTTCGGTAACCATCAGTCCGCTATTCGGTAACCATCAGTCCGCTATTCAGTAACCATCAGTCCGCTATTCGGTAACCATCAGTCCGCTATTCAGTAACCATCAGTCCGCTATTCGGTAACCATTAGTCCGCTATTCTGATGTAATAAATAAGAGGTCTTGTGAGGAAGATGTAATGAAGAAGAGGTCTCGTGAGTAAGATGTAATGAAGAAGAGGTCTCGTGAGTAAGATGTAATAAATAAGAGGTCTTGTGAGGAAGATGTTATGAACTTGTGAGGTAGTAGAGGACGTAAGCCACAGAAAAGACAGCGTGTAATCACAATGACCTAAGTTTTAGTTCTAGGCTTATCGCTACAGGAAATATCACGTATCTACTGCCCACTTTGATACGAGCGATATCGTATCAGTCATGTCTAGTATCAGACAAAGCACGTCACGTGGTAGGTGTACTCAAGAGCCAGTCTTCCATTAATGTCCCTGGTCAAATGTCAATCACGAACACGCGAACAATTAATGCCCAGACTTAGGGCACGTCCAAACTTTCGCTCTGACTCAATTATATCGGATTCCATCATTTCCGTCATTCCTATTTTCCTGATTACAGCACGTCACTGTCAAAGGTGTTGGTTATACAGTAGTACCGTGACTTTGTTATCTTGATTTCAACACTACAATGACTCTACTATCTTTATTACAGCACTACACTGACTCTACTATCTTTATTATAGCATTACAATGACTCTACTATCTTTATTATAGCACTACAATGACTCTACTATCTTTATTATAGCACTACAATGACTCTACTATCTTTATTATAGCACTACAATGACTCTACTATCTTTATTACAGCACTACAATGACTCTACTATCTTTATTATAGCACTACAATGACTCTACTATCTTTATTACAGCACTACACTGACTCTACTATCTTTATTACAGCACTACAATGACTCTACTATCTTTATTACAGCACTACAATGAATCTACTATCTTTATTACAGCACTACAATTACTCTACTATCTTTATTACAGCAATACAATGACTCTACTATCTTTATTATAGCACTACAATGACTCTACTATCTTTATTACAACACTACAATGACTCTACTATCTTTATTATAGCACTACAATGACTCTACTATCTTTATTACAACACTACAATGACTCTACTATCTTTATTATAGCACTACAATGACTCTACTATCTTTATTACAACACTACAATGACTCTACTATCTTTATTACAGCACTACAATGACTCTACTATCTTTATTACAACACTACAATGACTCTGCTATCTTTATTATAGCACTACACTGACTCTACTATCTTTATTATAACACTACAATGACTCTACTATCTTTATATATAACACTACAATGACTCTACTATCTTTATTACAGCACTACAATGACTCTACTATCTTTATTACAGCACTACAATGACTCTACTATCTTTATTATAGCACTACAATGACTCTACTATCTTTATTACAGCACTACAATGACTCTACTATCTTTATTACAGCACTACAATGACTCTACTATCTTTATTACAGCACTACAATGACTCTACTATCTTTATTACAGCACTACAATGACTCTACTATCTTTATTACAGCACTACAATGACTCTACTATCTTTATTATAGCACTACAATGACTCTACTATCTTTATTATAGCACTACAATGACTCTACTATCTTTATTACAGCACTACAATGACTCTACTATCTATACTACAGCACTACAATGACTCTACTATCTTTATTATAACACTACAATGACTCTACTATCTTTATTACAACACTACAATGACTCTACTATCTTTATTATAGCACTACAATGACTCTACTATCTTTATTACACCACTGCAATGACTCTACTATCTTTATTATAGCACTACAATGACTGTATTATCTTTATTACACCACTGCAATGACTCTACTATCTTTATTACAGCACTACAATGACTCTACTATCTTTATTATATAGCACTACAATGACTCTACTATCTTTATTATAGCACTACAATGACTCTACTATCTTTATTACAACACTACAATGGCTCTACTATCTTTATTATAGCACTACAATGACTCTACTATCTTTATTACAACACTACAATGACTCTACTATCTTTATTACAGCACTACAATGACTATTATCTTTATTACACCACTGCAATGACTCTACTATCTTTATTACAGCACTACAATGGCTCTACTATTTTTATTACAGCACTACAATGGCTCTACTATTTTTAGTACAGCACTACAATGGCTCTATTATCTTTAATACAACACTACAATGGCTCTACCATCTTTATTACAGCACTACAATGACAGCACACAACTGATTCCAGAACATTTATCTAACACAAGACTATAACTGGCTCGAGGACATCTATCTAACACAAGACTATAACTGGCTCCAGGATATCTATCTAACACAAGACTATAACTGGCTCGAGGACATCTATCTAACACAAGACTATAACTGCATCCAGGATATCTATCTAACACAAGATTTTAACTGGCTCCAGGATATCTATCTAACACAAGATTTTAACTGGCTCCAGGATATCTATCTAACACAAGATTTTAACTGGCTCCAGGACATCTATCTAACACAAGATTTTAACTGGCTCCAGGATATCTATCTAACATAAGACTATAACTGGTTCCAGGATATCTATCTAACACAAGATTATAACTGGCTCCAGGATATCTATCAAACACAAGACTATAACTGGCTCCAGGATATCTATCTAAAACAAGACTATAACTGGTTCCAGGATATCTACCTAACACAAGATTATAACTGGCTCCAGGATATCTATCAAACACAAGACTATAACTGGCTCCAGGATATCTATCTAACAGAAGACTTTAACTGGCTCAAGAAAATCTATCTAACACAAGACTATAACTGGCGCCAGGATATCTACCTAAAACAAGATTATAACTGGTTCCAGGCAATCTACCTAACACAAGACTATAACTGGTTCTAGGCAATCTACCTAACACAAGATATAAAACTGGTTCCAGGAAATTTATCTAACACAAGTCTATAACTGGCTCGAGGACATCTATCTAACACAAGACTATAACTGGCTCCAGGATATCTATCTCACACATGACTATAACTGGCTCCAGGATATCTATCTACACAAAATAATAAATGGTTCCAGGACAATTATCTAACACAAGACTATAACTGGCCCGCGGACATCTATCTAACACAAGACTATAACTGGCTCCAGGATATCTATCTAACACATGACTATAACTGGCTCCAGGATATCTATCTAACATAAGACTATAACTGGCTCCAGGTTATCTATCTAACATAAGACTATAACTGGCTCAGGTATATCTATCTAACACAAGACTATAACTGGCTCAAGTATATCTATCTAACACAAGACTATAACTGGCTCAAGTATATCTAACACAAGATAATAACTGGCTCCATGACTTTATTATCTAACACAAGACTATAACTGACTCCATGATATCTACCTAACACAAGACTATAACTGGCTCCAGGATATCTACCTAACACAAGACTATAACTGGCTCCAGTATATCTACCTAACACAAGACTATAACTGGCTCCAGGATATCTACCTAACAGAAGACTATAACTGGCTCCAGGACATCTATCTAACACAAGACTATAACTGGCTCCAGGACATCTATCTAACACAAGACTATAACTGGCTCCAGGACATCTAGCTAACACAAGACTATAACTGGCTCCAGGACATCTATCTAACACAAGACTATAACTGGCTCCAGGACATCTATCTAACACAAGACTATAACTGGCTCCAGGACATCTACCTAACACAAAACTATAACTGGCTCCAGGACATCTACCTAACACAAGACTATAACTGGATCCAGGATATCTACCTAACAGAAGACTATAACTGGCTCCAGGATATCTACCTAATACAAGACTATAACTGGCTCCAGGACATCTATCTAATATAAGACTATAACTGGCTCCAGGACATCTATCTAACACAAGACTATAACTGGCTCCAGAAAATCTATCACAAGACTATAATTGGCTCCAGGATATCTATCTAACACACGACTATAACTGGCTCCAGGACATCTACCTAACACAAGACTATAATTGGCTCCTGCAAATCTATCTAACGCAAGACTATAACTGGCTCGAGGACATCTACATAGCACGAGACTATAACTGGCTCCAGGACGTCTACATAACGCAAGACTATAACTGGCTCCAGGACGTCTACTTAACGCAAGACTATAACTGGCTCCAGGACATCTGTCTAATACAAGACTATAACTGGCCCCAGGACATCTACCTAACACAAGACTATAACTGGCCCCAGGAAATCTATCTAATACAAGACCATAACTGGCTCCAGGACATCTACCTAACACAAGACTATAACTGGCTCCAGGACATCTACCTAACACAAGACTATAACTGGCCCCAGGACGTCTATCTAATACAAGACTAATATGGCTCCAGGGCGTCTATCTAACACAAGACTATAACTGGCCCCAGGACGTCTATCTAATACAAGACTATAACTGGCTCCAGGACGTCTATCTAATACAAGACTATAACTGACTCCAGAACATCTGTCTAATACAAGACTATAACTGGCTCCAGGACATCTACCTAACACAAGACTATAACTGGCTCCAGGACGTCTTTCTAATACAAGACTATAACTGGCTCCAGGAAATCTATCTAATACAAGACCATAACTGGCTCCAGGACGTCTACATAACGCAAGACTATAACTGGCTCCAGGACGTCTATCTAATACAAGACTATAAATGGCTCCAGGACGTCTATCTAATACAAGACTATAACTGGCTCATAGACGTCTATCTAATACAAGACTATAACTGGCTCCAGGACGTCTATCTAATACAAGACTATAACTGGCGCCAGGACGTCTATCTAATATAAGACTATAACTGGCTCCAGGACATTTATCTAACACAAGACTATAACTGGCTCCAGGACGTCTATCTAACACACGAATATAACTGGCTCCAGGACATCTATCTAATACAAGACTATAACTGGCTCCAGGACATCTATCTAATACAAGACTATAACTGGCTCCAGTACATCTATCTAATACAAGACTATAACTGGCTCCAGGGCATCTATGTAATACAAGACTATAACTGGCTCCAGGACATCTATCTAATACAAGACTATAACTGGCTCCAGGACGTCTATCTAACACAAGACTATAACTGGCTCCAGTACGTCTATCTAACACAAGACTATAACTGGCTCCAGGACATCTATCTAACACAAGACTATACTGGCTCCAGGACATCTATCTAACACAAGACTATAGCTGGCTCCAGGACGTCTACATAACGCAATACTATAACTGGCTCCAGGACGTCTATCTAATACAAGACTATAACTGGCTCCAGGATATCTATCTAATACAAGACTATACTGGCTCCAGGACGTCTATCTAACACAAGACTATAACTGGCTCAAGGACATCTATCTAATACAAGACTATAACAGGCTAAAGTATCTGTGTCAATGGTGTGGTGTCAATGGACTGGTGTCAATGGTGTTGTGTCAATGGGCTGTGTCAATGGTGTGTGGTGTCAATGGCCTGTGTCAATGGTGTGGTGTCAATGGTGTAGTGTCAATTGCCTGGTGTCAATGGTGTAGAGTCAATTGCCTGGTGTCAATGGTGTAGTGTCAATGGTATGGTTTCAATGGTGTGGTGATAGTGTCAATGGCCTGTGTTAATTTTGTAGTGTCAATGTTGTGGTGTCAATGGTGTGTAGTCAATGGTGTAGTGTCAATGGTGTGGTGTCAATGGTGTAGTATCAATGGTGTGGTTTCAATGGCCTGTGTCAATGGTATAGTGTCAATGGTGTAGTGTCAATGGTGTGGTGTCAATGGTGTGGTGTCAATAGCCTGGTGTCAATAGTGTAGTGTCAAAGGTGTGGTCTCAATTGCCTGGTGTAAATGGTGTGGTTTCAATCGCCTGGTGTCAATGTTGTATTGTCAATGGTGTAGTGTCAATGGCCTGTGTCTGTGGTGTGGTGTCAATGGTGTGATGTCAATGGTCTGGTGTCAATGGGCAGTTGTTAATGGTGTGGTTTCATTAGTGTGGTGCCAATGGCCTGTGTCAATGGTGTCGTGTCAATGGTGTCGTGTCAATGGTGTGGTATCAATGGCCTGGTGATAGTGTCAATTGTGTGGTGTCACTGGCGTGGTGTCAATGGTGTGGTGCCAATGTTGTGGTCTTAATGGTGTGGTGTCAATGACATAGTGTCAATAGTGTAGTGTCAATGGTGAGGTGTCAGTGGTGTAGTGTTAATGGTGTGGTGTCAATGGCTTAGTATCAATGGTGTAGTGTCAATGGCCTGGTGCCAATGGTGTGGTGTCAATGGCCAGGTGTCAATGGTGTAATTTCAGTGGTGTGGTGTCAATAGTGTGGTGCCAATGGTGTGGTGTCAATGGCCTGGTGTTAATGGTGTGGTGTCAATGTTGTAGTGTCAATGGTGTCGTGTCAATGGTGTGGTGTCAATGGTGTAGTGACAATGGTGTGATGTCAATGGTGTTGTGTCAATGGTCTGGTGTCAATGGTGTGGTGTCAATGGTGTGGTGTCAATGGTGTAGTGACAATGGTGTAGTGTCAATGGTGTGGTATCAATTTCCTGGTATCAATGGTATAGTGTAAATGGTGTAGTGTCAATGGTGTAGAGTCAGTGGCCTGGTGTAAATGGCCTGTGTCAATGGTGTAGTGTGAATGGCGTGATGTCATTGTTGTGATGTTAATGGGTTGGTGTCAATGATGTAGTGTAAATGATGTGGTGTCACTGGCGTGGTGTCAATGGCTTGTGTCAATGGCTTGTGTCAATTGTGTGGTGTCAATGGCGGGTGTCAGTGGTGTAATGTCAATGGTGTGTTGTCAATGGCCTGTGTCAATGGTGTGGTGTCAATGTCGTGGTGTCAAAGGTGTAGTGTCAATGGTGTGGTGTCAATAGACTGTGTCATTGGTGTGGTGTCAATGGCCTGTGTCAATGGTGTGGAGTCAATGGCGTGCTGTCAATGGTGTGGTGTTGATTTCCTAGTGTCAATGGTGTAGTGTCAATGGTGTGTTGTCAATGGCCTGTGTCAATGTTGTTGTGTCAAATGTGTGGTGTCTATGGTGTGGTGTCAATGGGTTGTGTCAATGGCGTATTGTCAATGTTGTGGTGTCAATGGCTTAGTGTCAATGGTGTGGTGTCATTGGTGTAGTGTCAATGGTCTGGTGTCAATAGTGTGGTATCAAACGTGTAGTGTCATTGGTGTGGAGTCAATGGCCTGGTGTCAATGGTGTGGTGTCAATGGCCTGGTTTCAATGTTGTAGTGTCAATAGTGTAGTGTGAATGGCCTGTGTCAATGGTACGGTGTCAATCTTGTGGTGTTAATGGTGTGGTGTCAGTGGCCTGGTGTCAATGGTGTGGTGTCCATGGCCTGTGTCAATGGTGTGGTGTCAATGGTTTGGTGTCAATGGCTTGGTGATAGTGTCAATGGTGTGGTGTCAATGGCCTGTGTCAATGGTGTGATATCAATGGTGTGGTGTCAATGGTGTAGTGTCATTAGTGTGGTGTCAATGGTCTGTGTTAATCGCGTGGTGCCAATGGTGTGATGTCAATGACCTGGTGCCAATAGTGCGATGTCAATTGTGTGGTGTCAATTGCGTAGTGTCAATGGTGTGGTGTGAATGGCGTAGTGTTAATGGTGTGGTGTCAATGGCCTGTGTCAATGGTGTGGTGCCAATGGTGTGGTGTTAATGGCGTGGTGACTTTGTCAATGGTGTGATGTTAATGATGTGGAGCCAATGGCCTAGTGTCAATGATGTGGTGTCAATGGCCTAGTGTCAATGGTGTGGTGTCAATGGTGTGGTATCAATGACGTGGTGTCAATGGTGTAGTGTGAATGGTGTGGTGTGAATGGCGTGGTGTCAATGGTGTGGTGTCATTGGCCTGGTTTCAATGTTGTAGTGTCAATAGTGTAGTGTCAATGGTATGGTGTCAATCTTGTAGTGTTAATGGTGTGGTGTCAGTGGCCTGGTGTCAATGGTGTGGTGTCCATGGCCTGTGTCAATGGTGTGGTGTCAATGGTTTGGTGTCAATGGCTTGGTGATAGTGTCAATGGTGTGGTGTCAATGGCCTGTGTCAATGGTGTGATATCAATGGTGTGGTGTCAATGGTGTAGTGTCATTAGTGTGGTGTCAATGGTCTGTGTTAATGGCGTGGTGTCAATGACCTGGTGCCAATAGTGCGATGTCAATGGTGTGGTGTCAATGGGCTAGGTCAATGGTGTGGTGTGAATGGCGTAGTGTTAATGGTGTGTTGTCAATGGCCTGTGTCAATGGTGTGGTGTCAATGTCGTGGTGTCAAAGGTGTAGTGTCAATGGTGTGGTGTCAATAGACTGTGTCATTGGTGTGGTGTCAATGGCCTGTGTCAATGGTGTGGAGTCAATGGCGTGCTGTCAATGGTGTGGTGTTGATTTCCTAGTGTCAATGGTGTAGTGTCAATGGTGTGTTGTCAATGGCCTGTGTCAATGTTGTTGTGTCAAATGTGTGGTGTCTATGGTGTGGTGTCAATGGAGTTGTGTCAATGGCGTATTGTCAATGTTGTGGTGTCAATGGTTTAGTGTCAATGGTGTGGTGTCATTGGTGTAGTGTCAATGGTCTGGTGTCAATAGTGTGGTATCAAACGTGTAGTGTCATTGGTGTGGAGTCAATGGCCTGGTGTCAATGGTGTGGTGTCAATGGCCTGGTTTCAATGTTGTAGTGTCAATAGTGTAGTGTGAATGGCCTGTGTCAATGGTACGGTGTCAATCTTGTGGTGTTAATGGTGTGGTGTCAGTGGCCTGGTGTCAATGGTATGGTGTCAATGGTTTGGTGTCAATGGCTTGGTGATAGTGTCAATGTTGTGGTGTCAATGGCCTATGTCAATGGTGTGATATCAATGGCGTGGTGTCAATGGTGTAGTGTCATTAGTGTGGTGTCAATGGTCTGTGTTAATCGCGTGGTGCCAATGGTGTGATGTCAATGACCTGGTGCCAATAGTGCGATGTCAATTGTGTGGTGTCAATTGCGTAGTGTCAATGGTGTGGTGTGAATGGCGTAGTGTTAATGGTGTGGTGTCAATGGCCTGTGTCAATGGTGTGGTGCCAATGGTGTGGTGTTAATGGCGTGGTGACTTTGTCAATGGTGTGATGTTAATGATGTGGAGCCAATGGCCTAGTGTCAATGATGTGGTGTCAATGGCCTAGTGTCAATGGTGTGGTGTCAATGGTGTGGTATCAATGACGTGGTGTCAATGGTGTAGTGTGAATGGTGTGGTGTGAATGGCGTGGTGTCAATGGTGTGGTGTCATTGGCCTGGTTTCAATGTTGTAGTGTCAATAGTGTAGTGTCAATGGTATGGTGTCAATCTTGTAGTGTTAATGGTGTGGTGTCAGTGGCCTGGTGTCAATGGTGTGGTGTCCATGGCCTGTGTCAATGGTGTGGTGTCAATGGTTTGGTGTCAATGGCTTGGTGATAGTGTCAATGGTGTGGTGTCAATGGCCTGTGTCAATGGTGTGATATCAATGGTGTGGTGTCAATGGTGTAGTGTCATTAGTGTGGTGTCAATGGTCTGTGTTAATGGCGTGGTGTCAATGACCTGGTGCCAATAGTGCGATGTCAATGGTGTGGTGTCAATGGGCTAGGTCAATGGTGTGGTGTTAATGGTGTGGTGTCAATGGCGTGGTGATGGTGTCAATTGTGTGGTGTCAATGGCGTGGTGATTTTGTCAATGGTGTGGTGTTAATGGTGTGGTGCCAATGGCCTAGTGTCAATGATGTGGTGTCAATGGCATCGTGTCAATGGTGTGGTGTCAATGGTGTGGTGTCAATGGTGTAGTGTGAATGGCGTGGTGTCAATGGCGTGGTGTCAATGGCGTGGTGTCAATGGCGTGGTGTCAATGGCGTAGTGATGGTGTCAATGGCGTGGTGATGGTGTCAATGGTATGGTGTCAATGGCCTGGTGTTAATGTCAATGGTGTGGTGTCAATGGCGTGACTTCAATAGTGTGGTGTCAATGGCCTGGTTTAGTAGATGATAACATGTTGGGTTATCAACATAGCTGAAAGAATGTGTATTTGACTATAAATTTTTGTAGGAGAAAAAGAGAAAGTTTCCTTATATGTGTGATATGGTCAATACTGCGCTAGGGCGATTAGCTAATGGCTGGTGAACCGAGAAGCCGTCGGTCGAGACCGAACTCGACCCCTTATCCTTAGAAATCAGTTCTCTAACCAGTTAACCATGATGACCTCCAAATGAGTCTTGAAAGACAGGAAATAACATGGAGCTCGTTCAGTGGATTACACGTCAACCTACCCTGGGTCTGTGAAGACATCCTTACGACACGATATTTCCACATTTCCTGTGCACATACAGAATTAGTTTGTCCAGTACCGTCCTGTATGTCATTATTTCTTGTGCACATACAGAATTAATTTGTCCAGTAACTTCCTATATGTCATTATTTCTTGTGCACATACAGAATTAGTTTGTCCAGTACCGTTCTATATGTCATTATTTCTTGTGCACATACAGAATTAGTTTGTCAAGTACCTTCCTATATGTAATTATTTCTTGTGCACATACAGAATTAGTTTGTCCAGTACAGTCCTATGTGTCATTATTTCCTGTGCACATAAACAATTAATTTGTCCAGTACCTTCCTATATGTCATTTTTTCATGTGCACATACAGAATTAGTTTGTCCAGTGCCGTCCTATGTGTCATTATTTCCTGTGCACATACAGAATTAGTTTGTCCAGTACCTTACTATATGTCATTATTTCCTGTGCACTTACAGAATTAGTTTGTCCAGTACCTTCCTATATGTCATTATTTCCTGTGCACATACAGAATTAGTTTGTCCAGTACCTTCCTATATGTCATTATTTCATGTGCACATACAGAGTTAGTTTGTCCAGTACTTTACTATATGTCATTATTTCATGTGCACATACAAAATTAATTTGTCCAGTACCGTCCTGTATGTCATTATTTCCTGTGCACATACAGAATTAGTTTGTCCAGTACCGTCATGTATGTCATTATTTCTTGTGCACATACAGAATTAGTTTGTCCAGTACAGTCCTATGTGTCATTATTTCCTGTGCACATAAACAATTAATTTGTCCAGTACCTTCCTATATGTCATTTTTTCATGTGCACATACAGAATTAGTTTGTCCAGTGCCGTCCTATGTGTCATTATTTCCTGTGCACATACAGAATTAGTTTGTCCAGTACCTTACTATATGTCATTATTTCATGTGCACTTACAGAATTAGTTTGTCCAGTACCTTCCTATATGTCATTATTTCCTGTGCACATACAGAATTAGTTTGTCCAGTACCTTCCTATATGTCATTATTTCATGTGCACATACAGAGTTAGTTTGTCCAGTACTTTACTATATGTCATTATTTCATGTGCACATACAAAATTAATTTGTCCAGTACCGTCCTGTATGTCATTATTTCCTGTGCACATACAGAATTAGTTTGTCCAGTACCGTCATGTATGTCATTATTTCTTGTGCACATACAGAATTAGTTTGTCCAGTTGCTTCACTTCACGAATTTGTTCGTGCCCCCCCCCCCCCATGGAACTTCTCTCGTCGTCTTCTCCCACAACAGGAACGCCGCTGTCTGCACTTGATGAAAGTTTACTTTCTCCTGAACGCCGCTGTCTGCACTTGATGAAAGTTTACTTTCTCCTGAACGCCGCTGTCTGCACTTGATGAAAGTTTACTTTCTCCTGAACGCCGCTGTCTGCACTTGATGAAAGTTTACTTTCTCCTGAACGCCGCTGTCTGCACTTGATGAAAGTTTACTTTCTCATGAAGCTCGTCTTCTCCCACAACAGGAACGCCGCTGTCTGCACTTGATGAAAGTTTACTTTCTCCTGAACGCCGCTGTCTGCACTTGATGAAAGTTTACTTTCTCCTGAACGCCGCTGTCTGCACTTGATGAAAGTTTACTTTCTCATGAAGCTCGTCTTCTCCCACAACAGGAACGCCGCTGTCTGCACTTGATGAAAGTTTACTTTCTCCTGAACGCCGCTGTCTGCACTTGATGAAAGTTTACTTTCTCCTGAACGTCGTCTTGCTTGTTCATTTTTCCTTTCATATCCAGGGATGAATGTGTTCATAGACGCACAAAGACAGACATACATAGACACTTTCATAGACATATATTGAATTGGTAAAGAAACCACAAACCACGTGACAATAATGTACCCATTGACGTCTGCCTCACAAAGCGAGTGTATAAACTCTCGTTAAACCTCGACAAATGCCCTTGTCAACTTGTTTCAAAACTCTCGTGCCAACATTGACCTCCGACCTTTGCTACTCTGACCTGCTCTGGCAGCGAGAGTGGTAACTCAATGCTGGCTCGGGAAACCTGAAGCAAACGAGAAGTGTGCTCAGCACTGCGGTATATGGCTGCTATTTTAGTAACTTTGTTGTGACGTCTTAGCTTCATGGCTGTAGTATTGTTATATTTGTATGAATATAGAGTCTTGGTACAAAATGACTTCATGAATCAAATGTGTTTCATAGACCAAAAAATAAAATCAGAAAAGTTGGTTTGTTTGTATTATGACTAACATCAGTGCACACCGGGCGATCCCGTAGGTGCTCCCTCATGGGGGCTGTGTCCGTTTTTTTAAATTTTATTCCAGCTGTGGACAAATGTGTGGCCTACTTATTTTGAATCATCAAAGTTATTTAACGTGCGCGAGTGCACACGGGACGTCATGTTTATTATTGTTATCTGAGAAAGCTAAAATCGGATCTCACTATCCAGAGAGGGCTAGACATGGGATCTCCCTACCCAGAGAGGGGTAGACATCGAATATCACTACCTAGAGAGGCTAGACATAGGATCTCCCTACCCAGAGAGGGGCAGACATCGAATATCACTACCTAGAGAGGGCTACACATCGGATCTCACTACCTAGAGAGGGCTACAAATCGAATCTCACTACCTAGAGAGGGCTACACATCGGATCTCACTACCTAGAGAGAGGGCTACACATCGGATCTCACTACCTAGAGAGGGCTAATCATCGGATCTCACTACCTAGAGAGGGCTACACATCGGATCTCACTACCTAGAGAGAGGGCTACACATCGGATCTCACTACCTAGAGAGGGCTAATCATCGGATCTCACTACCTAGAGAGAGGGCTACACATCGGATCTCACTACACAGAGAGGGCTACAAATCGGATCTCACTACCTAGAGAGAGGGCTACACATAGGATCTCACTACCTAGAGAGGGCTAAACATCGGATCTCACTACCTAGAGAGGGCTAAACATCGGATCTCACTACCTAGAGAGGGCTAAACATCGGATCTCACTACCTAGAGAGGGCTAATCATCGGATCTCACTGCCTAGAGAGGGCTAAACATCGGATCTCACTACCTAGAGAGGGCTAATCATCGGATCTCACTACCTAGAGAGGGCTAAACATCGGATCTCACTACCTAGAGAGGGCTAAACATCGGATCTCACTACCTAGAGAGGGCTAAACATCGGATCTCACTACCTAGAGAGGGCTAAACATCGGATCTCACTACCTAGAGAGGGCTAAACATCGGATCTCACTACCTAGAGAGGGCTAATCATCGGATCTCACTGCCTAGAGAGGGCTACAAATCGGATCTCACTACCTAGAGAGGGCTAAACATCGGATCTCACTACCTAGAGAGGGCTAATCATCGGATCTCACTACCTAGAGAGAGGGCTACACATCGGATCTCACTGCCTAGCGAGAGGGCTACACATCGGATCTCACTGCCTAGAGAGAGGGCTAAACATCGGATCTCACTACCTAGAGAGGGCTAAACATCGGATCTCACTACCTAGAGAGGGCTAATCATCGGATCTCACTGCCTAGCGAGAGGGCTACACATAGGATCTCACTGCCTAGCGAGAGGGCTACACATCGGATCTCACTACCTAGAGAGAAGGCTAGACATCGAATCTCACTACCTAGAGAGAGGGCTAGACATCGGATTTCACTACATAGAGAGAGGGCTACACATCGCATCTCACTACCTAGAGAGGGGGCTAGACATCGGATCTCACTACCTAGAGAGAGGGCTAGACATCGAATCTCACTACCTAGAGAGAGGGCTACACATCGGATCTCACTACCTAGAGAGAGGGTTAGACATCGGATCTAATTACCTAGAGAGAGGGTTAGACATCGGATCTCCCTAGAGAGAGGGCTACACATCGAATCTCACTACCTAGAGAGAGGGATAGACATCGAATCTCACTACCTAGAGAGAGGGCTACACATCGGATCTCACTACCTAGAGAGAGGGTTAGACATCGGATCTAATTACCTAGAGAGAGGGTTAGACATCGGATCTCCCTAGAGAGAGGGCTACACATCGGATCTCACTACCTAGAGAGAGGGCTACACATCGCATCTCACTACCTAGAGAGAGGGCTAGACATCGGATCTCACTACCTAAAGAGAGGGCTACACATCGCATCTCACTACCTAGAGAAGGGGCTAGACATCGGATCTCACTACCTAGAGAGAGGGCTACACATCGGATCTCACTACCTAGAGAGGGCTAATCATCGGATCTCACTACCTAGAGAGGGCTAATCATCGGATCTCACTACCTAGAGAGGGCTAAACATCGGATCTCACTACCTAGAGAGGGCTAATCATCGGATCTCACTGCCTAGAGAGGGCTACAAATCGGATCTCACTACCTAGAGAGGGCTAAACATCGGATCTCACTACCTAGAGAGGGCTAATCATCGGATCTCACTACCTAGAGAGAGGGCTACACATCGGATCTCACTGCCTAGCGAGAGGGCTACACATCGGATCTCACTGCCTAGAGAGAGGGTTAGACATCGCATCCCACTACCTAGAGAGAAGGCTAGACATCGAATCTCACTACCTAGAGAGAGGGCTAGACATCGGATTTCACTACCTAGAGAGAGGGCTACACATCGCATCTCACTACCTAGAGAGGGGGCTAGACATCGGATCTCACTACCTAGAGAGAGGGCTAGACATCGAATCTCACTACCTAGAGAGAGGGATAGACATCGAATCTCACTACCTAGAGAGAGGGCTACACATCGGATCTCACTACCTAGAGAGAGGGTTAGACATCGGATCTCATTACCTAGAGAGAGGGTTAGACATAGGATCTCCTAGAGAGAGGGCTACACATCGGATCTCACTACCTAGAGAGAGGGCTACACATCGGATCTCACTACCTAGAGAGAGGGCTACACATCGCATCTCACTACCTAGAGAGAGGGCTAGACATCGGATCTCACTACCTAGAGAGAGGGCTACACATCGCATCTCACTACCTAGAGAGAGGGTTAGACATCGGATCTCATTACCTAGAGAGAGGGTTAGACATCGGATCTCCCTAGAGAGAGGGCTACACATCGGATCTCACTACCTAGAGAGAGGGCTACACATCGGATCTCACTACATAGAGAGAGGGCTAGACATCGGATCTCACTACCTAATCAGAGGGCTAGACATCGGATCTCACTACACAGAGAGGGCTAGACATCGGATCTCATTACCTAGAGAGAGAGGGCTAGACATGGATCTCACTACCCAGAGAGGGCTAGACATCGGATCTCCCTACCCAGAGAGGGCTAGACATCGGATCTCCCTACCCAGAGAGGGATACACATCGGATCTCCCTAAGCATAAAGGGCTAGACATCAATTCTCCCTACCCAGAGAGGGCTACACATCGGGTCTCCCTAAATAGAGAGGACTAGACACCGGATCTCCCTACCCAGAGAGGGCTACACATCGGGTCTCCCTAAATAGAGAGGACTAGACACCGGATCTCCCTACCCAGAGAGGGCTACACATCGGATCCCATTACCTAGAGAGAACGATAGAGATCGGATCTCTCCAACCAGAGAGAAGGCTAGACATCGGATCTCACTACCAAGAGATGGCTAGACATCGGATCTCACTACCAAGAGATGGCTAGACATCGGATCTCACTACCAAGAGAGGGCTAGACATCGGATCTCACTACCAAGAGAGGGCTAGACATCGGATATTATTACTTAGAGAGAGAGAGAGAATTAGACATCAGATCTCACTACCCAGAGAGAGAGAAGGCTAGATATCAGAACTCCCTATCTATAGAGAGGACTAGACATCGGATCTCACTACGCAGAGAGGGCTAGATATCGGATCTCAATATCCAGAGGGAGGGCTAGACATCGGATCTCACTACCCAGAGATAGAGAGAGAGCTAGACATCGGATCTCACTACCCAGAGATAGAGAGAGAGCTAGACATCGGATCTCACTACCCAGAGATAGAGAGAGAGCTAGACATCGGATCTCACTACCCAGAGATAGAGAGAGGGCTAGACATCGGATCTCACTACCCAGAGATAGAGAGAGAGCTAGACATCGGATCTCACTACCCAGAGATAGAGAGAGAGCTAGACATCGGATCTCACTACCCAGAGATAGAGAGAGAGCTAGACATCGGATCTCACTACCCAGAGATAGAGAGAGAGCTAGACATCGGATCTCACTACCCAGAGATAGAGAGAGGGCTAGACATCGGATCTCACTACCCAGAGATAGAGAGAGAGCTAGACATCGGATCTCACTACCCAGAGATAGAGAGAGGGCTAGACATCGGATCTCACTACCCAGAGATAGAGAGAGGGCTAGACATCGGATCTCACTACCCAGAGATAGAGAGAGAGCTAGACATCGGATCTCACTACCCAGAGATAGAGAGAGAGCTAGACATCGGATCTCACTACCCAGAGAGAGAGAGCTAGACATCGGATCTCACTACCCAGAGAGAGGACTAGACATCAGATCTCACTACCCAGAGAGAGGACTAGACATCAGATCTCACTACCCAGAGAGAGGACTAGACATCAGATCTCACTACCAGAGAGAAAGAAGGCTAGACAGCAGATCTCACTATCCAGAGAGAGGACTAGACATCAGATCTCACTACCCAGAGAGAGGACTAGACATCAGATCTCACTACCCAGAGAGAGGACTAGACATCAGATCTCACTACCCAGAGTGAGGACTAGACATCAGATCTCACTACCCAGAGAGTGGACTGGACATCAGATCTCACTACCCAGAGAGAGGACTGGACATCAGATCTCACTACCCGGAGAGAGGACTAGACATCAGATCTCACTACCCAGAGAGAGGACTAGGCATCAGATCTCACTACCCAGAGAGAGAACTAGACATCAGATCTCACTACCCAGAGAGAGGACTAGACATCAGATATCACTACTCAGAGGGAGAACTAGACATCGAATTTCACTACCCAGAGAGAAAGAAGGCTAGACATCAGATCTCACTACCAGAGAGAGAGGGCTAGACATCGAATCTCACTACCAAAAGAGGACTAGACATCTAATCTCACTACCCAGAGAGAGGACTAGACAGCAGATTTCACTACCCAGAGAGAGGACTAGACATCAGATCTCACTACCCAGAGAGAGGACTAGACATCAGATCTCACTACCCAGAGAGCGGACTAGCCATGAGATCTCACTACCCAGAGAGAGGACTAGACATCAGATCTCACTACCCAGAGAGAGGACTAGACATCAGATCTCACTACCCAGAGAGAGGACTAGACATCAGATCTCACTACCCAGAGAGCGGACTAGACATGAGATCTCACTACCCAGAGAGAGGACTAGACATCAGATCTCACTACTCAGAGAGAGAAATAGACATCGGTTTTCACTACCCAGACTGCAGGTGAGGGTAACGTCACAGAGAAACCTTAGATTATTTCTATTTTTGACAAACAACGACCGCCTGTGCCGAGTTTTGAACCAGGGACCTTCCGTCCGATGTCGTAGACGGCGCAGTCCCACCCCCCCCCACCTCCCACCCCTTCCTGAGACAAGAAGTTTTAGGATGGTCGTTAACAGATACAACTTGGGTAGGGTTACTAGCTCAAATGCACGTGCACCGATAGTGTCGGCCAGACTTGGAACACCATAACAAAGAGAATTCTTACAGTGTGGGACAGACTAAGATGATCATGACAAAGAGAATTCTTACAGTGTGGGCCAGACTAAGATCATCATGCCAAAGAGAGTTCTTACAGTGTCGGCCAGACTTGGAACACCATGACAAAGAGAATTCTTACAGTGTGGGACAGACTAAGATGATCATGACAAAGAGTTCTTACAGTGTCGGCCAGACTTGGAACACCATGACAAAGAGAATTCTTACAGTGTGGGACAGACTAAGATGATCATGACAAAGAGATCTTACAGTGTCGGCCAGACTTGGAACTCCATGACAAAGAGAATTCTTACAGTGTGGGCCAGACTAAGATGATCATGACAAAGAGTTCTTACAGTGTCGGCCAGACTTGGAACACCATGACAAAGAGAATTCTTACAGTGTGGGACAGACTAAGATCATCATGCCAAAGAGTTCTTACAGTGTCGGCCAGACTTGGAACACCATGACAAAGAGAATTCTTACAGTGTGGGCCAGACTAAGATGATCATGACAAAGAGATCTTACAGTGTCGGCCAGACTTGGAACTCCATGACAAAGAGAATTCTTACAGTGTGGGCCAGACTAAGATGATCATGACAAAGAGAGTTCTTACGGTGTGGGCCAGACTTGGAATGTCGCAGTAAAGTTTGACAAACAAGTACAAAGCTGCGATAAATGTGTATTTTCCTGATTTTGATTTGCTCAGTGTATAGAGCACATGATGATGATTATGATAGATAGAGCAAGCTTGGTGAAAACATTCCTGTTTTACTGCTGTTTATATCAATGGGTGTAGTGTTCTCCTTGTTATATTTTATTATTGATGTTTGCTCCCATTATAGATTACATATTAGTCGTATGTCTGTGTCATCTAGATGTATCTCTTTTAGGCATTCTATAAGTTGTTTATAAAGAGTTCTTAAATGTTATGTAGAGCCTGTCTTAGTATGTGGATGTGAATCATGGGCAATAGGACAATAGACAAGAAAATCACTGGAGGCTGTAGAAATGTGGTTTTACAGAAGAATGTTAAGAATACCACGGACAGCAAAGAAGAGTAATGAAAACGTTCTGTAAAAGGCCAAAGCAAAGAGAGAACTAATTTCTAATATTAGAAAGAAACAATCATCATTTCTTGGCCATGTCATGAGAAGGGAACAGCTGGAATATATTGTAACAACTGGGAAAATTGAGGGACGAAGAGATAGAGGGAAGCAACGAGAAAGGATACAGCTTAAGAAAAGGCTTGGCAGAAGGTCAGCAACAGAAATGATAAATAACTGTCGAGATCGACAGTTGTGGAGAGACATGATCACCTACGCCAGCAGGCATGGCACTTGATGATCATATGTTATTTACGGTATATTCTATCAAAAGCTTTTGTGTGAAGCAGGCATGGCACTTGATGATCATATGTTATTTACGGTATATTCTATCAAAAGCTTTTGTGTGAAGCAGGCATGGCACTTGATGATCATATGTTATTTACGGTATATTCTATCAAAAGCTTTTGCGTGAAGCAGGCATGGCACTTGATGATCATATGTTATTTACGGTATATTCTATCAAAAGCTTTTGTGTGAAGCAGGCATATATTGGTTTGTTGACTTCTGTGTATTTTCTGTTTCATGTCCTCGCTTCTTGTGCCCCCTGTGTATTTTCTGTTTCATGTCCTCATGCAGATTATGGCTTCTTGTGTTCCCCTGTGTACTTTCTGTTTCATGTCCTCATGCAGATTATGGCTTCTTGTGTCCCCCTGTGTATTTTCTGTTTCATGTCCTCATGCAGATTATGGCTTCTTGTGCCCCCTGTGTATTTTCTGTTTCATGTCCTCATGCAGAATATGGCTTCTTGTGCCCCTGTGTATTTTCTGTTTCATGTCCTCATGCAGATTATGGCTTCTTGTGTCCCCCTGTGTATTTTCTGTTTCATGTCCTCATGCAGAATATGGCTTCTTGTGTCCCCCTGTGTATTTTCTGTTTCATGTCCTCATGCAGAATATGGCTTCTTGTGCCCCCTGTGTATTTTCAGTTTCATGTCCTCATGCAGATTATGGCTTCTTGTGTCCCCCTGTGTATTTTCTGTTTCATGTCCTCATGCAGATTATGGCTTCTTGTGTCCCCCTGTGTATTTTCTGTTTCATGTCCTCATGCAGATTATGGCTTCTTGTGTCCCCCTGTGTATTTTCTGTTTCATGTCCTCATGCAGAATATGGCTTCTTGTGCCCCCCTGTGTATTTTCAGTTTCATGTCCTCATGCAGAATATGGCTTCTTGTGTCCCCCTGTGTATTTTCTGTTTCATGTCCTCATGCAAAATATGGCTTCTTGTGCCCCCCTGTGTATTTTCAGTTTCATGTCCTCATGCAGAATATGGCTTCTTGTGTCCCCCTGTGTATTTTCTGTTTCATGTCCTCATGCAGAATATGGCTTCTTGTGTCCCCCTGTGTATTTTCTGTTTCATGTCCTCATGCAGAATATGGCTTCTTGTGTCCCCCTGTGTATTTTCTGTTTCATGTCCTCATGCAGAATATGGCTTCTTGTGTCCCCCTGTGTATTTTCTGTTTCATGTCCTCATGCAGAATATGGCTTCTTGTGCCCCCCTGAGATATAGTAGAAGATGGCAATCAAAATGAGGACGGGACAAAGAATAAGATGGAAACGGGGAAGAATCTGAAATAGAATAGAAGAGAGTTAACAAGAGAAAGACGAGATATCGAAAAGAGTTAACTAGAGAAAAATGAGAAGTCAAAGAGAGTTAACAAGAGAAAGACGAGAAATAGAAGAGAGTTAACAAGAGAAAGACGAGAAATAGAAGAGAGTTAACAAGAGAAAGACGAGAAATAGAAGAGAGTTAACAAGAGAAAGACGAGAAATAGAAGAGAGTTAACAAGAGAAAGACGAGAAATAGAAGAGAGTTAACAAGAGAAAGACGAGAAATAGAAGAGAGTTAACAAGAGAAAGACGAGAAATAGAAGAAGAAGAGGGATTTGAAGACAATCATTAAGATGGAGAAATAGAGAGTGATGTAGAGAATGATTGAGGTGGAGGAGAAATAAACGATGACAACGAGGAGGACACAGAAATGACAAGATGAAGAAATGACATAACATCTACAGCACAGAACTAAACATTCCACAAATTGAATTTAAGATATGTTACCTCCTTAGATACAGAATTAAACATTCCACAAATTGACTTTAAAATGTGTTCCCTGCTAAGAGACAGAACTAAACATTCCACAAATTGACTTTAAAATGTGTTCCCTGCTAAGAGACAGAACTAAACATTCCACAAATTGACTTTAAAATGTGTTCCCTGCTAAGAGACAGAACTAAACATTCCACAAATTGACTTTAAAATGTGTTCTCTGCTAAGAGACAGAACTAAACATTCCACAAATTGACATTAAAATGTGTTCCCTGCTAAGAGACACAGAACTAAACATTCCACAAATTGACTTTAAAATGTGTTCCCTGCTAAGAGACACAGAACTAAACATTCCACAAATTGACTTTAAAATGTGTTCCCTGCTAAGAGACACAGAACTAAACATTCCATAAATTGACTTTAAAATGTGTTCCCTGCTAAGAGACAGAACTAAACATTCCACAAATTGACATTAAAATGTGTTCCCTGCTAAGAGACACAGAACTAAACATTCCACAAATTGGCTTTAAAATGTGTTCACTGCTAAGAGACACAGAACTAAACATTCCACAAATTGACTTTAAAATGTGTTCCCTGCTAAGAGACACAGCACTAAACATTCCACAAATTGGCTTTAAAATGTGTTCCCTGCTAAGAGACACAGAACAAAACATTCCACAAATTGACTTTAAAATGTGTTCCCTGCTAAGAGACAGAACTAAACATTCCACAAATTGACTTTAAAATGTGTTCCCTGCTAAGAGACAGAACTAAACATTCCACAAATTGACTTTAAAATGTGTTCCCTGCTAAGAGACAGAACTAAACATTCCACAAATTGACTTTAAAATGTGTTCCCTGCTAAGAGACAGAACTAAACATTCCACAAATTGACTTTAAAATGTGTTCCCTGCTAAGAGACAGAACCAGCATCAACAATGCGTGGACAGTTCGTTGTCCTGTTAGCTACTGATAAAGTTATCACCAACAACACAACATGACGCATCGATGAGCATTCAAGAAAATAAAGGAGTCATGTAGCCTCTATGAAGATAAGGAGTCACACAACCTCTATGAAGATAAGGAGTCACACAACCTCTATGAAGACAAGGAGTCACACAACCTCTATGAAGACAAGGAGTCACCCAGCCTCTATGAAGACAAGGAGTCACACAGCCTCTATGAAGATAAGGAGTCACGCAGCCTCTATGAAGACAAGGAGTCACGCAGCCTCTATGAAGATAAGGAGTCAACAACCTCTATGAAGATAAGGAGTCACACAGCCTCTATGAAGATAAGGATTCACACAGCCTCTGTGAAGATAAGGATTCACACAGCCTCTATGAAGATGTGTCACACAGCCTCTAATAGGAGTCGCACAACCTCTAATAGGCGTCACACAGCCTCTAATATGAGTCACACAGCCTCTAATAGGAGTCACACAACCTCTAATAGGAGTCACACAGCCTCTAATAGGAGTCACACAACCTCTAATAGGAGTCACACAACCTCTAATGTGAGTCACACAGCCTCTAATAGGAGTCACACATCCTCTAATAGGAGTCACACAACCTCTAATAGGAGTCACACAACCTCTAATAGGAGTCACACAACCTCTAATAGGAGTCACACAACCTCTAATAGGAGTCACACAACCTCTAATAGGAGTCACACAGCCTCTAATAGGAGTCACACAGTCTCTAATAGGAGTCACACAGCCTCTAATAGGAATCACACAACCTCTAATAGGAGTCACACAGCCTCCAATAGGAGCCACACAGCCTCCAATAGGAGTCACACATCCTCCAATAGGAGTCACACAGCCTCTAATAGGAGTCACACAGCCTCTAATAGGAGTCACACAGCCTCTAATAGGAGTCACACAGCCTCCAATAGGAGCCACACAGCCTCCAATAGGAGTCACACATCCTCTAATAGGAGTCACACAACCTCTAATAGGAGTCACACATCCTCTAATAGGAGTCACACAGCCTCTAATAGGAGTCACACAACCTCTAATAGGAGTCACACAACCTCTAATAGGAGTCACACAACCTCTAATAGGAGTCACACAACCTCTAATAGGAGTCACACATCCTCTAATAGGAGTCACACCTCTAATAGGAGTCACACAGCCTCTAATAGGAGTCACACAACCTCTAATAGGAGTCACACAACCTCTAATAGGAGTCACACAACCTCTAATAGGAGTCACACAACCTCTAATAGGAGTCACACCGCTAATAGGAGTCACACAACCTCTAATAGAAGTCACACAACCTCTAATAGGAATCTCACAACCTCTAATAGGAGTCACACAGCCTCTAATAGGAGTCACACCTCTAATAGGAATCTCACAACCTCTAATAGGAGCCACACAACCTCTAATAGGAGTCACACATCCTCTAATAGGAGTCACACCTCTAATAGGAGTCACACAGCCTCTAATATGAGTCACACAGCCTCTAATAGGAGTCACACAGCCTCTAATAGGAGCCACACAACCTCTAATAGGAGCCACACATCCTCTAATAGGAGTCACACAACCTCTAATAGGAGCCACACAACCTCTAATAGGAGCCACACATCCTCTAATAGGACCCACACAACCTCTAATAGGAGTCACACAACCTCTAATAGAAGCCACACAACTTCTAATAGGAGTCACACATCCTCTAATAGGAGTCACACAACCTCTAATAGGAGCCACAAAACCTCTAATAGGAGCCACACAACCTCTAATAGGAGTCACACATCCCCTAATAGTAGTCACACAACCTCTAATAGGAGCCACACAACCTCTAATAGGAGTCACACATCCTCTAATAGGAGTCACACAACCTCTAATAGGAGTCACACAACCTCTAATAGGAGTCACACAACCTCTAATAGGAATCACACAACCTCTAATAGGAGTCACACAACCTCTAATAGGAGTCACACAACCTCTAATAGGAGTCACACATCCTCTATTAGGAGTCACACATCCTCTATTAGGAGTCACACATCCTCTAATAGGAGTCACATAGCCTCTAATAGGAGTCACACAACATCTAATAGGAGTCACACAGCCTCTGCGAAGATAAAGAGACACACAACCTCTACAAACAGCGACCCAAAAATGAACCCACCAAGACCCAACAATAAACCCACCAAGACCCAACAAAGAACCCACCAAGATCCAACAATGAACCCACCAAGACTCATCAATGAACCCACCAAGATCCAACAATGAACCCACCAAGACTCAACAATGAACCCACCAAGATCCAACAATGAACCCACGAAGACCCATCAATGAACCTACCAAGACCCAACAATGAACCCACCAAGATCCAACAATGAACCCACCAAGACCCATCAATGAACCCACCAAGACTCATCAATGAACCACCAAGACTCATCAATGAACCCACCAAGATCAGACAATGAACCTACCAAGACTCAACAATGAACCCACCAAGACCCAACAATGAACCCACCAAGATCCAACATATTCAGCCTCAAAGTTGAGACCACATTTGTGTTTTCTTTCATCAACAATCCCCATTTTAATCCAACCCCCCACCCCACCCCCTTTTTCGCAATTTAAAAAAAAATGCCCCTGCACATTTGTCCGGTGTGGGGAAAAAAGGGCGGGGGGGGGGGGTGTTCAAATGCAACCGGATGCAGAAAAGATAAACTAATTTGTGACAAAAATAAATATGGATGTTCTAATATACACAACACGCTGCAGGAGCAGGAGAAGGCAGTGATACATGGCCTCTGTTTGTACACACAACGGGGCAACAATCAGCAGCAAATGTGAACCGCTGTTTGTGGTCTTGTCTGTTGTGTGAGGACAGGCACACTCAATAGCCACCACAATCACATTTACTCGCATCCTTCTTTCATTTGATCCACATCACAATTGGATTTACGGACAGGTGTTGTTGCTCTATGTTCTCTTGGGATCTTATTGTTTACTTGGGATTCTATTGTTTACTTGGGATTCTATTGTTTACTTAGGATTCTATTGTTTACTTGGGATTCTATTGTTTACTTGGGATTCTATTGTTTACTTGGGATTCTATTGTTCACTTGGGATTCTATTGTTTACTTGGGATTCTATTGTTTACTTGGGATTCTATTGTTTACTTGGGATTCTATTGTTTACTTGGGATTCTATTGTTTACTTGGGATTCTATTGTTTACTTAGGATTCTATTGTTTACTTAGGAGCCTATTGTTTACTTGGGATTCTATTGTTTACTTAGGAGCCTATTGTTTACTTGGGATTCTATTGTTTACTTGGGATTCTATTGTTTACTTAGGAGCCTATTGTTTACTTAGGAGCCTATTGTTTACTTAGGAGCCTATTGTTTACTTGGGATTCTATTGTTTACTTGGGATTCTATTGTTTACTTAGGAGCCTATTGTTTACTTGGGATTCTATTGTTTACTTAGGAGCCTATTGTTTACTTAGGAGCCTATTGTTTACTAGGGAGCCTATTGTTTACTTGGGATTCTATTGTTTACTTGGGATTCTATTGTTTACTTAGGATTCTATTGTTTACTTGGGATTCTATTGTTTACTTGGGATTCTACTGTTTACTTGGGATTCTACTGTTTACTTGGGATTCTATTGTTTACTTGGGATTCTATTGTTTACTTGGGATTCTATTGTTTACTTGGGATTCTATTGTTTACTTGGGATTCTATTGTTTACTTGGGATTCTATTGTTTACTTAGGAGCCTATTGTTTACTTGGGATTCTATTGTTTACTTGGGATTCTATTGTTTACTTGGGATTCTACTGTTTACTTGGGATTCTATTGTTTACTTGGGATTCTATTGTTTACTTGGGATTCTACTGTTTACTTTGGATTCTATTGTTTACTTGGGATTCTATTGTTTACTTGGGATTCTATTGTTTACTTGGGATTCTATTGTTTACTTGGGATTCTATTGTTTACTTGGGATTCTATTGTTTACTTGGGATTCTATTGTTTACTTGGGATTCTATTGTTTACTTGGGATTCTACTGATTACTTGGGATTCTATTGTTTACTTGGGATTCTATTGTTTACTTGGGATTCTACTGTTTACTTGGGATTCTACTGTTTACTTGGGATTCTATTGTTTACTTTGGGATTCTACTGTTTACTTGGATTCTATTGCTTACTTGGATTCTATTGTTTACTTGGGATTCTATTGTTTACTTGGGATTCTACTGTTTACTTGGGATTCTATTGTTTACTTGGGATTCTATTGTTTACTTGGGATTCTACTGTTTACTTGGGATTCTATTGTTTACAACGGATCTTATTGTTTACTTGGAATCCTATTGTTTACTTGGGATTCTATTGTTTACTAGGGATCCTATTGTTTACTTGGGATACTATTGTTCGCTAGGGATTCTATTGTTTTGTTAGGGATTCTATTGTTTACTAGGGAGCCTATTGTTTACTTGGGATTATATTGTTTACTTGGGATTCTACTGTTTACTTGGGATTCTATTGTTTACAACGGATCTTATTGTTTACTTGGGATCTTATTGCTTCCTAGGAATCCTATTGTTTACTTGGGATTCTATTGTTTACTAGGGAGCCTATTGTTTACTTGGGATTATATTGTTTACTTGGGATTATATTGTTTACTAGGGAGCCTATTGTTTACTTGGGATTATATTGTTTACTTGGGATTATATTGTTTACTAGGGAGCCTATTGTTTACTTGGGATCCTATTGTTTGCTAGGGATTCTATTGTTTTGTTAGGGATTCTATTGTTTACTAGGGAGCCTATTGTTTACTTGGGATTATATTGTTTACTTTGGATTCTATTGTTTACTAGGGAGCCTATTGTTTACTTGGGATTATATTGTTTACTTGGGATTATATTGTTTACTAGGGAGCCTATTGTTTACTTGGGATTATATTGTTTACTTGGGATTCTATTGTTTACTAGGGATCCTATTGTTTACTTGGGATCCTATTGTTTGCTAGGGATTCTATTGTTTACATGGGAGCCTATTGTTTACTTGGGATCCTATTGTTTACTTGGGATTATATTGTTTATTTGGGATTCTATTGTTTACTTGGGATCCTATTGTTTACTTGGGATTATATTGTTTACTTGGGATTCTATTGTTTACTTAGGATCCTATTGTTTACTTGGGATCCTATTGTTTGCTAGGGATTCTATTGTTTACATGGGAGCCTATTGTTTACTAGGGAGCCTATTGTTTACTTGGGATTATATTGTTTACTAGGGAGCCTATTGTTTACTTGGGATTCTATTGTTTACTTGGGATTCTATTGTTTACTAGGGAGCCTATTGTTTACTTGGGATTCTATTGTTTACAAAGGATCTTATTGTTTACTTGGGATTCTATTGTTTACAAAGGATCTTATTGTTTACTTGGGATCCTATTATTTACTAGATATTCTTGTGAGAGATTCTAATTCAACAATTTTTGTTCACTAGAGATTCTAGTTCATCAATTTTTGTTCACTAGAGATTCTAGTTCATCAATTTTTGTTCACTAGAGATTCTAGTTCATCAATTTTTGTTCACTAGAGATTCTAGTTCATCAATTTTTGTTCACTAGAGATTCTAGTTCATCAATTTTTGTTCACTAGAGATTCTAGTTCATCAATTTTTGTTCACTAGAGATTCTAATTCATCAAATTTTGTTCACTAGCGATTCCAGTTCATCAATTTTTGTTCACTAGAGATTCCAGTTCATCAATTTTTGTTCACTAGAGATTCTAATTCATCAAATTTTGTTCACTGGAGATTCTAATTCATCAAATTTTGTTCACTAGCGATTCCAGTTCATAAATTTTTGTTCACTAGAGATTCCAGTTCATCAATTTTTGTTCACTAGAGATTCTAATTCATCAAATTTTGTTCACTAGAGATTCTAATTCATTTAATTTGGTTCACTAGCGATTCCAGTTCATCAATTTTTGGTCACTAGAGATTCCAGTTCATCAATTTTTGTTCACTAGAGATTCCAGTTCATCAATTTTTTTTCACTAGAGATTCAATCTCTATACCTCTATCCAATCTCTATACCTCTATCCAAGCACTTAACACAACCAATCTCTATACCTCTATCCAACACTTAACACAACCAATCTCTATACCTCTATCCCACCACTTCACATTACCAATCTCTATACCTCTATCCCACCACTTCACATTACCAATCTCTATACCTCTATCCCACCACTTCACATTACCAATCTCTATACCTCTATCCCACACTTAACACAACCAATCTCTATACCTCTATCCCACCACTTCACATTACCAATCTCTATACCTCTATCCCACCACTTCACATTACCAATCTCTATACCTCTATCCCACCACTTCACATTACCAATCTCTATACCTCTATCCCACAACTTAACATTACCAATCTCTATACCTCTATCCCACCACTTCACATTACCAATCTCTATACCTCTATCCCACCACTTCACATTACCAATCTCTATACCTCTATCCCACAACTTTACATTACCAATCTCTATACCTCTATCCCACCACTTCACATTACCAATCTCTATACCTCTATCCCACAACTTAACATTACCAATCTCTATACCTCTATCCCACCACTTCACATTACCAATCTCTATACCTCTATCCCACAACTTAACATTACCAATCTCTATACCTCTATCCCACAACTTCACATTACCAATCCCTATACCTCTATCCCACCACTTCACATTACCAATCCCTATACCTCTATCCCACCACTTCACATTACCAATCCCTATACCTCTATCCCACAACTTCACATTACCAATCTCTATACCTCTATCCCACAACTTCACATTACCAATCCCTATACCTCTATCCCACCACTTCACATTACCAATCTCTATACCTCTATCCCACCACTTCACATTACCAATCCCTATACCTCTATCCCACACTTAACACAACCAATCTCTATACCTCTATCCCACAACTTCACATTACCAATCCCTATACCTCTATCCCACCACTTCACATTACCAATCTCTATACCTCTATCCCACCACTTCACATTACCAATCTCTATACCTCTATCCCACCACTTCACATTACCAATCCCTATACCTCTATCCCACCACTTCACATTACCAATCTCTATACCTCTATCCCACCACTTCACATTACCAATCTCTATACCTCTATCCCACCACTTCACATTACCATTCTCTATACCTCTATCCCACCACTTCACATTACCAATCTCTATACCTCTATCCCACCACTTCACATTACCAATCTCTATACCTCTATCCCACCACTTCACATTACCAATCTTTATACCTCTATCCCACCACTTCACATTACCAATCTCTATACCTCTATCCCACCACTTCACATTACCAATCTCTATACCTCTATCCCACCACTTCACATTACCAATCCCTATACCTCTATCTGAACCTCCAGTTTCAAGATGGCGCGGTCATGTTAGTGCCAACGTTCGTTGTAGGACTTCCTTTGCTTCTTGTTAATAGAGGAACTCATTTACTGCATGACAAGTCCAGCTGTTTAGTGACCTCAGGTGTAAGTGTCACACCAACCAGACAGATGTAAGTGTCACATCAGTGAGACAGGTGTAAGTGTCACACTAGCCAGACAGATGTATGTGTCACATCAGTGAGACAGGTGTATGTGTCACATCAGTGAGACAGGTGTAAGTGTCACACCAGCCAGACAGATGTAAGTGTCACATCAGTGAGAAAGGTGTAAGTGTCACACCAGCCAGACAGATGTAAGTGTCACATCAGTGAGACAGGTGTAAGTGTCACACCAGCCAGACAGATGTAAGTGTCACATCAGTGAGACAGGTGTAAGTGTCACACCTGCCAGACAGATGTAAGTGTAGTAGAACTAACATGTTTTAGTAGAACTAACACGTTTAGTAGAATTAACACGTTTAGTAGAACTAACATGTTTAACCTAGCTTGGTACATCCGTGGTATGTAGCTAAGTAAATTGTGCACAGATGGGTTGATGGGTCGATGATAACAAGGAATTGGGGCCGATCGATCGCGTTTGATGTCAAGAAAACTGAGGACAACGGCGTATCCACTCACTTGGATGAATGAGATGAGAGTAAAGATGGGCACAGCCAGAAACGAGAACCGTAGTGGACGCATAGGAGGACTTCTCAACCAACACAGAACTGGAGTCTTCAGTCGCTGGACGGGACTTGTTGAGGAGGGATCTGAGCATATGTGGACATGTTCGGAATGCAGTGGTAGTAGCACCAACCTACAAGTAAAGCAGTATAGGGCAATTAGTTCAGTTCGGTATCTAGCAGGAGTGTGTGTGTGTGAGAGAGAGAGAGACAGAGAGAGAGAGAGAGAGAGAGAGATTGTGTGTAGCCCACTGAGATTGCACGAAAGTAGAAGCTGTGATAGAATAGACATGAAGCTGGACCGTTGACAGCAGCCAGAGTTGGCAGTTGGATTAATAGAGAAATGAATGTGTCGGAGGCGGCACGGCGCTGCTGATTGATGGAGGGACGTGGAAGGAAGCAAGGAGACATGTTTGATTTTTGAGCCAATCAATAAGAAAATAATTGTAGCCTGACCTGCAACAAAAACAACAATCTGACTGTTTTTTCCCATTTGTTTAACTACACCTTTTCTATATGTTTCTTATCTATCTCTCTCTTTCTCTCTCTCTCTCTGCGATCAGAACACAATCACAGTAGTATTCCAGACTCTCACATGAAGTCAGCTGTCAGGTTAAGTATGTTGATCGCCCCCACAGACAGAACATCACAATTAGAGTCTGCCAGATCCACACTGATTGAACATCCGTTAAAACGTTGCACTGTGTTCTGTGCATCTTTTTCTCATTAAAAATAGGAAAATGTATTGGGGGGGGGGGTGTTGGGGTGCTTTTGTGTCCTTATTTTTGTCGTTGTTGTTTTACAGAGCAAATCTCTGGCTGAAATGGGGACTATTATTATAACTCGAGAACCGTGATTTGAGTGAAGACATCCCCGTAGTGCTGTCCTCCTGCACGATGTGTTGTGGGGAGTGTGATCTACAACAGTGGTTTTCATTTCCTGAAATCAAGAACTAACGATAATGTGGCTACCAAAGTCTTCTTCAAAGATTTCTTTTTTCTTTGTGCTCCTGCCTTCGATTGTTTCTTTTCTTTTCAAAGTAAAACCACTGCTTTGTCCTTGTTCTATATTTGTATTCTGTGATTTCTTTAATCAAACACGGCCAAGATTGACAGCAAAGAATTACGATATCGATTGACGGCCATCGATTGACGGCCATGATTGACGGCCATGACTGACGGCCATCGATTGAAGACCAAGACTGACGGCCATCGATTGACGGCCATGACTGACGGCCATCGATTGACGGCCATGACTGACGGCCATCGATTGACGGCCATGACTGACGCCATCGATTGACGGCCTTGACTGACGGCCATCGATTGACGGCCATGACTGACGGCCATCGATTGACGGCCATCGATTGACGGCTAAGACTGACGGCCATTGATTGACGGCCATGACTGACGGTCATCGATTGACGGCCATCGATTGACGGCCATGACTGACGGCCATCGATTGCAGACCAAGACTGACGGCCATCGATTGACGGCCATGACTGACGGCCATCGATTGCAGAGCAAGACTGACGGCCATCGATTGACGGCCAAGACTGACGGCCATCGATTGCAGACCAAGACTGACGGCCATGACTGACGGCCATCGATTAATGGCCAAGACTGACAGCCATCGATTGACGGCCATGACTGACGGTCATCGATTGACGGCCATCAATTGACGGCCATCGATTGACGGCCATGACTGACGGCCATCGATTGCAGACCAAGACTGACGGCCATCGATTGACGGCCATGACTGACGGCCATCGATTGACGGCCATCGATTGACGACCATGACTGACGGCCATCGATTGACGGCCATGACTGACGGCCATCGATTGACGGCTATCGATTGACGGCCATGACTGACGGCCATCGATTGAAGACCAAGACTGACGGCCATCGATTGAAGACCAAGACTGACGGCCATCGATTGAAGACCAAGACTGACGGCCATCGATTGACGGCCATCGATTGAAGACCAAGACTGACGGCCATCGATTGAAGACCAAGACTGACGGCCATCGATTGAAGACCAAGACTGACGGCCATCGATTGACGGCCATGACTGACGGCCATCGATTGACGGCCATCGATTGACGACCATGACTGACGGCCATCGATTGACGGCCATGACTGACGGCCATCGATTGACGGCTATCGATTGACGGCCATGACTGACGGCCATCGATTGAAGACCAAGACTGACGGCCATCGATTGAAGACCAAGACTGACGGCCATCGATTGAAGACCAAGACTGACGGCCATCGAATGACAGCCATCGATTGAAGACCAAGACTGACGGCCATCGATTGAAGACCAAGACTGACGGCCATCGATTGAAGACCAAGACTGACGGCCATCGAATGACGGCCATCGATTGAAGACCAAGACTGACGGCCATCGATTGAAGACCAAGACTGACGGCCATCGAATGACGGCCATCGATTGAAGACCAAGACTGACGGCCATCGATTGAAGACCAAGACTGACGGCCATCGATTGAAGACCAAGACTGACGGCCATCGATTGAAGACCAAGACTGACGGCCATCGATTGAAGACCAAGACTGACGGCCATCGAATGACGGCCATCGATTGAAGACCAAGACTGACGGCCATGACTGACGGCCATCGAATGACGGCCATCGATTGACGGCCATCGATTGACGGCCATCGATTGAAGACCAAGACTGACGGCCATCGATTGACGGCCATGATTGACGGCCATGACTGACGGCCATGACTGATGGCCATGACTGACGGCCATCGATTGACGGCCATGACTGACGGACATGACTGACGGCCATCGATTGACGGCCATGACTGGCGGACATGACTGACGGCCATCGATTGACGGCCATGACTGACGGCCATGACTGATGGCCATGACTGACGGCCATCGATTGACGGCCATGACTGGCGGACATGACTGACGGCCATCGATTGACGGCCATGACTGACGGCCATGACTGACGGCTATCGATTGACGGCCATGACTGACGGCCATCGATTGACGGCCAAGACTGATGGCCATGACTGATGGCCATGACTGACGACCAAGAATGACGGCCATCGATTGACGGTCAAGACTGTCGGTCAAGACTGACGGCCATTGATTGACGGCCGTAGAGTGACAGCTAAGACTGACGGCCTTTGATTGACGGCCGTGGACTGACAGCTAAGACTGACGGCTATTGATTGACAGCCGTGGACTGACAGCTAAGACTGACGGCCTTTGATTGACAGCCGTGGACTGACAGCTAAGACTGACGGCTATTGATTGACAGCCGTGGACTGACAGCTAAGACTGACGGCTATTGATTGACAGCCGTGGACTGACAGCTAAGACTGACGGCCATTGATTGACAGCTGTGGACTGGCAGCTAAGACTGACGGCCATTGATTGACGGCCGTGGACTGGCAGCTAAGACTGACGGCCATTGATTGACGGCCGTGGACTGGCAGCTAAGACTGACGGCCATTGATTGACAGCCGTGGACTGACAGCTAAGACTGACGGCCATTGATTGACGGCCGTGGACTGGCAGCTAAGACTGACGGCCATGGATTGACCACCGTTTACAATCGTCAACCATTTATCGAACTTCAGACTTTTCCCCGTGACCTCGCCTATCTCCTGCTATAATGTACACAAAATTCCGGCTATATTGGACACATAATTCCTGCTATAATGTACACATAATTCCTGATTTAATGTACATATAATTCCTGCTATAATGTACACAAATAATTCCTGATTTAATGTAGGCATAATTCCTGATTTAATGTACACATAATTCCTGTTATAATGTACACATAATTAATGATTTAATGTACACATAAATTCCTGCTATAATGTACACATAATTCCTCCTATAAAGTACACATAATTCTTGCTATAATGTACACATAATTCCTGATTTAATGTACACATAATTCCTGCTATAATGTACACATAATTCCTGATTTAATGTACACATAATTCCTGCAATAATGTACACATAATTACTGATTTAATGTACACATAATTCCTGCTATAATGTACACATAACTCCTGATTTAATGTACACATAATTCCTGCTATATTGGACACATAATTCCTGCTATAATGTACACATAATTCCTGCTATAAAGGACACATGATTCCTGCTATAATGTACACATGATTCCTGCTATAATGTACACACAATTCCTGCTATAATGTACACATAATTCCTGATTTAATGGAGGCATAATTCCTGCTGTAATGTACACACTATTCCTGATTTAATGTAGGCATAATTTCTGCTATAATGTACACACGATTTCTTGTATTGTGTAAACGTCATAACTCCTGTTATTATATACACATAATTCCTGCTATTGTGTCTATACATTGAATCGAGCTATTGCATCTATACCATGACTCCTACTATTGTGTCTATACCATGACTCCTACTATTATGTCTATACCATATCTCGTGTTATTGGTAGAGACATTTAATCAAGGTAGAGACATTTAATCAAGGTAGAGACATTTAATCATAGTAGAGATAGCTATTTAAGTTAGAGACAGGTAATTGATATGGAGACATGTAACCAAGGTTGAGACAGGTAATTAAGGTAGAGATAGGTAATCAAGGTAGAGATAGGTAATCAAGGTAGCGATAGGTAATCAAGGTAGCGATAGGTAATCAAGGTAGAGATAGGTAATCAAGTAGAGATAGGTAATCAAGGTAGAGATAGGTAATCAAGGTAGAGACATTTAATCACGGTAGAGACATTTAATCAAGGTAGAGACATTTAATCATAGTAGAGATATCTATTTAAGGTAGAGACAGGTAATTGATATGGAGACAAGTACCCAAGGTAGAGACAGGTAATTGGTATGGAGAAATGTAACCAAGGTAGAGACAGGTAATTATGGTAGAGATAGGTAATCAAGGTAGAGATAGGTAATCAAGGTAGCGATAGGTAATCAAGGTAGAGATAGGTAATCAAGGTAGAGATAGGTAATCAAGGTAGAGATAGGTAATCAAGGTAGAGACATGTAATAAAAAAAGAGACAGGTAACCAAGGTAGAGACAGGTAATTAGGGCAAAGACAGGTATTCAATGTAGAGACAGGTAGTTAAGATTGAGCTAGGCAACACAGGTAGAGACAGATAATCAAGTTACGGACAGGTAATCAAGATAGAGACAGGTACCAAAGGTAGAGACTGAAACATTCGGACTGGCAGTTAAGACTTCTGTGGACAGTGTGCCTCTTAATTTTGACGATGATGACAATTCCGATATGAAATTGCACGAAAGATAACACAAACGCAGACTCTAGATAACAAATCATACACTCTCTGTGTACGTGTCCTCAGTGTCTAATAGTTTAGATAACAAATCATACACTCTCTGTGTACGTGTCCTCAGTGTCTAATAGTTTAGATAACAAATCATACACTGTCTATTTACTTGTCCTCAGTGTCAAATAGTTTAGATAACAAATCGTACACTTTCTATATACGTGTCCTCAGTGTCAAATAGTTTAGATAACAAATCATTCTATATACGTGTCCTCAGTGTCAAATAGTTTAGATAACAAATCGTACACTTTCTATATACGTGTCCTCAGTGTCAAATAGTTTAGATAACAAATCATACACTTTCTATATACGTGTCCTCAGTGTCAAATAGTTTAGATAACAAATCATACACTTTCTATATACGTGTCCTCAGTGTCAAATAGTTTAGATAACAAATCGTACACTTTCTATATACGTGTCCTCAGTGTCAAATAGTTTAGATAACAAATCATACACTTTCTATATACGTGTCCTCAGTGTCAAATAGTTTAGATAACAAATCGTACACTTTCTATATACGTGTCCTCAGTGTCAAATAGTTTGAAGACCCCAGGAATCATGTATAATCGAGGTCCTGGTTGGCTGCGGTCCCCTAGTGGTTGATGACTTTTGGGACTTGGTTCACTTGTCAGTCAAGATTACCAGACTCCAGAGTTACACTGTTTTTGCTGCTGTGGGACCCACTAGGCTGAATCATGGGGCGCACTAGGCTGGATCATGGGGCGCACTCCTACTGTGACGTCCAGTAATAGGGGAGACGACTTTGTCATGTTCTTGTGGAGTTGAGTAGGGAAAACTGTGACTCTGTGTTTATCTGTGAGAGTGACGCTGGGGTTATGGCAATTATGACTCTATCTGTGAGAGTGACACTGGGGTTATGGCAATTATGACTCTATCTGTGAGAGTGACGCTGGGGTTATGGCACTTATGACTCTATCTGTGAGAGTGACGCTGGGGTTATGGCAATTATGACTCTATCTGTGAAAGTGACACTGGGGTTATGGCAATTATGACTCTATCTGTGAGAGTGACGCTGGGGTTATGGCAATTATGACTTTATCCGCCAGAGTGACGCTGTGGTTATGGCAATTATGACTCTATCTGTGAGAGTGACGCTGGGGTTATGGCAATTATGACTTTATCCGCCAGAGTGACGCTGTGGTTATGGCAATTATGACTCTATCTGTGAGAGTGACGCTGGGGTTATGGCAATTATGACTTTATCCGCCAGAGTGACGCTGTGGTTATGGCAATTATGACTCTATCTGTGAGAGTGACACTGGGGTTATGGCAATTATGACTTTATCCGCCAGAGTGACGCTGTGGTTATGGCAATTATGACTCTATCTGTGAGAGTGACGCTGGGGTTATGGCAATTATGACTTTATCCGCCAGAGTGACGCTGTGGTTATGGCAATTATGACTCTATCTGTGAGAGTGACGCTGGGGTTATGTCAGTTATGACTCTATCTGTGAGAGTGACGCTGGGGTTATGGCAATTATGACTATCCGCCAGAGTGACGCTCTGGTTATGGCAATTATGACTCTATCTGTGAGAGTGACGCTGGGGTTATGGCAATTATGACTAAATAGACAGAGTGACGCTGAGATTATGCAATTAATACTCTATCCATGAGAGTGACGCTGAGGTTATGACAATTTAGACTTTATCCGTGAAAGTGACGCTGAGGTGCTTTCCCCTTCCACATTTGACATCCTGTTCATGCCCCCCCCCCCTTTCACCCTTGACATCCCGTTTATGCCCCCCCCCCCATATTCACAGTTGAAATCCCGTTTATGCTCCCCCATATTCACAGTTGAAATCCCGTTTATGCTCCACCCCCCTTTTCACACTTGACATCCCGTTCATGCTCCCCCCTTTTCACACTTGACATCCCGTTTATGCTCCCCCCCCTTTTCACACTTGACATCCCGTTTATGCTCCCCCCCCCTTTTCACACTTTACATCCCGTTCATGCTTCCCCCCCCTTTTCACACTTGACATCCCGTTCATGCTCCCCCATATTCACAGATGAAATCCCGTTTATGCTCCCCCCCTTTTCACACTTGACATCACGTTTATGGCCCCCCCCTTTCCACACTTGACAACCCGTTTATGCTCCCCCATATTCACAGTTGACATCACGTTTATGGCCCCCCCCTTTTCACACTTGACATCACGTTTATGGCCCCCCCTTCCCCCCCTTTTCAGACTTAACATCACGTTTATGCCCCCCCCTTTTTTCCACACTTGACATCACGTTTATGGTCTCTCTCACCCCCCCCCCCCGCCCGCGCTTTCACACTTGACATCACGTTTATGCCCCCCCCTGCTTTCACACTTGACATCCCGTTTATGCTCCCCCATATTCACAGATGAAATCCCGTTTATGCTCCCCCCCCTTTTCACACTTGACATCACGTTTATGGCCCCCCCTCCTTTCCACACTTGACATCCCGTTTATGCTCCCCATATTCACAGTTGACATCACGTTTATGGCCCCCCCCCCTTTTCACACTTGACATCACGTTTATGGCCCCCCCCCTTTCCACACTTGACATCCAGTTTATGCTTCCCCCCCTTTTCAGACTTAACATCACGTTTATGCCCCCCCCCTTTTTTTCCACACTTGACATCACGTTTATGGTCTCTCTCACCCCCCCCGCGCTTTCACACTTGACATCACGTTTATGCCCCCCCCCCCCGCTTTCACACTTGACATCCCGTTTATGCTCCCCCGTTTTCACACTTGACATCCCGTTTATGCTCCCCCGTTTTCACACTTGACATCCCGTTTATGCTCCCCCGTTTTCACACTTGACATCCCGTTTATGCTCCCCCGTTTTCACACTTGACATCCCGTTTATGCTCCCCCGTTTTCACACTTGACATCCCGTTTATGCTCCTCTTTTTCACACTTGACATACCGTTTATGCCCCCCCCCCTTTCAAATTCACAGATCCTTTCTCCTTCATTCTTTATCTCCTTTCTCCTTCATTCTTTATCTCCTTTCTCCTTCATTATTTATCTCATTTCTCCTTCATTCTTTATCTCCTTTCTCCTTCATTCTTTATCTCATTTCTCCTTCATTATTTATCTCATTTCTCCTTCATTCTTTATCTCATTTCTCCTTCATTATTTATCTCATTTCTCCTTCATTCTTTATCTCATTTCTCCTTCATTATTTATCTCATTACTCCTTCATTCTTTATCTCCTTTCTCCTTCATTCTTTATCTCATTTCCCCTTCATTCTTTATCTCATTTCCCCTTCATTCTTTATCTCATTTCTCCTTCATTCTTTATCTCATTTCTCCTTCATTCTTTATCTCATTTCTCCTTCATTATTTATCTCATTACTCCTTCATTCTTTATCTCCTTTCTCCTTCATTCTTTATCTCATTTCCCTTCATTCTTTATCTCATTTCCCCTTCATTCTTTATCTCATTTCTCCTTCATTCTTTATCTCATTTCTCCTTCATTCTTTATCTCATTTCTCCTTCATTCCTTATCTCATTTCTCCTTCATTCTTTATCTCATTTCTCCTTCATTCTTTATCTCATTTCTCCTTCATTCTTTATCTCATTTCTCCTTCATTCTTTATCTCATTTCTCCTTCATTCCTTATCTCATTTCTCCTTCATTCTTTATCTCATTTCTCCTACACCTCCACATCAACACTGTCATTCTCTATAACAACCTTTGCCCCCATCTTATTCCTCTTTTTCAATTCTCTCACTGCCCATACCTCCTGTCCTCTCACTGCCCATACCCCCTGTCCTCTCACAGGCCGTACGTCCTGTCCTCTCACTGCGCATACTTCCTGTCCTCTCACATGCCCGTAACTCCTGTCCTCTCACTGCCCATGCCTCCTGTCCTCTCGCTGTGCATACCTCCTGTCCTCTCACATGCCCGTAACTCCTGTCCTCTCACTGTCCATACCTCCTGTCCTCTCACATGCCCGTAACTCCTGTCCTCTCACATGCCCGTAACTCCTGTCCTCTCACTGTCCATACCTCCTGTCCTCTCACAGGCCCGTAACTCCTGTCCTCTCACTGCCCATACCTCCTTTCCTCTCACTGCCCATGCCTCCTGTCCTCTCACTGCCCATACCTCCTGCTCTCCATGGACAAACCAAACATGATATCCCAAGCCTGGTTTCTCCCCATTCAAGAAACCAAATAGGCAATCCACGAGTCCATTAATCTGCGATAGACCGCATTACTTAATGAACTCCCATAATGCTCGCTCTGAACTGAGAAAGGCTGTATAGGCCGAGCATTGTCGAGCTAATTACTAACGGCAGCTCACGAGGGGCGCACAATTATTCGGTGTCCAAGAGAACAGCGAGAGGAAGCAGTTACAGAGAGGACGGTTACAAGTTTGATTATCGAATATCAACGATTATTTTTTTTTATGTGAAAAGGTTTGCTGAAGGCCAGTGCTCTATGGAAGTTGAACCATTAATATCAAAGAGTCAAAATTGTGTTTCTATAAAGGTTGTATAAAATGAGAGAAAACACTTTCTTTAATAAAATTGAGTTTCCAGGGGACATCAGAGAGTCTAGCCGGGCCCTGCCCTCAGGGGAGACCATTCTCGCCGGTCACGCTTGGCCTCAGAGGCCAACAATGAGAATCTGAACTACGTCCAGTTCAAGTCTGAGGCCATCATCTGTGCTTTCTATAGCGCGTATCTACTCTTCTTGTATCTTCTCTTGTTGTATCTTCTCATCACATGACCAACATATGACCACCATCTCTTGTTCTCTCTTCTCATCACATAAACAACGTATGACCACCTTCTCTTGTTCTCTCTTCTCATCACATAACCAACATATGACCACCTTCTCTTGTTGTCTCTTCTCATCACATAACCAACATATGACCACCACCATCTTTTCTCTTCTCATCACATAACCAACATATGGCCACCTTCTCTTGTTGTCTCTTCTCATGACATGCCCACATATGACCACCTTCTTTTCTTCTTCTCTCTTCTCATCACATGGCCAAGATATGACGACCTTCTCTTGTTGTCTCTTCTCATGACATGCCCAACATATGAACACCTTCTTCTCTTGTTGTCTCTTCTCATCACATGGTCAAGATATGACGAACTTCTATTGTTGTCTCTTCTCATCACATGACCAACATATGACCACCTTCTCTTGTTGTCTCTTCTCAAGACATGAGCAACGTATGACCACCTTCTCTTGATCTCTCTTCCCATGACATGGCCAACTTATGACCACCTTCTCTTATTGTCTCTTCTCATGACATGGCCAACATATGACCACCATCTCTTATTGTCTCTTCTTATCAAATGACCAACATATGACCATCTTCTCTTGTTGTCTCTTATCATCACATGGCCAACATATGACCATCTTCTCTTGTTGTCTCTTCTCATGACATGGCCAACATATGATCATCTTCTCTTGTTGTCACTTCTCATGACATGGCCAACATATGACCACCATCTCGTATTGTCTCTTCTCATCACATTTCCACCTTCTCTTGTTATCTCTTCTCATGGCATGGTCAACATATGACCACCATCTCGTATTGTCTCTTCTCATCACATGACCACCATCTCTTATTGTCTCTTCTCATCACATGACCACCATCTCTTATTGTCTCTTCTCATCATATGGCCAACATATGACCATCTTCTCTTGTTGTCTCTTCTCATCACATGGCCAACACATGACCACCTTCTCTTGTTCTCTCTTCTCATGACATGGAAAACATATGACCACCATCTCTTATTGTCTCTTCTCATCACATGACCAACATATGACCATCTTCTCTTGTTCTCTCTTCTCATCTATTGACCAACATATGACCACCTTCTCATGTTCTCTCTTCTCATCACATGACCAACATATGACCACCTTCTCTTGTTCTCTCTTCTCATCACATGACCAACATATGACCACCTTCTCTTGTTCTCTCTTCTCATCACATGACCAACATATGACCACCTTCTCTTGTTCTCTGTTCTCATCTCATGACCAACATGTGACCACATTCTCTTGTTCTTTTTTTCTCATCACATGACCAACATATGACCACCTTCTCTTGTTCTCGCTTCTCATCACATGACCAACATATGACCATTTTCTCTTGTTCTCTCTTCTCATCACATGACCAACATATGACAACCTTCTCTTGTTCTCTTTTCTCATCTCATGACCAACATGTGACCACCTTCTTCACTTGAGTATAGATATTTTCGGAAACTTTGTCATTTCTTTTATTCCTGCACTAACACTTTGTCATTTCTCTTATTCCTGCACTAATACTTTGTCATTCCTCTTATTCCCGCACTAACACTTTGTCATTTCTCTTATTTCTGCACTAACACTTTGTCATTTCTCTTATTCCCGCACTAATACTTTGTCATTTCTCTTATTCCTGCACTAACACTTTGTCATTTCTCTTATTCCTGCACTAACACTTTGTCATTTCTCATATTCCTGCACTAATACTTTGTCACTTCTCTTATTCCTGCACGAATACTTTTGTCATTTCTCTTATTCCTGCACGAATACTTTGTCATTTCTCTTATTCTTGCACTAGTCTTGAATTCACGGCAGACGAAATTATTTACCGGATGTTTTATTTTTTCACATCCAATGTGTTCTTTTATTTCTGTACATGTTTTATTTAGCTCTCACATGCTTACCTTGTATGTATGTATGTATGTGTTGTTGTCTTTATTTATATTCCTCATTTATCCCTCAATTATGATGGAAATAATAGTACAAGAAAGCAACAAGAAAGGTCTCAGTCTGAATAGTAAGAAAACAGAAGTAATGGTCATATTGAAGAAACAATCATCACCATCATGCAGCATAAAAATAAACAGGACAGATCTGAAACAAGTGGAGAGCGTCAAATACTTGGGCACAATAATAACATCAGATGGGAGATGCACCACAGAAATAAAAAGCAGAATAGCTCAGGCCAAAATAGCATTTCAGAAAATGAAAAATATCTTATGCAACAAATCTATGTACCGGATTTTTTCTGGGAAAGTAAAGCGGCACCGGCGTAATACCGACCACATTACCCCAAAAATCATGTTCCGAAGGTCTGTAAAATTTATGGTCACTAACACCATATTCCCTATAAGCCACTTAGCGTGACGAGGCTCTTTACTGTAGATAGAAGATTGAGGAAGTACATGATTGCCTACTCCAACCGATATGGCACATGGCGATGATATTGATCACTCAGTTTCTCCAGTTCACCGCCACAACCACCATCACCACCATTACCACCACCACCACCACACCTAAATTCGCGCACGTCAATTATTTATTCGCTAAAGCCTTTAATGGAACACCCTTTCTTGAAATCCTCGCCCCAGAACAAATGATGACAAGTTCCGACACTGACAAGCCAAGCCTAATGGCCGGCGGTGACAAATTGTCCCCGTCTCTGCCCTCGTTATGTTGCTCGGTCTCCGGCCCTGTTCAGCGACTCGAGAAGCAGACACGAGTCTTGTTAACATGGACACGTCGGTCCGAATTAGGCCCGGCGTCGTGTGTCAGAGTCACTCGATCGTGGCATCGACTCTCGTCCGGTATGTCGGTCTTGGTGGAGATTGTAGCGTGGTGGTCTGTGGCACTTTTGTAGCAGATGTCGGTCTTGGTGGAGATTGTAGCGTGGTGGTCTGTGGCACTTTTGTAGCAGATGTCAGTCTTGGTGGAGATTGTAGCGTGGTGGTCTGTGGCACTTTTGTAGCAGATGTCGGTCTTGGTGGAGATTGTAGCGTGGTGGTCTGTGGCACTTTTGTAGCAGATGTGGTCTTGGTGGAGATTGTAGCGTGGTGGTCTGTGGCACTTTTGTAGCAGATGTCGGTCTTGGTGGAGATTGTAGCGTGGTGGTTTGTGGCACTTTTGTAGCAGATGTCGGTCTTGGTGGAGATTGTAGCGTGGTGGTTTGTGGCACTTTTGTAGCAGATGTCGGTCTTGGTGGAGATTGTAGCGTGGTGGTTTGTGGCACTTTTGTAGCAGATGTCGGTCTTGGTGGAGATTGTAGCGTGGTGGTTTGTGGCACTTTTGTAGCAGATGTCGGTCTTGGTGGAGATTGTAGCGTGGTGGTCTGTGGCACTTTTGTAGCAGATGTCGGTCTTGGTGGAGATTGTAGCGTGGTGGTCTGTGGCACTTTTGTAGCAGATGTCGGTCTTGGTGGAGATTGTAGCGTGGTGGTCTGTGGCACTTTTGTAGCAGATGTGGTCTTGGTGGAGATTGTAGCGTGGTGGTCTGTGGCACTTTTGTAGCAGATGTCGGTCTTGGTGGAGATTGTAGCGTGGTGGTTTGTGGCACTTTTGTAGCAGATGTCGGTCTTGGTGGAGATTGTAGCGTGGTGGTTTGTAGCTAAGCTATTTCCTGACAGATTATAATTGCATTTCTATTTTTGGTTGGTTGTTTTCTGTTACGTGTGTACAGCTTTAGTGGAGGGAGAGAGATGGGGTAAGGTGAGATAGATGATGTAGCTATATAAAACACCCCTCCTCCTCCTTTGACGTGATGGGATGGTCGGTGCACACGTTAGCGGCCATGTCGGTTACCTCACACTGTGTCTTCAGACAGAAGGTGAAAAATGAAGACAATTTGAGATCACGAGAGAAATATCAGAGATGATGGGGGAGGAGAGGAACTGGCAGGAAGAGCGGATGCTGGGTAAATAACAAGTCAGAGCAGAATGAAGAGATTGTACAATCTGACTGTTGCTATCTGTCAGTTGTGACTGCTGTATGTTATCTGACTGCTGTATGTGAGCTGACGTCTGTTATCTGACTAGTGTCCGTGACCTGACAGCTGTCTGTTTTCTAGCTTGTACCTGCAAGTTGACTAAATCGAGATCGACCCATTCTAAATGCTGCCATTGCAAATCGTTCTCTCTGTCTGCTGCTTGTACGTTGTCTGCTAGCCAGCACAGGTCTATGGCAATTGTCTGCTAGCCAGCACAGGTCTATGGCAATTGTCTGCTAGCCAGCACAGGTCTATGGACGTTGTCTGCTAGCCAGCACAGGTCTATGGCCGTTGTCTGCTAGCCAGCACAGGTCTATGGCAATTGTCTGCTAGCCAGCACAGGTCTATGGCCATTGTCTGCTAGATAGCACAGGTCTATGGCCGTTGTCTGCTAGCCAGCACAGGTCTATGGCCATTGTCTGCTAGATAGCACAGGTCTATGGCCGTTGTCTGCTAGATAGCACTGGTCTATGGCCGTTGTCTGCTAGATAGCACAGGTCTATGACCATTGTCTGCCAGATAGCACAGGTCTATGGACGTTGTCTGCTAGATTGCACAGGTCTATGACCGTTGTCTGCTAGATAGCACTGATCTATGCCCGTTGTCTGCTAGATAACACAGATCTGAGACCGTTGTCTGCTAGATAGCACTGGTCTGTGGCCGTTGTCTGCTAGTTAGCACAGGTCTATGACCATTGTCTGCTAGATAGCCCAGGTCTATGGTCGTTGTCTGCTAGATAGCACATGTCTATGACCATTGTCTGATAGATAGCACTGGTCTATGGCCATTGTGTGCTAGATAGCACATGTCTATGACCGCTGTCTGCTTGATAGCACTGGTTTATGGCCGTTGTCTGCTAGATAGCACAGGTCTATGACCATTGTCTGCTAGATAGCACTGGTCTATGGGTATTGTATGCTAGATAGCACAGGTCTATGGCCATTGTCTGATAGATAGCACAGGTCTATGGCCATTGTCTGCTAGATAGCACAGGTCTATGGCCATAGTCTGCTAGATAGCACAGGTTTATGGCCGTTGTCTGCTAGATAGCACATGTCTATGGTCGTTGTCTGCTAGGTAGCACATGTCTATGACCATTGTCTGCTAGATAGCACAAGTCTATGACCATTGTCTGCTATATAGCACATGTCTATGGCCAATTGTCTGCTAGATAGCACAGGTCTATGGCCATTGTCTGCTAGATAGCCCAGGTCTATGGCAATTGTCTGCTAGATAGCACTGGTCTATCACCATTGTCTTCTGGATAGCACTGGTCTATGGCCATTGTCTGCTAGAATGCACAGGTCTATGACCATTGTCTGCTAGAATGCACAGGTCTATGACCATTGTCTGCTAGATAGCACTGTTCTATGACCATTGTCTGCTAGATAGCACTGGTCTATGGCCATTGTCTTCTGGATAGCACTGGTCTATGACCATTGTCTGCTAGAATGCACAGGTCTATGACCATTGTCTGCTAGATAGCACTGTTCTATGACCATTGTCTGCTAGATAGCACTGGTCTATGACCATTGTCTGCTAGGTAGCACTGGTCTATGACCATTGTCTGCTATAGTCTGAGATAAAGAAAACACGGGTCTGGCCGTTCTATAGTCTAAGATAAAGAGAGCACTGGTCTGGCGGCCCTATAGTCTAAGATAAAGAGAGCACGGGTCTGGCGGCCTATAGTCTGAGATAAAGAGAACACGGGTCTGGTCGCCCTATAGTCTAAGATAAAGAGAACACGGGTCTGGTCGCCCTATAGTCTAAGATAAAGAGAGCACGGGTCGGGCGGCCCTATAGTCTAAGATAAAGAGAGCACGCGCCTGACCGCCCTATAGTCTGAGATAAAGAGACCACGAGTCTGACCGCCCTATAGTCTGAGATAAAGAGAGCACGGGTCTGGCCGCCCTATAGTCTGAGATAAAGAGAACACGGGTCTGGTCGCCCTATAGTCTAAGATAAAGAGAGCACGGGTCTGGCCGCCCTATAGTCTAAGATAAAGAGAGCACGGGTCTGACCGCCCTATAGTCTAAGATAAGGAGAGCACGGGTCTGACCGCCCTATAGTCTAAGATAAAGAGAGCACAGGTCTGACTGCCCTATAGTCTAAGATAAAGAGAGCACGGGTCTGACCGCCCTATAGTCTGAGATAAAGAGAGCACGGGTCTGACCGCCCTATAGTCTAAGATAAAGAGAGCACAGGTCTGACCGCCCTATAGTCTAAGATAAAGAGAGCACAGGTCTGACCGCCCTATAGTCTAAGATAAAGAGAGCACAGGTCTGACCGCCCTATAGTCTAAGATAAAGAGAGCACGGGTCTGACCGCCCTATAGTCTAAGATAAAGAGAGCACGGGTCTGGTCGCCCTATAGTCTAAGATAAAGAGAACACGGGTCTGGTCGCCCTATAGTCTAAGATAAAGAGAGCACGGGTCTAACCGCCCTATAGTCTAAGATAAAGAGAGCACGGGTCTGGCGGCCCTATAGTCTAAGATAAAGAGAGCACGGGTCTGACCGCCCTATAGTCTAAGATAAAGAGAGCACGGGTCTGGCGGCCCTATAGTCTAAGATAAAGAGAACACGCGCTAACCAATTGTTTGCCGGAGGTCTGTCTGGGTTGTCTTGCCTGAAGGCCAAACGTCAAGAACCCACGAGGGGCTCGTCTCACTTCAAATCATGATATGTCGTAGTTCTGCTCGTCTCACTTCAAATCATGATATGTCGTAGTTCTGCTCGTCTCACTTCAAATCACGATATGTCGTAGTTCTGCTCGTCTCACTTCAAATCATGATATGTCGTAGTTCTGCTCGTCTCACTTCAAATCACGATATGTCGTAGTTCTGCTCGTCTCACTTCAAATCACGATATGTCGTAGTCCTGCCGTTAGGGTCCGCTCATTGCAAGCATCAGTGAGGACTGACCTAACAAGAGAGCGCGTGAGTCATATAAAAAGTGACATATCAAGGACTGTACTCTTGGCCTGCCAGGTAATCTCGCCATTCTGGTGGCACTTTGGTGCAGCCCTCACCTGCACGCTCAGGTTCCTCCCCTTGTAGGAGGTCATGTTACCCTAGGATCTACCTCTAGCACTGAAGTCACCACAGAGAACGACATCTCTGAGACGAAGGGAAGATAAAAGTTAGACGCTAAAACGAAGGGAAGACAAAGGTTAGACGCTAAAACGAAGGGAAGACAAAGGTTAGACGCTAAAACGAAGGGAAGACAAAAGTTAGACGCTAAAACGAAGGGAAGACAAAGGATAGACGCTAAAACGAAGGGAAGACAAAAGCTAGACGCTAAAACAAAGGGAAGACAAAAGTTAGACGCTAAAACGAAGGGAAGACAAAGGTTAGACGCTAAAACTAAGGGAAGACAAAAGTTATACGCTAAAACGAAGGGAAGACAAAAGTTAGACGCCAAAACGAAGGGAAGACAAAATTAGACGCTAAAACGAAGGGAAGACAAAATTAGACGCTAAAACGAAGGGAAGACAAAATTAGACGCTAAAACGAAGGGAAGACAACATACAGAAGATGACACGAATGGAAGACAATAAACAGAAGTTGTGACGAAAAGATGACAATAGACAGAAGATGAAACGAAGAGAAGACAACAAACAAACAGAAGATGAGACGAAGGGAAGACAACAGACAGAAGATGAGACGATTGAAGACAATAGACAGAAGATGAGATGAAGCGAAGACAACAAACAGAAGATGAGACGAAGGGAAATCAACAAAGAGACAAGATGAGACGAATGGAAGGCAACAAACAGAAGATGAGACGATTGAAGACAACAGACAGAAGATGAGACGAAGGGAAGACAACAGACAGAAGATGAGACGATTGAAGACAACAGACAGAAGATGAGACGAAGGGAAGACAACAAAGAGACAAGATGAGATGAAGCGAAGACAACAAAGAGACAAGATGAGACGAAGGGAAGACAACAAAGAGACAAGATGAGATGAAGCGAAGACAACAAACAGAAGATGAGACGAAGGGAAGACAACAAAGAGACAAGATGAGACGACTGGAAGGCAACAAAGAGAAGTTGTGGCTGTGTAGACTTCAATAGATCAAGAAATGGAGAGAAGAAATCAGCCGACGATGGACTGGCGAGTGAAAACAAGAAAAAAAACAGGCAAATACAATTTGTTGGGTAAGAGAAAAGAAGAGAGTTTGGACTAGTTACTGGAAGTTGGGAGGGGTGGGTCTCGTGAAGCATGATCACCCAAAGAGATGGACTGATTTAGTTGTCATTAGCATTAGTACAAGGCACGCTTCACGATCTCGCTGATATCTCGGTCCGAAACAAATGACATAATACAACACTAATGCTAACCAGTTTTATTTTAATAATATTATAATTGTATTTATTATTATTGTTGTTATTATTATTGTATTTATTATTGTTGTTGTTATTACTATTGTTTGTATTATAGTTTGACCATTACCGATATAGTTGAGAGAAGAAAATAATATTGGGAGTAAATGGTTTAAAGATTTGTGGGACAACCTGAAGTGTGTCAGTAACTCGTGTTGTCGTTTCCCTCCCCTGATTTGATTACGCGATCTCTGAGGAATTGAGAAATGAGTGGAGCCAACTGATATACACAGACTAGACTTTTTAACAAGCTTTACACACGAGCCAATGGGAAACCAAAGGAAACAGAGATAATCAAATCTATTTGTTTTGTTCTGTTGACGATATGACGTTTATTGCGATTAATAGATGCTGTTTTGTGTGCGCTAATATTGGTGACTGACAGGGCTCCACAAAAACACGACCACGAGTTCCCCTGGATAAAAAGACAGCTGTTTACTTTGATTAGATAATTGGGCATTATTACGAGAGAGAGAGGGAGAGAGAGAGAGAGAGAGGGAGAGAGAGAGGGAGAAGACAGCCAGAGGGAGAGAAGAGAGAGGAAGAGTAGGGAGATTTTACAAGCAGCATTTGTACTCTTAACACTTTCTTGATTGTTCTTTATTCCAGGGTGTGGTTTAGTTGGTTCTGTGTATCATTTAGTTTTATTTCTGTTGTTTCTGTGCATCATTTAGTTTTATTTTAGTTGTTTCTGTGTATCATTTAGTCTTATTTCTGTTGTTTCTGTGTATCATTTAGTCTTATTTCTGTTGTTTCTGTAATATCATTTAGTCTTATTTCTGTTGTTTCTGTGTATCATTTAGTTTTATTTCTGTTGTTTCTGTGTATCATTTAGTCTTATTTTAGTTGTTTCTGTGTATCATTTAGTCTTATTTCTGTTGTTTCTGTGTATCATTTAGTCTTATTTCTGTTGTTTCTGTAATATCATTTAGTCTTATTTCTGTTGTTTCTGTGTATCATTTAGTTTTATTTCTGTTGTTTCTGTGTATCATTTAGTCTTATTTTAGTTGTTTCTGTGTATCATTTAGTTTTATTTTAGTTGTTTCTGTGCATCACTTAGTCTTATTTCTGTTGTTTCTGTGCATCATTTAGTCTTATTTTAGTTGTTTCTGTGCATCATTTAGTTTTATTTCTGTTGTTGCTGTGCATCATTTAGTTTTATTTCTGTTGTTTCTGTGCATCATTTAGTTTTATTTTAGTTGTTTCTGTGTATCATTTAGTTTTATTTTAGTTGTTTCTGTGTATCATTTAGTTTTATTTTAGTTGTTTCTGTGTATCATTTAGTTTTATTTTAGTTGTTTCTGTGCATCATTTAGTCTTATTTCTGTTGTTTCTGTGCATCATTTAGTCTTATTTTAGTTGTTTCTGTGTATTATTTAGTTTTATTTCTGTTGTTTCTGTGCATCATTTAGTTTTAGTTCTGTTGATTCTGTGTATTATTTAGTTTTATTTTAGTTGTTTCTGTGTATCATTTACTTTTATTTCTGTTGTTTCTGTGCATCATTTAGTTTTATGTTAGTTGTTTCTGTGTATCATTTAGTTTTATTTCTGTTGATTCTGTGTATCATTTAGTTTTATTTCTGTTGTTTCTGTGTATCATTTAGTTTTATTTATGTTGTTTATGTGCATCATTTAGTTTTATTTTAGTTGTTTCTGTGCATCATTTAGTTTTATTTTAGTTGTTTCTGTGTATCATTTAGTTTTATTTCTGTTGTTTATGTGTATCATTTAGTTTTATTTATGTTGTTTCTGTGTATCATTTAGTTTTATTTATGTTGTTTCTGTGTATCATTTAGTTTTATTTCTGTTGTTTCTGTGTATCATTTAGTTTTATTTCTGTTGTTTCTGTGTATCATTTAGTTTTATTTCTGTTGTTTCTGTGTATCATTTAGTTTTATTTCTGTTGTTTCTGTGTATCATTTAGTTTTATTTCTGTTGATTCTGTGTATCATTTAGTTTTATTTCTGTTGTATCTGTGTACCATTTAGTTTCATTTCTGTTGTTTCTGTGTATCATTTAGTCTTATTTTAGTTGTTTCTGTGTATTATTTAGTTTTATTTCTGTTGTTTCTGTGCATCATTTAGTTTTAGTTCTGTTGATTCTGTGTATTATTTAGTTTTATTTTAGTTGTTTCTGTGTATCATTTACTTTTATTTCTGTTGTTTCTGTGCATCATTTAGTTTTATGTTAGTTGTTTCTGTGTATCATTTAGTTTTATTTCTGTTGATTCTGTGTATCATTTAGTTTTATTTCTGTTGATTCTGTGTATCATTTAGTTTTATTTCTGTTGTTTCTGTGTATCATTTAGTTTTATTTATGTTGTTTATGTGCATCATTTAGTTTTATTTTAGTTGTTTCTGTGCATCATTTAGTTTTATTTTAGTTGTTTCTGTGTATCATTTAGTTTTATTTCTGTTGTTTATGTGTATCATTTAGTTTTATTTTAGTTGTTTCTGTGTATCATTTAGTTTTATTTATGTTGTTTCTGTGTATCATTTAGTTTTATTTCTGTTGTTTCTGTGTATCATTTAGTTTTATTTCTGTTGTTTCTGTGTATCATTTAGTTTTATTTCTGTTGTTTCTGTGTATCATTTAGTTTTATTTCTGTTGTTTCTGTGTATCATTTAGTTTTATTTCTGTTGATTCTGTGTATCATTTAGTTTTATTTCTGTTGTATCTGTGTACCATTTAGTTTCATTTCTGTTGTTTCTGTGTATCATTTAGTCTTATTTTAGTTGTTTCTGTGTATTATTTAGTTTTATTTCTGTTGTTTCTGTGCATCATTTAGTTTTAGTTCTGTTGATTCTGTGTATTATTTAGTTTTATTTTAGTTGTTTCTGTGTATCATTTACTTTTATTTCTGTTGTTTCTGTGCATCATTTAGTTTTATGTTAGTTGTTTCTGTGTATCATTTAGTTTTATTTCTGTTGATTCTGTGTATCATTTAGTTTTATTTCTGTTGTTTCTGTGTATCATTTAGTTTTATTTATGTTGTTTATGTGCATCATTTAGTTTTATTTTAGTTGTTTCTGTGCATCATTTAGTTTTATTTTAGTTGTTTCTGTGTATCATTTAGTTTTATTTCTGTTGTTTATGTGTATCATTTAGTTTTATTTTAGTTGTTTCTGTGTATCATTTAGTTTTATTTCTGTTGTTTCTGTGTATCATTTAGTTTTATTTCTGTTGTTTCTGTGTATCATTTAGTTTTATTTCTGTTGTTTCTGTGTATCATTTAGTTTTATTTCTGTTGTTTCTGTGTATCATTTAGTTTTATTTCTGTTGTTTCTGTGTATCATTTAGTTTTATTTCTGTTGATTCTGTGTATCATTTAGTTTTATTTCTGTTGTATCTGTGTACCATTTAGTTTCATTTCTGTTGTTTCTGTGTATCATTTAGTTTTATTTCTGTTGTTTCTGTGTATCATTCAGTTTTATTTCTGTTGATTCTGTGTATCATTTAGTTTTATTTCTGTTGTTTCTGTGTATCATTTAGTTTTATTTCTGTTGTTTCTGTGCATCATTTAGTTGTTTCTTTTGTGCCTCCATTTTTCCTTGAATATATTTGTGTGGGCTGTCCTGTTTCCCTAGATATTTCTATGTGAGCTGTCCTGTTTCCTTGAATATTTCTGTGTGGGTGGTCCTGTTTCCCCCTAGATATTTCTGTGTGAGCTGTTCGGTTTCCTTGACTATTTTTGTGTGAGCTGTCCTGTTTCCTTGACTATTTCTGTTTTGGCTGCCCTGTTTCCTTGACTCTTTCTGTGTTGGCTGCCCCGTTTCCTTGACTCTTTCTGTGTTGGCTGCCCTGTTTCCTTGACTCTTTCTGTGTTGGCTGCCCTGTTTCCTTGACTCTTTCTGTGTTGGCTGCCCCGTTTGTTTAACTCTTTCTGTGTTGGCTGCCCCGTTTCCTTGACTCTTTCTGTGTTGGCTGCCCTGTTTCCTTGACTCTTTCTGTGTTGGCTGCCCTGTTTCCTTGACTCTTTCTGTGTTGGCTGCCCCGTTTCCTTAACTATTTCTGTGTTGGCTGCCCCGTTTGTTTAACTCTTTCTGTGTTGGCTGTCCTGTTTCCTTGACTATTTCTGTGTTGGCTGCCCCGTTTCCTTAACTATTTCTGTGTTGGCTGCCCCGTTTCCTTGACTCTTTCTGTGTTGGCTGCCCCGTTTCCTTGACTCTTTCTGTGTTGGCTGCCCCGTTTCCTTGACTCTTTCTGTCTTGGCTGCCCCGTTTCCTTGACTCTTTCTGTGTTGGCTGCCCCGTTTCCTTGATTCTTTCTGTGTTGGCTGCCCCGTTTCCTTGACTCTTTCTGTCTTGGCTGCCCCGTTTCCATGACTCTTTCTGTGTTGGCTCACCCGTTTCCTTGACTCTTTCTGTCTTGGCTGCCCCGTTTCCTTGACTCTTTCTGTCTTGGCTGCTCCGTTTCCTTGACTCTTTCTGTGTTGGCTGCCCCGTTTCCTTGACTCTTTCTGTGTTGGCTGACCCGTTTCCTTGACTCTTTCTGTGTTGGCTGCCCCGTTTCCTTGACTCTTTCTGTGTTGGCTGCCCCGTTTCCTTGACTCTTTCTGTGTTGGCTGCCCCGTTTCCTTGACTATTTCTGTGTTGGCTGCCCTGTTTCCTTGACTATTTCTGTGTTGGTTGCCCTGTTTCCTATATCTCTGTATCTACCGATCTATTTCCTTGACTATTTCTGTGTGTGCTTCCTTGTTTTCCTGACAGTTTTTCTGTGTACCAACGTGTTTCCTAACTTTTCTCTGTTTATTGCGCTATTTTCACAACTTTTTATCTGGATTTCTTCTGCTTTTTCGTCTAGTTCAAGGAACGTTCTGCCTTCATATATTTATCTTTGACTGTTTCTTTGATTTCTCGTCCATTATTCTGAAAGTTGGAGTGCTATCATAGATATTTCTCTATCTATCGCACTGTTTTCCAAGAAACTTCTCCGTGTATCTTTAAGTTCTCGCAGCGGTTTCTCTGTCTCTTTGTTTTCACAACAATTTCTCTCTGTGAGATATTGTATCATGTCAACCTAAGCAGAATGGAGATATTGTATCATGTCAACCTAAGCACAATGGAGATATTGTATCATGTCAACCTAAGCACAATGGAGATATTGTATCATGTCAACCTAGCACAATGGAGATATTGTATCATGTCAACCTAAGCACAATGGAGATATTGTATCATGTCAACCTAGCACAATGAGGATATTGTATCATGTCAACCTATCAAAATGGAGGAGATATTGTATCATGTCAACCTAAGCACAATGGAGATATTGTATCATTTCAACCTACCAAAATGGAGAAGATATTGTATCATGTGAACCTACCAAAATGGAGGAGATATTGTATCATGTGAACCTACCAAAATGGAGGAGATATTGTATCATGTGAACCTACCAAAATGGAGGAGATATTGTATCATGTGAACCTACCCAAATGGAGGAGATATTGTATCATGTGAACCTACCAAACAGCCAACAATTGTGTGTACAGCCTCCAAATGTGGTAATCGCAGGAGATGAAGAGATTTTCTCAAGTTTTTGTTGGACACCCCCCCCCCCCAAACAGCGTCGATATGATTTGTTAGCGACCACCGAGCGACATATAACTCTCTCTCTCCTCTTTCTCTCTCTCTCTCTTTCTCTATGTCTCTTTACTTCTCTCTTTTTCTTTATCTCTCTCTTTCTCTGTCTCTCTTTCTCTATCTCTCTCTCTTTTTTTCTATATCTCTCTCTTTATCTCTCTTTTCTCTCACTTTCTCTTTCTCTATCTTTCTATCTCTATCTCTCTCTTTTTATCTCTCTTTATCTCTCTTTTCTCTCACTTTCTCTCACTTTCTCTATCTTTCTCTTTCTCTTTCTCTCTCTCTCTCTCTTTATCTCTTATTTCTCTCTCTCTCTCTCTCTCTCTCTCTTCTCTCTCTGCAATCTCTCTCTCTCTATATATATATATATATATACATTTGTAATAGAAAAGGTTAATGAAGTCAGCAATGACCCCTAGAGTTATGGAATGAGGAAGAATGGAAAGTAACATTAGTGAAGAGAAAACAAGAATATCAGAAATGAGGACAGTGAACATTTATCAAAAATGTCTTCTACTCTAGCAGCTCTCACATTTTCATCAATGTATTCACTGTACAGGAAAACAGAAAAGTGAAGTCTTTTTTGAGATGTGGATTTATAGAATAATGGAAGAATTGGATGGAAAGAAAAACAAAAACAAAAGAGGAGGTTTTAAAACAACTAAAAATTAAAGAGAACTTCTAAACACAATTCAAACAAGACAAATGCAATTTTTGGGCCATGTTTAAAGACACAGCAGCTTACTAAAAGTAATCTTGGAAGGGAAAGTACAAGGAAACAGAGGCAGACCAAGACTAACATGGACGAGTAACATCAAAAATCGACATGTCAGCCTATGACAATGTGCACTATCAAAGCAAGTAAAAGAGACGAAATGGTGCCCCATGGTAGCCAACCTTCGATGCGAAGACGGCATATGATGATGATTGCCTGCACATGTTAGCATCGTGCGATCTTATTAACTTCCTCTGTCAGAACTTGTCTAGCATGCACCCAAGCACCGATTGACAAATGCACATTTCAATGAAGCTCTCTGTGCTCTCATTGCTCTCTCTCTCTCTCTCTCTCTCTCTCTCAATATATATATATATATCTGACACACGCACACACACATATACACTCGTCTAAATAAACCCTCGCATCATGGCTCGTGAGTTGTACTAAGGTCAGACAAATTATAAACCGACCTCAGACTCGTCCAAACCCTGAGACATAAGCAGACGTCAGTCGCGGCAGACATGACACCGGCAGACATGACACCGGCAGACGACACTAACTTCCTGCCCCCTCCCTCAATCCTCTACTCTTTTCTCGCACTCTCTGAATGGAGACTTCTGCCACAACGTGTACCTCTGTCCTCAGATTTGAGCTCACCATGGTTGGTAAGTCCCCGCAGATGGGTTAAAGGAGGAAGGAGTCAGCGGAGAGAGAGACAGAGAGAGAGAGAGAGAGAGTTAATGAAAAGTTATTGTAGACATGGTCAAAAGGAGACAAATCAAGATACAGAGGTGGGACAGATTAAGTTAACGAGATGGGATAAATTAGGTTAACGAGATGGGACAAATTAGGTTAACAACATGGGACATATTAAGTTAACGTTATGGAACAAATTAAGTTAACGAGATGGGACAAAGTAAGTTAACGTTATCTGACAAATTAAGTTAACGAGATGGGACAAGTTAAGTTAACAAGATGGGACAAATTAAGTTAACGTTATGGGACGAATTAGGTTAACGAGATAGGACAAATTAAGTTAACAAGATGGGACAAATTAGGATAACGAGATGGGACAAATTAAGTTAATGAGATGGGACAAATTAAGTTAACGAGATGGGACAAATTAGGCTAACGAGATAGGACTAATTAATGACATGGGCAAATTAAATTAACGAGATGGGATAAGTTAAGTTAGCGAAATGGCGTCAATGGACGACATGTGAAAGATATGGAACCATATGACATTTTTTTTTTGGAGGGGGGGGGGTGCCTCTGTAGCCTAGTTGGAAAAACCACCCGACTGGACTACCGACGTTCTGACAACCCGTGTTCGATTCAACCACCCGACTGGACTACCGACGTTCTGACAACCCGTGTTCGATTCAACCACCCGACTGGACTACCGACGTTCTGACAACCCGTGTTCGATTCAACCACCCGACTGGACTACCGACGTTCTGACAACCCGTGTTCGATTCAACCACCCGACTGGACTACCGACGTTCTGACAACCCGTGTTCGATTCCCGCTGGGAGCAGTGTGAGTTGTACTCGGGGTTGGAGAAAAAAAATACCCCCACGGTCGACCCAGCCGTTGGCAGAAATGGGTACCAGGGTATTACCCTGGGAAGGTGAGGAATGTCGCCACGCATCTGAGTTTCGATGCTTGAGGCGACACTATACAGAAATCTCCGAACATTTTGGATAGGTGGCCGAGCACATATGGGTGTAAACTCGCGTGCTAAGATAGGCGGCCGAGCACATATGGGTGTAAACTCGCGTGCTAAGATAGGTGGCCGAGCACATATGGGTGTAAACTCGCGTGCTAAGATAGGTGGCCGAGCACATATGGGTGTAAACTCGCGTGCTAAGATAAGCGGCCGAGCACATATGGGTGTAAACTCGCGTGCTAAGATAGGCGGCCGAGCACATATGGGTGTAAACTCGCGTGCTAAGATAGGTGGCCGAGCACATATGGGTGTCAACTCGCGTGCTAATATAGGCAGCCGAGCACATATGTGTGTCAACTCGCGTGCTAAGATAGGCGGCCGAGCACATATGGGTGTCAACTCGCGTGCTAATATAGGCAGCCGAGCACATATGGGTGTCAACTCGCGTGCTAAGATAGGCGGCGGAGCACATATGGGTGTCAACTCGCGTGCTAAGATAGGCGGCCGAGCACATATGGGTGGAAACTCGTGTGCTAAGATAGGCGGCCGAGCACATATGGGTGTCAACTCGCGTGCTAAGATAGGCGGCCGAGCACATATGGGTGTCAACTCGCGTGCTAAGATAGGCGGCCGAGCACATATGGGTGTCAACTCGCGTGCTAAGATTGGTGGCCGAGCACATATGGGTGTCAACTCGCGTGCTAAGATTGGCGGCCGAGCACATATGGGTGTCAACTCACGTGCTAAGACGCCGGATCAAGTCTCGTACTTTACCTTTATGACATTTTTTTCATGACATATCAAATAACGTTCGCCAAAATTACATGACATGTCAATAAACGTTCGCCAAAATTACATGACATGTCAATGAACGTTCGCCAAATTTACATGAAATATCATTGAACGTTCGCCAAAATTACTTGACTTATCAATGAACGTTCGCCAAAATTACATGACATGTCAATGAACGTTCGCCAAATTTACATGACATATCATTGAACGTTCGCCAAAATTACTTGACTTATCAATGAACGTTCGCCAAAATTACATGACATGTCAATGAACGTTCGCCAAAATTACATGACATTTCAATGAACGTTCGCCAAAATTACATGACATACCAATGAACGTTCGCCAAAATTACATGACATGACAATAAACGTTCGCCAAAATTACATGACATTTCAATGAACGTTCGTCAAAATTACATGACATGTCAATGAACGTTCGCCAAAATTACATGGCATGTCAATGAACGTTCGCCAAAATTACATGACATATCATTGAACGTTCGCCAATATTACATGACATATCAATGAACGTTCGCCAAAATTACATGACATATCCATGACATTTCGCTACAATTACATGACATATCAAGGACATTTCGCTACAATTACATGACGTATCATTGACATTTCGCTGCAATTACATGACATCTCAAGGACATTTCACTACAATTACATGACATATCCATGACATTTCGCTACAATTACATGACGTAGCAAGGACATTTCGCTACAATTACATGACGTATCAAGGACATTTCGCTACAATTACATGACGTATCAAGGACATTTCTCTACAATTACATGACGTATCAAGGACATTTCGCTACAATTACATGACATATCCATGACATTTCGCTACAATTACATGACGTATCAAGGACATTTCGCTACAATTACATGACATATCCATGACATTTCGCTACAATTACATGACGTATCAAGGACATTTCGCTACAATTACATGACGTATCAAGGACATTTCGCTACAATTACATGACGTATCAAGGACATTTCGCTACAATTACATGACGTATCAAGGACATTTCGCTACAATTACATGACGTATCAAGGACATTTCGCTACAATTACATGACGTATCAAGGACATTTCGCTACAATTACATGACGTATCAAGGACATTTCGCTACAATTACATGACGTATCAAGGACATTTCGCTACAATTACATGACGTATCAAGGACATTTCGCTACAATTACATGACGTATCAAGGACATTTCGCTACAATTACATGACGTATCAAGGAAACTTCGCCACAATTTTCATGAAGTATCAACGACCTATCGCCTCTTTTACATGACATATGAAAGGCCGTTCGCCACTTTGCCCCTAACTTACTCAGCAAAGTTCAGGTGTATGTACCCATTTTTAGCTCGACTAAATGATTACGTGGTCATCACAGAAACGCAACTCTCAGAAGACGTTCACAAAGAACCGTCCACAAAGAGCCGTTCACTAATAACCGTTCACAAAGAGCCGTGATGTAAAATAATAGCAGCCATGATAAGAACGATAAGACAGTTCTCCAAACATCGCACGGGAGGTAAATTACGTGATGACAGGTGCCTCTAGTGATTAATTCCCTTGGCTGGCTGGGACTTGCAGCAAAGGCCAGCGTGGATTTCAACTCGTCCATTTATTTGGGGGGAGGGAGGGAAGCCATGAAGATCAGTGAATGAATACAGAGAGTGACGTCCCTTTGAGGAGAAGACGGGAGATAGGAGAAGATTTGTTAGAGGAGATATAATGAATAGAAGATTTGTTAGAGGAGATATAATGGATAGAAGATTTGTTAGAGAAGATATAATGGATAGAAGATTTGTTAGAGGAGATATAATGGATAGAAGATTTGTTAGAGGAGATATAATGAATAGAAGATTTGTTAGAGGAGATATAATGAATAGAAGATTTGTTAGAGGAGATATAATGGATAGAAGATTTGTTAGAGGAGATAGAGTGATATGTTGATAGATAAATATTGGTGGATAGAGTGATAAGTTGATAGATAAATATTGGTGGATGGAGTGATAAGTTGATAGATAAATATTGGTGGATGGAGTGATAAGTTGATAGATAAATATTGGTGGATGGAGTGATAAGTTAATAGATAAATATTGGTGGATGGAGTGATAAGTTGATAGATAAATATTGGTGGATGGAGTGATAAGTTGATAGATAAATATTGTGGATAGAGTGATAAGTTGATAGATAAATATTGGTGGATGGAGTGATAAGTTGATAGATAAATATTGGTGGATGGAGTGATAAGTTGATAGATAAATATTGGTGGATAGAGTGATATGTTGATAGATAAATATTGGTGGATAGAGTGATAAGTTGATAGATAAATATTGGTGGATGGAGTGATATGTTGATAGATAAATATTGGTGGATGGAGTGATAAGTTGATAGATAAATATTGGTGGATGGAGTGATAAGTTGATAGATAAATCTTGGTAGATAGAGTGATAAGTTGATAGATAAATCTTGGTAGATAGAGTGATAAGTTGATAGATAAATATTGGTGGATGAAGTGATAAGTTGATAGATAAATATTGGTGGATGGAGTGATAAGATAAATATTGGTGGATGGAGTGATAACTTGATAGATAAATATTGGTTGATGGAGTAATAAGTTGATAGATAAATATTGGTTGATGGAGTGATAACTTGATAGATAAATATTGGTTGATGGAGTGATAAGTTGATAGATAAATATTGGTGGATGGAGTGATAAGTTGATAGATAAATATTGGTGGATGGAGTGATAAGTTGATAGATAAATATTGGTGGATGGAGTGATAAGATAAATATTGGTGGATGGAGTGATAAGTTGATAGATAAATATTGGTGGATGGAGTGATAAGTTGATAGATAAATATTGGTGGATGGAGTGATAAGTTGATAGATAAATATTGGTGGATGGAGTGATAAGTTGATAGATAAATATTGGTGGATAGAGTGATAAGTTGATAGATAAATATTGGTGGATAGAGTGATAAGTTGATAGATAAATATTGGTGGATGGAGTGATAAGTTGATAGATAAATATTGGTGGATGGAGTGATAAGTTGATAGATAAATATTGGTGGATGGAGTGATAAGTTGATAGATAAATCTTGGTAGATAGAGTGATAAGTTGATAGATAAATCTTGGTAGATAGAGTGATAAGTTGATAGATAAATATTGGTGGATGAAGTGATAAGTTGATAGATAAATATTGGTGGATGGAGTGATAAGATAAATATTGGTGGATGGAGTGATAAGTTGATAGATAAATATTGGTTGATGGAGTGATAAGATAAATATTGGTGGATGGAGTGATAAGTTGATAGATAAATATTGGTTGATGGAGTGATAAGATAAATATTGGTGGGTGGAGTGATAAGATAAATATTGGTTGATGGAGTGATAAGATAAATATTGGTGGATGGAGTGATAAGATAAATATTGGTGGATAGAGTGATAAGATAAATATTGGTTGATGGAGTGATAAGTTAAATATTGGTTGATGGAGTGATAAGATACAAATTGGTTGATGGAGTGATAAGTTAAATATTGGTTGATGGAGTGATAAGATAAATATTGGTGGATGGAGTGATAAGATAAATATTGGTTGATGGAGTGATAAGATACATATTGGTGGGTGGAGTGATAAGATAAATATTGGTTGATGGAGTGATAAGATAAATATTGGTGGATGGAGTGATAAGATAAATATTGGTGGATAGAGTGATAAGATAAATATTGGTTGATGGAGTGATAAGATACATATTGGTGGATGGAGTGATAAGATAAATATTGGTGGATGGAGTGATAAGTTGATAGATAAATATTGGTGGATAGAGTGATAAGTTGATAGATAAATATTGGTGGATGGAGTGATAAGTTGATAGATAAATATTGGTGGATGGAGTGATAAGTTGATAGATAAATATTGGTTGATGGAGTGATAAGTTGATAGATAAATATTGGTGGATGGAGTGATAACTTGATAGATAAATATTGGTTGATGGAGTGATAAGTTGATAGATAAATATTGGTTGATGGAGTGATAAGTTGATAGATAAATATTGGTGGATGGAGTGATAAGTTGATAGATAAATATTGGTGGATGGAGTGATAAGTTGATAGATAAATATTGGTTGATGGAGTGATAAGTTGATAGATAAATATTGGTGGATGGAGTGATAAGTTGATAGATAAATATTGGTTGATGGAGTGATAAGTTGATAGATAAATATTGGTTGATGGAGTGATAACTTGATAGATAAATATTGGTTGATGGAGTGATAAGTTGATAGATAAATATTGGTTGATGGAGTGATAACTTGATAGATAAATATTGGTTGATGGAGTGATAACTTGATAGATAAATATTGGTTGATGGAGTGATAACTTGATAGATAAATATTGGTTGATGGAGTGATAACTTGATAGATAAATATTGGTTGACGGAGTGATAACTTGATAGATAAATATTGGTTGATGGAGTGATAACTTGATAGGTAAATATTGGTTGATGGAGTGATAACTTGATAGATAAATATTGGTTGATGGAGTGATTACTTGATAGATAAATATTGGTTGATAGAGTGATAATTTGATAGATAAATATTGGTGGATGGAGTGATAAGTTGATAGATAAATATTGGTGGATTTAGGGATATGTTGATAGATAAATATTCCTGGATAATGTGATAAGTTGGTAGATAAATATTGGTGGATAGAGTGATAATTTGATAGATAAATATTGGTGGATTTAGGGATATGTTGATAGATAAATATTCCTGGATAATGTGATAAGTTGATAGATAAATATTCCTGGATAATGTGATAAGTTGGTAGATAAATATTGGTGGATGGAGTGATAAGTTGATTGATAAATCTCAGGAAAGAGCAAAGCTATGATATATATTTATCTACAGTATTATATTATATATTTACCTACAGTATTATATTATATATTTACCTAGAGTATTATATTATATATTTATCTACAGTATTATATTATATATTTACCTACAGTATTATATTATATATTTACTTACATTATTATATTATATATTTACCTACATTATTATATTATATATTTACCTACAGTATTATATTATATATTTACCTACAGTATTATATTATATATTTACCTACAGTATTATATTATATATTTACCTACAGTATTATATTATATATTTACCTACAGTATTATATTATATATTTACCTACAGTATTATATTAATTTACATTACATTATATATTTACCAGAGATGTCCGCTTGGGGCAGGCTGTGACTGCAGTCAGGAGTTCCCGTCAGTGACTGAAACACAAACAAGAGGACAATAAAGGAGGCGGACGTGTGGAGACGTGCAGTTAAAAACAAGCAGCAAAATATACAGGAAGTGGGGTTCTTTGAGCTATCGGTGGATGAGAGCTTGGTCTGCTCGCTTCTTTACCTGAACGGTCCGGGGTCGATCCCAAGAAGTGATCAATTCCTTTTCAGACCAACAAGCCTCCTGGGTTCACCCAGCCTCTAAAAATTGGTAACAGAGATTTTTGGGGGAAGTAAAGGCGATCTGGCGTGATGTCGACCATATCACCAAACAAATGTTATGTGGTCATGGGAAAACATCGTCACTATCATCATGTTCCGTTCACTGCCAACCAGGCAGGCAGGGAAACTTGACTTAGTGGAGTTTAAAACTTATATCGTTTTGTGAGCAGCTGTCACTTCAGGACAGCAAAACATCAGAGCCGTTACCAAATATAAGTAGAGACGAGCACGAGTCAAAAAGCAACTTCTTCTTCCTCTACCTTTTTAGCTCCTAGTGGAGCATAGGTCTTCAACAAATACTTTCAGCTCCCAGTGGAGCATAGGTCTTCAACAAATACTTTCAGCTCCCAGTGGAGCATAGGTCTTCAACAAACACTTTCAGCTCCCAGTGGAGCATAGGTCTTCAACAAATATTTTCAGCTCCCAGTGGAGCATAGGTCTTCAACAAACACTTTCAGCTCCCAGTGGAGCATAGGTCTTCAACAAATACTTTCAGCTCCCAGTGGAGCATAGGTCTTCAGCAAATACTTTCAGCTCCCGGTGGAGCATAGGTCTTCAACAAACACTTTCAGCTCCCTGTGGAGCATAGGTCTTCAACAAACACTTTCTAACTCTACTTCTGCTGGTAGTATATCTGGAGGATTATTTGAGCTGGGTCTGTTCAAAAGTTCTTCAAAGTGCTCTTTCCATCTCTCCATTTGTTCCCTTATATTACTAAGCAGATTTCCTTTTTATCTTAATAAAGGCATTGGTCTGTTTGTATTTTCCACTTAATTTCTTTGTGCTGTTGTACAGTTCTTTCATATTCCCTTTATTTGCTGCTTCTTCTGCCTCTTTAGCTAGTTCATCTATATATTTCCTCTTATCCCTTTTGATGCATCTTCTCACTTCTTTGTTTACCTCTGTGTAAGCTTCCTGTGTCTTGGCTTTATTACTTCTCGTTTTGCTTTTATTTATGTCTGCTTTCTTGTTCTTTCTTTCTTTAATTTTATCCAGGGTCTCTGCTGTCATCTATGCCTTATTCTGGCGTTCTCTTTTCCCCAGTGTGTCTTCACATGTCTCTTTCCATATATCTTTTACCTGTTTCCAGTGATCTTCTATATTTATAGTATTTTCTAGTTGTTGGAGGACTTGGTATTTGTTTGATATTGTGACTGCGAATTTATCTTTAATTCCTTGTTCTTTAAGAAACTCTACATAGAAATACTTTCTACCCTTATTCGTTGTAGTATACCTTTTTAATTTAATTTTAAGTTTGGCTAACAGAAGATGATCAGAAGCTATATCTGCCCCTCTATATACTTTTACATCCGGTAAGGATGACTTAAACTTATTATTAATACATATGTGATCAATTTGATTTTCCGTTCTATGATCTGGTGACACCCATGTAGCTTTGTGTATTCTTTCATGTTGGAATATTGTTCCTCCTAGGCTCATTTGATTAAGGGCGCAGAAATTCACAAATATCTCTCCATTCTCGTTTATATCTCCAAGTCCATGTTTTCCCATAATCTCTTCGAAGCCTCTGTTGTCTGATCCTAGAATAAAAACTATGGAAAAGGTTAAAACCTTAGGGATCCTCGGTAGCCTAGTTGGGAAGACCACCCGACTGGGGTCCTCGGTAGCCTAGTTGGGAAGACCACCCGACTGGGGTCCTAGTTGGAAAGACCACGCGACTGGGGTCCTCGTTAGCCTAGTTGGGAAGACCACCCGACTAGGGTCCTAGGTTGCGTAGTTGGAAAGATCGCGCGACTGGGGTTCTCGGTTGCCTAGTTGGAAAGATCGCACGACTGGGGTCCTCGGTTGCCTAGTTTTGAAGATCGCACGACAGGGGTCCTAGGTTGCCTAGTTGGGAAGATCGCACGACTGGGGTCCTAGGTTGCCTAGTTGGAAAGACCACCCGACTAGGGTCCTAGGTTGCGTAGTTGGATAGACCACCCGACTGGGGTCCTAGGTTGCCTAGTTGGAAAGACCACCCGACTGGGGTCTTTTGTTGCCTAGTTGGAAAGACCACGCGACTGATGTCCTCGGTTGTCTAGTTGGATAGACCACCCGACTGGTGTCTTTTGTTGCCTAGTTGGAAAGATCGCACGACTGGGATCCTAGGATGCCTAGTTGGAAAGATCGCACGACTGGGATCCTAGGATGCCTAGTTGGAAAGATCGCACAACTGGGATCCTAGGATGCCTAGTTGGAAAGATCGCACGACTGGGATCCTAGGATGCCTAGTTGGAAAGATCGCACGACTGGGATCCTAGGATGCCTAGTTGGAAAGATCGCACGACTGGGATCCTAGGATGCCTAGTTGGAAAGATCGCACGACTGGGATCCTAGGATGCCTAGTTGGAAAGACCACCCGACTGGGGTCTTTTGTTGCCTAGTTGGAAAGACCACGCGACTGGGGTCTTTTGTTGCCTAGTTGGAAAGACCACCCGACTGGGGTCTTTTGTTGCCTAGTTGGAAAGACCACCCGACTGGGATCCTAGGCTGCCTAGTTGGAAAGACCACCCGATTGGGATCCTAGGTTGCCTAGTTGGAAAGACCACCCGACTGGGGTTCTAGGTTGCCTAGTTGGAAAGACCACCCGACTGGGGTTCTAGGTTGCTAGTTGGAAAGACCACCCGACTGGGGTTCTAGGTTGCCTAGTTGGAAAGACCACCCGACTGGGGTTCTAGGTTGCCTAGTTGGAAAGACCACCCGACTGGGGTTCTAGGTTGCCTAGTTGGAAAGACCACCCGACTGGGGTTCTAGGTTGCCTAGTTGGAAAGACCACCCGACTGGGGTTCTAGGTTGCCTAGTTGGAAAGACCACCCGACTGGGGTTCTAGGTTGCCTAGTTGGAAAGACCACCCGACTGGGGTTCTAGGTTGCCTAGTTGGGAAGCCCACCCGACTGGGGTTCTAGGTTGCCTAGTTGGGAAGCCCACCCGACTGGGATCCCAGGTTGCCTAGTTGGGAAGCCCACCCGACTGGGGTTCTAGGTTGCCTAGTTGGGAAGCCCACCCGACTGGGATCCCAGGTTGCCTAGTTGGAAAGACCACCCGACTGGGGTTCTAGGTTGCCTAGTTGGAAAGACCACCCAACTGGGATCCCAGGTTGCCTAGTTGGGAAGCCCACCCGACTGGGGTTCTAGGTTGCCTAGTTGGAAAGACCACCCAACTGGGATCCCAGGTTGCCTAGTTGGGAAGCCCACCCGACTGGGGTTCTAGGTTGCCTAGTTGGGAAGCCCACCCGACCTGGCTACCGACGTTCGGACAACACTTGTTGGTCTCCGCTGGAGGCAGTGTCAGTTGTACTCGTAGTTGGGGAAACAAATATCCCCACGGTCGACCCAACCGTTGGCAGAAATGGGTGCCAGGGTAGTACTCGGGTAGGTGAGGAATGCCGCCTCGCATCGTGAGTTTTGATGCTTGAAGCGACATTGTCCAGAAGTCTCCGAAAACTTCTGTATAGGCGACCGAGCACATATGGGTGGAGACTGGCGTGCTAAGATGATGATTCAAGTCTCGTACTTGACCTTTACTTGACCTTGACTTTACTTTAAATAAAAAGTAGTGGAGAAGGTTAGACAGAAACATCGAAGAAGGTTAACAAAACACGTGATCAAGGTTAAACAGAAACATCGAAGAAGGTTAACAAAACACGTGATCAAGGTTAAACAGAAACATTGGAGAAGGTTAACAAAACACGTGATCAAGGTTAAACAGAAACATCGGAGAAGGTTAACAAAACACGTGATCAAGGTTAAACAGAAACATCGAAGAAGGTTAACAAAACACGTGATCAAGGTTAAACAGAAACATTGGAGAAGGTTAACAAAACACGTGATCAAGGTTAAACAGAAACATCGAAGAAGGTTAACAAAACACGTGATCAAGGTTAAACAGAAACATTGGAGAAGGTTAACAAAACACGTGATCAAGGTTAAACAGAAACATCGGAGAAGGTTAACAAAACACGTGATCAAGGTTAAACAGAAACATCGAAGAAGGTTAACAAAACACGTGATCAAGGTTAAACAGAAACATTGGAGAAGGTTAACAAAACACGTGATCAAGGTTAAACAGAAACATCGGAGAAGGTTAACAAAACACGTGATCAAGGTTAAACAGAAACATCGAAGAAGGTTAACAAAACACGTGATCAAGGTTAAACAGAAACATCGGAGAAGGTTAACAAAACACGTGATCAAGGTTAAACAGAAACATCGGAGAAGGTTAACAAAACACGTGATCAAGGTTAAACAGAAACATCGGAGAAGGTTAACAAAACACGTGATCAAGGTTAAACAGAAACATCGGAGAAGGTTAACAAAACACGTGATCAAGGTTAAACAGAAACATCGAAGAAGGTTAACAAAACACGTGATCAAGGTTAAACAGAAACATCGGAGAAGGTTAACAAAACACGTGATCAAGGTTAAACAGAAACATCGGAGAAGGTTAACAAAACACGTGATCAAGGTTAAACAGAAACATCGGAGGAGGTTAACAAAACACGTGATCAAGGTTAAACAGAAACATCGGGGAAGGTTAACAAAACACGTGATCAAGTTTAAACAGAAACATCGGAGAAGGTTAACAAAACACGTGATCAAGGTTAAACAGAAACATCGGAGAAGGTTAACAAAACACGTGATCAAGTTTAAACCTAAACATTGGAGAAGGTTAACAAAACACATGATCAAGGTTAAACATAAACATCGGAGAAGGTTAACAAAACACGTGATCAAGGTTAAACAGAAACATCGAAGAAGGTTAACAAAACACGTGATCAAGGTTAAACAGAAACATCGGAGAAGGTTAACAAAACACGTGATCAAGGTTAAACAGAAACATCGGAGAAGGTTAACAAAACACGTGATCAAGTTTAAACAGAAACATCGGAGAAGGTTAACAAAACACGTGATCAAGGTTAAACAGAAACATCAGAGAAGGTTAACAAAACACATGATCAAGTTTAAACAGAAACATCGGAGAAGGTTAACAAAACACGTGATCAAGGTTAAACAGAAACATCGGAGAAGGTTAACAAAGCATGTGATCAAGGTTAAACAGAAACATCGGAAAATGTAAAAAAAAAATACATGCGGAGAACGCGAAACAAAAACTAGTGGATAATGTTTACAAAATGCAGAAAATATCGATATAAAACTGGTAGAAGGCTAAACAAAAACTGAGGAAAGAAGAATTTTTTGTGTGTGGATTTTTGGGGAAAAAGTCTGGTAGAAAATATAAAATAAAACACGTTCTGTAAAGGTTGAAACAGGTCGGGGGGGGGGGGGACATTTGACATGTGAAATAATCTGAAAGACTGGCCTCTAAATATTTCAATCTTACTATTTTAAGTTTGACAATTTGTAGGGAAGACAATCGTGGACAATCAGACATGAAGACTGAAGTCACAGAAACGATATTTGAAGAACGCTGAGACCAATGTAGGTAGTTGTAGAGGGCAGCTATGGGAGAGCGGCAAAGAAAAGGTGATACCTTTGATTACCTGCACATTCAGCAGGTGTCACAATGTGCGTGCGACAGAGTGTGAGCAAAGTTGACAGAAGATGGAAATGCTTCAGATAAAGGTAGGAAGTCAGAAGCAGTTTTAGACAAGAAAAGTGTGCAGCAACATGGTCACGTCCGCCAGCAGAATCATTCCTCATTTCTTGACTTTCTCATTTCTTGACGTATCATTTCTCATTTCTTGACGCATCATTTCTCATTTCTTGACGCATCATTTCTCATTTCTTGATTTTCTCATTTCTTGACGCATCATTTCTTATTTCTTGACGAATCATTTCTCATTTCTTGACGAATCATTTCTCATTTCTTGACGAATCATTTCTCATTTCTTGACGAATCATTTCTCATTTCTTGACGCATCATTTCTCATTTCTTGACGCATCATTTCTCATTTCTTGACGCATCATTTCTCATTTCTTGACGCATCATTTCTCATTTCTTGACTTTCTCATTTCTTGACGCATCATTTCTCATTTCTTGACTTTCTCATTTCTTGACGCATCGTTTCTCATACACAGCTCTCAACATTTATTCTCTCCCCCCCTCTCTGTCCCTCTCTTCTCCCCCCCCCCGCCCTAAATCACACACTCCACTCACCCAAACACACCCTACCTACACACATGCAGACACGCGCGCGGAAGGAAATACACACACACACATATACATAGACGAGGAAACTAAGAATAAATAAGAGCGACTGATGTAAGGAATGGAGCAGCCATGGTGGGAGTCTGCTGCTGCTGCTGAGACGTGAGCTGCTGCTGCTGCTGAGACGTGTGCTGCTGACACAAGAACATGAGAACTGTTGTGATCAACGATGGCGAACAGAAGATTTCTACCGATTAGCTTAGCGTCCTATTTACGTGCAAAATAGGACTCAGTATAAGGTAGGAGAGGTGGAGGTGAGAACATGAAATGGTGGGGGTGAGAAAATGAAATGGTGGAGGTGAGAAAATGAAATGGTGGAGGTGAGAAAATGAAATGGTGGAGGTGAGAAAATGAAATGGTGGAGGTGAGAACATGAAATGAAAGGTGGAGGTGAGAACATGAAATGGTGGAGGAGAGAAAATGAAATGGTGGAGGTGAGAAAATGAAATGGTGGAGGTGAGAAAATGAAATGGTGGAGGTGAGAACATGAAATGAAAGGTGGAGGTGAGAACATGAAATGGTGGAGGTGAGAAAATGAAATGGTGGAGGTGAGAACATGAAATGAAAGGTGGAGGTGAGAACATGAAATGGTGGAGGTGAGAAAAAGAAATGGTGGAGGTGAGAACATGAAATGAAAGGTGGAGGTGAGAACATGAAATGGTGGAGGTGAAAACATGAAATGGTGGAGGTGAGAACATGAAATGGTGGAGGTGAGAACATGAAATGAAATGGTGAAGGTGAGAACATAAAATGGTGGAGGAGAGAACATGAAATGGTGGAGGTGAGAACATGAAATGGTGGAGGTGAGAACATGAAATGGTGGAGGAGAGAACATGAAATGGTGGAGGTAAGAACATGAAATGGCGGAGGTGAGAACATGAAATGGTGGAGGAGAGAAAATGAAATGGTGGAGGTGAGAAAATGAAATGGTGGAGGTGAGAACATGAAATGAAAGGTGGAGGTGAGAACATGAAATGGTGGAGGTGAGAAAATGAAATGGTGGAGGTGAGAACATGAAATGAAAGGTGGAGGTGAGAACATGAAATGGTGGAGGTGAGAAAAAGAAATGGTGGAGGTGAGAACATGAAATGAAAGGTGGAGGCGAGAACATGAAATGGTGGAGGTGAAAACATGAAATGGTGGAGGTGAGAACATGAAATGGTGGAGGTGAGAACATGAAATGAAATGGTGAAGGTGAGAACATAAAATGGTGGAGGAGAGAACATGAAATGGTGGAGGTGATAACATGAAATGGTGGAGGTGAGAACATGAATTGGTAGAGGCGAGAACATGAATTGGTAGAGGCGAGAATATGAAATTAGATGTGGAGGTGAGAACATGAATTGGTAGAGGTGAGAACATGAATTGGTAGAGGCGAGAATATGAAATTAGATGTGGAGGTGGGAACATGAAATGAGAGGTGGAGGTGGGAACATGAAATGAGAGGTGGAGATGGGAACATGAATTGGTAGAGGTGGGAACATGAATTGGTAGAGGTGAGAACATGAAATGAGAGGTGGAGGTGGGAACATGAAATGAGAGGTGGAGGTGGGAACATGAAATGAGAGGTGGAGGTGGGAACATGAATTGGTAGAGGTGGGAACATGAAATGAGAGGTGGAGGTGGGAACATGAAATGAGAGGTGGAGGTGGGAACATGAATTGGTAGAGGTGAGAACATGAAATGAGAGGTGGAGGTGGGAACATGAAATGAGAGGTGGAGGTGGGAACATGAAATGAGAGATGGAGATGAGAACATGAGGGGGAAGATGAAAGTGAAACAGACAGAGGAGGAGGAAGAAAAAAGACAGAAAGAAAGAAAACTGAATAAAAGCAAAAGCGAGAGAAGAAAAACAAATATATTTAAAAATAAAATTGATGATGCGGTATTGGGTCAAGAAAATGAAGAAATAAAGCAAATGTGAACGGGTTTAAGTCTGACAATATTTGTGTGAACAGAAACGTAGAGGGGAGCCATACATAGATAGATATATATATATATTGAGAGAGGAAGAGAGAGGAAGAGAGAGAGAGAGAGAGAGAGAGAGAGAGGAAATGAGAACTAGTGAGAATGTAGGAGGGAAACCATAGACAGTGGCAGAGATAAATCATAACTAATGTTAAGTAGAAGTTGTTGTGGACTTCTGGAACCAAGGTAACAATGTTTGACAACATGACCATGCCCGACACAACATTTATAACCCCGCCCCTCCCCCAGAAAACGAAATCGTGGATCTTTAGCTCTTGTCAAAGCTCGGCGAACAAGCAAATCTGCAATCTTATTCAACTAATTGTGTTCCCGACTCCACACATTTTCATCTCATTCGATTTGTCTCCCCACATTTTCAAGGGCCGATAACCCGAGAATTGATTTTTTTTTGTGGGGGGGGGGGGGGGGGATTTCTCTCAGAGTTTGGATGTGGCTGTTAACTGAGATGGAGATTTGAAAGATGGTTAGGTTGGTGGGTCGCGTGGGTTTTGAGGTGGGTCGCGTGGGTTTTGAAGTGGGTTGCGTGGGTTTTGAGGTGGCTCGCGTGGGTTTTGAGGTGGGTCGCGTGGGTTTTGAGGTGGGTCGCGTGGTTAGGTTGGTGGATCGCGCCTGTAGGTTGGTGGGTCACGTGGCTTTTGAGGTGGGTCGCGTAGGGTTTGAGGTAGGTCGCGTGGGTAGGTTGGTGGGTCACGTGGGTAGGTTGGTGGGTCGCGTAGGGTTTTGAGGTGGGTCGCGTGGGTAGGCAGGTGGGTCACGTGGGTTTTGAGGTAGGTTGCGTAGGTTTTTCGTGGTTTTGTATGACCGGCACATCACACAACTAACACAATACAATAACAGACCGACACGTCACACAACTATCATCATACAATAACAGACCGACACGTCACACAACTATCACCATACAATAACAGACCGTTACGTCACACAACTATCATCATACAATAACAGACCGACACGTCACACAACTATCACCATACAATAACAGACCGTTACGTCAAACAACTATCATCATACAATAACAGACCGACACGTCACACATCTATCACCATACAATAACAGACCGTTACGTCACACAACTATCACCATACAATAACAGACCGACACGTCACACAACTATCATCATACAATAACAGACCGACACGTCACACAACTATCACCATACAATAACAGACCGTTACGTCACACAACTATCATCATACAATAACAGACCGACACGTCACACAACTATCATCATACAATAACAGACCGTTACGTCACACAACTATCACCATACAATAACAGACCGTTACGTCACACAACTATCATCATACAATAACAGACCGACACGTCACACAACTATCAACATACAATAACAGACCGTTACGTCACACAACTATCATCATACAATAACAGACCGTTACGTCACACAACTATCATCATACAATAACAGACCGACACGTCACACAACTATCACCATACAATAACAGACCGTTACGTCACACAACTATCATCATACAATAACAGACCGTTACGTCACACAACTATCAACATACAATAACAGACCGACACGTCACACAACTATCAACATACAATAACAGACCGTTACGTCACACAACTATCATCATACAATAACAGACCGACACGTCACACAACTATCAACATACAATAACAGACCGTTACGTCACACAACTATCAACATACAATAACAGACCGTTACGTCACACAACTATCACCATACAATAACAGACCGTTACGTCACACAACTATCAACATACAATAACAGACCGTTACGTCACACAACTATCACCATACAATAACAGACCGTTACGTCACACAACTATCATCATACAATAACAGACCGTTACGTCACACAACTATCACCATACAATAACAGACCGATACGTCACACAACTATCACCATACAATAACAGACCGACACGTCACACAACTATCACCATACAATAACAGACCGACACGTCACACAACTATCACCATACAATAACAGACCAGCAGAGAGCAGGGAATATAAAACATTAGAAGAGAGACAGGAGGCCGTCGTATTAGATGATTGAACTATTGGGCAAGAAATTGTAAACCATCTCTCCCTCGGCGATACAAGGTGAATGAGTGTGAGAGAAAGAACGTAGCGTGTACGTGGTGGCACGGCGCTCAGAACATAGCGTGTACGTGGTGGCACGGCGCTCAGAACATAGCGTGTACATGGTGGCATGGAGCTCAGAACGTGGAGTGTACATGATGGCACGGAGCTCAGAACATACCGTGTACGTGGTGGCACGGAGCTCAGAACATACCGTGTACATGGTGACATGGAGCTCAGAACGTGGAAAGTACATGATGGCACGGAGCTCAGAACATAGCGTGTACGTGGTGGCATGGAGCTCAGAACATACCGTGCACATGGTGACATGGAGCTCAGAACGTGGAAAGTACATGATGGCACGGAGCTCAGAACATAGCGTGTACATGGTGACATGGAGCTCAGAACATAGCGTGTACGTGGTGGCACGGAGCTCAGAACATAGCGTGTACATGGTGGCACGGAGCTCAGAACATAGCGTGTACGTGGTGGCACGGAGCTCAGAACATAGCGTGTACGTGGTGGCACGGAGCTCAGAACATAGCGTGTACGTGGTGGCACGGAGCTCAGAACATAGCGTGTACATGGTGACATGGAGCTCAGAACATAGCGTGTACATGGTGACATGGAGCTCAGAACATAGCGTGTACATGGTGACATGGAGCTCAGAACATAGCGTGTACATGGTGACATGGAGCTCAGAACATAGCGTGTACGTGGTGGCACGGAGCTCAGAACATAGCGTGTACATGGTGACATGGAGCTCAGAACATAGCGTGTACATGATGGCACGGAGCTTAGAACATAGCGTGTACATGGTGACATGGAGCTCAGAACATAGCGTGTACATGGTGACATGGAGCTCAGAACGTGGAGTGTACATGATGGCACGGAGCTCAGAACATAGCGTGTACGTGGTGGCACGGAGCTCAGAACATACCGTGTACATGGTGACATGGAGCTCAGAACATACCGTGTACATGATGGCACGGAGCTCAGAACATAGCGTGTACGTGGTGGCACGGAGCTCAGAACATACCGTGTACATAGTGACATGGAGCTCAGAACATAGCGTGTACATGGTGACATGGAGCTCAGAACATAGCGTGTACATGGTGGCACGGCGCTCAGAACATACCGTGTACGTGGTGGCACGGCGCTCAGAACATAGCGTGTACGTGGTGGCACGGAGCTCAGAACATAGCGTGTACATGGTGACATGGAGCTCAGAACGTGGAGTGTACATGATGGCACGGAGCTCAGAACGTGGCGTGCACATGGTGACATGGAGCTCAGAACGTGGCATGTACATGGTGACATGGAGCTCAGAACGTGGCGTGTACATGGTGATATGGAGCTCAGAACGTGGCGTGTACATGGTGATATGGAGCTCAGAACGTGGCGTGTACATGGTGATATGGAGCTCAGAACGTGGCGTGTACATGGTGATATGGAGCTCAGAACGTGGCGTGTACACATAGTGTTACAGAGCTCAGAACGTAGGGTGTACACATAGTGTTACAGAGCTCAGAACGTGGCGTGTACATGGTGATATGGAGCTCAGAACGTGGCGTGTACATGGTGATATGGAGCTCAGAACGTGGCGTGTACATGGTGATATGGAGCTCAGAACGTGGCGTGTACATAGTTGCACGGAGCTCAGAACGTAGAGTGTACACATAGTGTTACAGAGCTCAGAACGTGGCGTGTACATGGTGGTAAGGAGCTCAGAACGTAGAGTGTACATGGTGACACGGATCTCAAAACCTAGCAGAGCTAAGTTTAAAAATGAGTTTTGTTTCCACTTTGAAATAATGACTCCATGTTCTGCCTAGTAACGGGAATTTCATGAGCTCCAGCGCGGGTCAAAAAGGGAGCTAACTTGTGTCACTCAAGTGTCGATTCTCTTGTAGGGGAACCGGTGAACCAAGCTGAAATTATGTTCAAGGAGAGGACGAGTGTGAAAAGGAACCCAGTGATTCGAGGGCATTATGAAAAGAAGGGAGGAAAAATACCATTTTAAAAAATAATGTGGAGGGATTTATACGAAAATAGACTGTCAGAGAAATAAGACAGAGAAAATGTGTGTGCATGAAGCACAAGGACAATACTGAAGTGAAATATAATAATGAGATTGGGGCTATCACATTTCACACATTTGTTTTTCTTGAAATGAAAATAAAAATGAATGCGCCGGATCTTTGTGACAAACAAAATGGCGGCTTGAGCGTATTTGGCTGTTGAACAATAGTTGATTGTTTACTTGAAGCTGGCACTGGTGACGTAGACAAGGAATAGATCTAGCATCTAGGCCACAGGTCAATGAGGTAATTGGGGGATGCAGCATGTAGGACATCAAGAGAAAGAGATAATTGAGGGGATAAGATGGGGGAAGGGAGATGCAGCATGTAGGACATCAAGACAATGAGATAATTGAGGGGATAAGATGGGTGGAGGGGAGATGCAGCATGTAGGACATCAAGACAATGAGATAATTGAGGGGATAAGATGGGGGGAGGGGAGATGCAGCATGTAGGACATCAAGACAATGAGATAATTGGGGAGGGGAGGGGGATGCAGCATGTAGGACATCAAGACAATGAGATAATTGGGGGGGTGGGGGATGCAGCATGTAGAACATCAAGACAATGAGATAATTTCAGGAGGTGAGGTGCAGCATATAGAACATCAAGACAATGAGATAATTGAGAGGATAAGATGGGAGGAGGGGGATGCAGGAGGGGGGGATGCCGAATGAATGACATCAAGACAGTGAGATAATTTGGGGGGGATGCAACATGTAGATCATCAAGACAGTGAGATAATTGGGGGAGGGGGGGTTCATCATGTAGGACATCAAGACAAAGAGATGATTGGGGGGAAGTCAGTATGTAGGACATCAAGACAATGAGATAATTGGGGGGAAGTCAGTATGTAGGACATCAAGACAAAGAGATAATTGGGGGGAAGTCAGTATGTAGGACATCAAGACAATGAGATAATTGGGGGGAAGTCAGTATGTAGGACATCAAGACAATGAGATAATTGGGGGGAAGTCAGTATGTAGGACATCAAGACAAAGAGATAATTGGGGGGAAGTCAGTATGTAGGACATCAAGACAATGAGATTATTGGGGGGAAGTCAGTATGTAGGACATCAAGACAATGAGATTATTGGGGGGAAGTCAGTATGTAGGACATCAAGACAATGAGATAATTGGAGGAGGGGGGATGTAGATCGATAAATTTAGGGGAACTAATCGATACATTTGGAAGAACTAATCGATACTTTTGGAGGAACTAATCGATACATTTGGAGGAACTAATCGATACATTTTGATGAACTGATCGATACATTTAGAGGAGCTAATGGATACATTTAGAGGAGATAATGGATACATTTGGAGGAACTAATGGATATATTTGGAGGAACTAATTGATACATTTGGAGGATCTAATCGATACATTTGGAGGAAGTAATCGATATATTTGCAGGAAATAATAGATACATTTAGAGGAACTAATCTATACATTTGGGGGAACTAATAGATACATTTAGATGAACTAATCTATACATTTGGGAGAACTAATAGATACATTTAAAGGAACTAATCTATACATTTGGAGGAACTAACCGTTACATTTTGAGGAGCTAATGAATACATTTCTAGGAACTAATCGATACATTTGGAGGAACTAACCAATACTTTTGGAGGAGCTAATGGAGACTTTTGGAGGATCTAATCGATACTTTTGGAGGAAATAATAAATACATTTGGAGGAACTAATCGATACATTTGGAGGAACTAATGGATACATTTGGAGACAGTAATGAATATATTTGGAGGAACTAATGGATACATTTGGAGGAACTAATCGATACTTTTGGAGGATCTAATCGATACATTTTGGAGGAAATAATCGATACATTTGGAGGAACTAAACGATACATTTCGAGGAACTATTCGATACTTTTGGAGGAACTAATCGATACTATTGGAGGAACTAATCGCTACTTTTGGAGGAACTAATCGATACTTTTGGAGGAAAAAATCGATACTTTTTGAGGCACTACTCGATACTTTTGGAGGAACTAATCGATACTTTTGGAGGAACTAAACGATACTTTTGGAGGAACTAATCGATACTTTTGGAGGAACTAATCGATACTTTTGGAGGAACTAATCGATACTTTTGGAGGAACTAATCGATACATTTGGAGGAACTAATCGATGCTTTTGGAGGAACTAATCGATACTTTTGGAGGAACTAATCGATACTTTTGGAGGAACTAATCGATACATTTGGAGGAACTAATCGATACATATGGGGAAACTAATCGATACATTTGATGGAAGTAACCGATACATTTGTAGGAACTAATTGATACTTTTGGAGGAACTAATCGATACTTTTGGAGGAACTAATCGATACTTTTGGAGGAACTAATCGATACTTTTGGATGAAGTAATCGATACTTTTGGAGGAACTAATCGATACTTTTGGAGGAACTAATCGATACTTTTGGATGAAGTAATCGATACTTTTGGAGGAACTAATCGATACTTTTGGAGGAACTAATCGATACTTTTGGAGGAACTAATCGATACAATTGGAGGAACTAATCGATACATTTGGGGAAACTAATCGATACATTTGATGGAAGTTACCGTTACATTTGTAGGAACTAATCGATACATTAGGAGGAACTAATGGATATATTTGGAGGAACTAATGGACACTTTTGGAGGAACTAATGGATATATTTCGAGGAACTAATGGATACTTTTGGAGGAACTAATGGATATATTTGGAGAAACTAATGGATACTTTTGGAGGAACTAATGGATATATTTGGAGGAACTAATGGATACTTTTGGAGGAACTAATGGATATATTTGGAGGAACTAATCGATACTTTTGGAGGAACTAATCGATACATTTGGGGAAACTAATCGATACATTTGATGAAAGTAACCGTTACATTTGTAGGAACTAATCGATACATTTGATGGAAGTAACCGTTACATTTATAGGAACTAATCGATACATTTGGAGGAACTAATGGATATATTTGGAGGAACTAATGGATACATTTGGGGGAACTAATGGATACATTTGCAGCAGTAAAGGCCAGGAGAATTTCTTTTTTGTTGTTGTTGTTGTTGTTGTTGCGTTCGCCAGCTTTCAACTCTGACGAAGTCCCTAGAGACTAGGAACTGAATTTTGCGTGTTAATCCATTTTTCCTTGCCAGCCGTGTGCACAGGGGTTCCTCGCCGCACAGGAAGATAACTCCGACTTCGGAGGTACTCATGCTTTTTCCGTCGATGAGTAACTGACGTTTCAAGCCGGGCCTCACTGCTGAGACCAGGGTTGGTTGTCGCAGCGAGATATCATAAATAAAAATCCCAAACGGTGTAGCCAAGATTTGAACCCACAACCTCTCTGTCTCGAGGCCGGGATCTTGCCTCGAGAGCAACCAGTCTTTGACTTGGAATATGAGGAAACTGCAACAAGGAACACTTTTCATGCATAGCCTGCAATGGTTCCTGCCACCTATCCACCATATACCAGAAGTTCACGTCCTCCCGAAAGTGAGGATCGTCATATTTCTTTAAAAATGTATAGCGCTTGATGATGTTAGGCCATCGTTGTTGACTCCAATTTCGAACATATAAACACACAGTTAGTCGTCAGATTATCCCCGTTGCACATCAAACAACAGACCGTAAGATTAGCGGACGGCCGGTCTAGGGATTTACGATGAGCCATTACGATGACGTAGCACACATACAATGTCGCAAGCACAGCAATGACGCGCCCTTTAGATTATTGATTACTCTAGTGAATGTAGCCTACGACGAACAGAACACGATGTAAATTCACTAAAGAGATCAAACCGCGGCTGACGAAGCATTTCACATTAATAAGTAACATGGAAATAACTTGCGTTAAGCAAATCCAACAACGGTCATGAACAGCAACAATGTGACGTAAAGCGCAGAACAAGCCTAGACGATGGAAGGTCGCATTCACAACACTGGTTTGTTGAGAATCGAATATTGCCGGCGTACGACATTGTTTTATCAGCGCACATGTAATAAGTAGATCATTATCTGACTTTAACGCATAGGAGTGCAATTTAGAACCGAAATTAATGAGACATCGAATGCACTTTCTGCAGCGATCGAGAGAACGTGAACTAGATCCACCATCTTAGAAACGGAAGTCCATTGTTTATATAAACAAGCGTGTTAATGTTATTATCATTGTTTATATAGTCACGTGTGTTATTATTGTTATTGTTGTTGTCATTATTTATATAGTCACGTGTGTTATTGTTGTTGTCATTGTTTATATAGTCACGTATGTTATTGTTATTGTTGTTGACATTATTTATATAGTCACGTGTGTTATTGTTGTTATTGTTGTTGTCATTGTTTATATAGTCACGTGTGTTATTGTTGTTATTGTTGTTGTCATTGTTTATATAGTCACGTGTAGTATTGTTGTTATGGATATTGTCATTGTTTACATAGTCACGTGTGTTATTGTTGTTGTCAATGTTTATATAGTCACGTGTAGTATTGTTGTTATGGATATTGTCATTGTTTATATAGTCACGTGTGTTATTATTGTTGTCATTGTTTATATGGTCACGTGTGTTATTATTGTTGTCATTGTTTATATAGTCACGTGTGTTATTGTTATTGTCATTGTTTATATAGTTATGTGTGTTATTGCTCTTGTCATTGTTTATATAGCCACGTGTGTTATAGTTGTTGTCATTGTTATATAGTCACGTGTGTTATTGTTATTGTCATTGTTTATATAGTTATGTGTGTTATTGCTCGTGTCATTGTTTATATAGTTATGTGTGTTATTATTGTTGTCATTGTTTATATGGTCACGTGTGTTATTGTTGTTGTCATTGTTTATATAGTCACGTGTGTTATTGTTATTGTCATTGTTTATATAGTTATTTGTGTTATTGCTCTTGTCATTGTTTTTATAGTTATGTGTGTTATTGTTATTGTCATTGTTTATATAGTTATGTGTGTTATTGTTATTGTCATTGTTTATATAGTTATGTGTGTTATTGTTATTGTCATTGTTTATATAGTTATGTGTGTTATTGTTATTGTCATTGTTTATATAGTTATGTGTGTTATTGCTCTTGTCATTGTTTATATAGTCACGTGTGTTATTGTTATTGTCATTGTTTATATAGTTATGTGTGTTATTGCTCTTGTCATTGTTTATATAGTCACGTGTGTTATTGTTATTGTCATTGTTTATATAGTTATGTGTGTTATTGCTCGTGTCATTGTTTATATAGTTATGTGTGTTATTGCTCTTGTCATTGTTTATATAGTCACGTGTGTTATTGTTATTGTCATTGTTTATATAGTTATGTGTGTTATTGTTATTGTCATTGTTTATATAGTTATGTGTGTTATTGTTATTGTCATTGTTTATATAGTTATGTGTGTTATTGCTCGTGTCATTGTTTATATAGTTATGTGTGTTATTGCTCTTGTCATTGTTTATATAGTTTTGTGTTATTGCTCTTGTCATTGTTTTTATAGTTATGTGTGTTATTGCTCTTGTCATTGTTTATATAGTTATGTGTGTTATTGCTCGTGTCATTGTTTATATAGTCATGTGTGTTATTGATCTTGTCATTGTTTATATAGCCACCTATTTTTGTTGTTATTGTTATTGCTTATATAGTCACGTGTGTTATTATTATTGTTATTTTTTATATTGTCACTTTTCTTATTGTCCACTGACGTTCACATTGTTGAAGATTTAGTTGATTTATTTTTTTTTACTACTTTCATTCTTTTTTCCTCTGCGTTACTCCCACTGTTATATTTTTATTCTTTTGCACTACTCTTTTGTTATATTATTTTGTGTTACTCTTTTTGTTGTATTCTTCTATGTTACTCTCATAGTTATATTCCCCTGTGCTACTCTCATTGTTATATTCTCCTGTACTATTCTCATTGTTACATTCTCCTGTCCAACTCTCATTGTTATATTCTCCTGTACCACTTTCATTGTTATATTCTCCTGTGCTACTCTCATTGTTATATTCCCCTGTGCTACTCTCATTGTTATATTCCCCTTTGCTATTCTCATTATTATATTCTCCTGTGCTACTCTGATTGTTATACTCACCTGTGCTACTCTCATTGTTATATTCCCCTGTGCTACACTCATTGTTATATTCCCTTGTGATACTCTCATTATTATATTCGTATGTGTTACTCTGATTGGGAGCCGCGATTGCTCAGTGGTTAGTGAACTGGACTACACGGAACAAGAGGTAGGGTTTGATCCCAACCGACGGCTTCCGGTTCACTCAGCCTTTGATGGGTACATGATTTTTTTTCTGGGAAAGTAAAGCGGCACCAGCGTAATACCGACCACATTACCCCGAAAATCATGTTTCGAGGGTCTTTAAAATGTATGGTCACTAACACCATATTCCCTATACGCCACTTGGCGTGACGGGTCACTAACACCATATTCCCTATACGCCACTTGGCGTGACGGGTCACTAACACCATATTCCCTATACGCCACATGGCGTGACTGGTCACTAACACCATATTCCCTATATGCTACTTGGCGTGACGGGTCACTAACACCATATTCCCTATATGCCACTTGGCGTGACGGGTCACTAACACCATATTCCTTATACGCCACTTGGCGTGATTGGTCACTAACACCATATCCCCTATACGCCACTTGGCGTGACGGGTCACTAACACTATATTCCCTCTACGCCACTTGGCGTGATGGGTGACTAACACCATATTCCCTCTACGCCACTTGGTGTGATGGGTCACTAACACCATATTCCCTATACGTCACTTGGCGTGACGGGTCACTAACACCATAATCCCTATAAGCCACCTGGCGTCACGGGTCACTATCACCATATTCCCTATACGGCACTTGGCGTGACGGGGGTACTTAACTTTTTTTTAAAACTCTGATTGTTATATTCTTATGTGTTACTCTGATTGTCATATTTTTATGTGTTACTCTGATTGTTATATTTTTCTGTGTTACTCTGATTGTTATATTCTTATGTGTTACTCTGATTGTTATATTTTTATGTGTTACTCTGATTGTTATATTTTTATGTGTTACTCTGATTGTTATATTCTTATGTGTTACTCTGATTGTCATATTTTTATGTGTTACTCTGATTGTTATATTTTTATGTGTTACTCTGATTGTCCGGTTGGCTTACCACGGCAACAGCCGGGTTCGTACCCTGGCGAGGACACCTGGGTTTTACTAATTCCCTAAAAATTAGTGGGAGCCGCGATAGCTCAGTGGTTAGTGAACTGGACTACTACGGACAAGGGGTAGGGTTCGATCCCAACCGACGGCTCCGGGTTCACCCAGCCTTAAATGGGTACCGGATTTTTTCTGGGAAAGTAAAACAGCACGGCGTAATACCGACCACATTACCCCAAAAATCATGTGCTGAAGGTCTGTAAAATATAGGGTCACTAACACCATATTTCCCTATACGCCACTTGGCGTGACGGGGTACTTTTTTTTTTTACTCTGATTGTCATATTTTTATGTGTTACTCTGATTGTTATATTCTTATGTGTTACTCTGATTGTCATATTTTATGTGTTACTCTGATTGTTATATTTTTATGTGTTACTCTGGTTGTCATATTTTTATGTGTTACTCTGATTGTTATATTATTATGTGTTTTTCTGATTGTTATATTTTTATGTGGCTATATTCATTGTTATATTCTATTAAGTAGGCTCATTTGTGTTTAACTCAAAAGCATATGTGTTTTTTAACCAAAGACCTTTTTTTTGGGGGGACTCAATGAAGATATCCCTTATGGAAGAATAAATTGTACTATTAGTCCCATAAATGATTCGCTTCCAGAGGTTTATGATGTAAACAAAGCAGTTTTGTCATTGCAAGTGAATAATGTCCACACCTATAATTGGTCAGGATTGTGAAGCAGCAGCAGCTTTATAGCGAACACAGAAAACATCACAGGATTGTGCTGTTCTGAAAAAGCTATGCCATGCTACCCTAGAATTGCCTTTAATGGGATTACTGTGACCACAAACCACTCTCCATGTGTGTGCCACATATTTACACCCCAGAAAGAAACACTGAATATAACAACATCATGTGCCGTCTGTGATATTAATGACCACAGACCAGGAGCCTCCAGTATGATTGATACAACTCTTGCACCAAGCATTTCATCAGCAGAGCCATATCTATGGAATGTTAATCTGACATTGTTCTTGAATGATGTCCAAGTTAATGAGTCATCATAATCGTGTGGCGGCAGCTACAAGAAGGGAGCGGAGAACATCAAGTTCTGCTGCTATAAAGGAGACTTGCCTTGCTATCCCAGAATTGCTTCAAATGGGATCACTGTAGTTGCAAACTTCTCCTCTTGTGTAAACTACACATTCACATCTAAGAGTGAATTAGTGAAGGTCACAAAATCATATTCTCTCTGTGGTTTTACTAACTACAGGTCATGTGGCTTCTGTTGGATTGGAAATGATAACTTACCACCACTGTGTGTCTATATGTTTGGAATTGGAGTCATCAACGATGGCCAAACATCATCAAGTGCTATGACGATCATCATTTTCGGGAGGACGTGAACTCACATGGTATATGGTGGATAGGCGGCAGGAACCATTGAAGGCTATGTCTGAAAAGTGTTCCTCCTTGCAGTTTCCTCATATTCCAAGTCCGGCTTGTTGCAGGAGCTACTGAGTTAAGTGCTCTGTGCACATCGTGAGCTGTGTGTCTCATCCGTTTTGATCCTGCTTCGATATCCCGCTTGTTTACGATGAATGATGATATCGTATGACAGGGAACAGTTGGCTGTGTTCACTTTCTGCGCGGTTTCGCCTTATGTCTTTTGGCGTGTGCTGAGACTGCTACGATGGGACTACAGTTACCTTTCTTTGTTTGGGAGATGAGTTAGTAATTCGGATGATTCCACTGGCACGGGCGGTTGAGCAATTATGGATTTTAATTCGTTTGCTGTGATACCGAGGCCTTCCATAACCAATAACCAATAACCAATTCTTATGTGTTACTCTGATTGTCATATTTTTATGTGGTTATATTCATTGTTATATTCCTTTATGACGGTGACCTTTCTGTTTTCTAGTTGAGCCCAGAACTCTTTACTTCAGTACTACGGCGTAGCTCTAATTAATGTCCATGTTGTTCCCAGCTAGGAGTCGCACAAGTGAAAAATGAGAACCGCTGACAGTGGAATATAAATAGCTCAGAAAGTAGGAGCGCTATAGAGAAAGAGAAATGTGCGGTCTCCCTAAATAAATATGGGAGATAATGTTCCAGGGAAATAATATTCAAAGACAGAAAATATTCAAGGGAGGGAATCCGATGCGAGTTTCTTTACATTTGAGAAAAAATGGGTAAAGAATCAAACTGATTGAAATGAATTGACGGAGATAAAAGGATGCGGACATATTCTGGAAATGAGAAGATTTCAGAGTGGCTGGTGATTCTTTCACAAAGTTGCTTCATCAAAGTCAAAGTCATAACATTTCTCTATTCTGATTGTTAGTGAGATCTTGCTTTTGTGTTCTTGGTCGAGTGCTTGTTCAGTGGGTCACTTGGCGCCATTTTGTGGGGTTCACGCGCTAGTCTGTAGCTTACAGCCCTTGATCACAGGCTAAATAAGGTTATCGTCCTTGCTTACTCAAATTACCGTCCTTGCTTACTCAAATTACCGTCCTTGTTTACTCAAATTACCGTCCTTGTTTACTCAAATCACCGTCCTTGTTTACTCAAATTACAGTCCTTGTTTACTCAAATTACCGTCCTTGCTTACTCAAATTACCGTCCTTGCTTACTCAAATTACCGTACTTGTTTACTCAAATCACCGTACTTGTTTACTCAAATCACCGTCCTTGCTTACTCAAATTACCGTCCTTGCTTACTCAAATTACCGTCCTTGCTTACTCAAATCACCGTCCTTGTTTACTCAAATCACCGTCCTTGTTTACTCAAATTACCGTCCTTGCTTACTCAAATTACCGTACTTGTTTACTCAAATCACCGTCCTTGTTTACTCAAATTACCGTCCTTGCTTACTCAAATTACCGTCCTACTTACACAAATTACCGTCCTTGCTTACTCAAATCACCGTCCTTGTTTACTCAAATTACCGTACTTGTTTACTCAAATTACCGTCCTTGTTTACTCAAATTACCGTCCTTGCTTACACAAAATACCGCCCTACTTACACAAATTACCGTCCTTGCTTACACAAATTACCGTCCTTGCTTACACAAATTACCGTCATACTTACACAAATTACCGTCCTACTTACACAAATTACCGTCCTTGCTTACTCAAATTATCGTCCTTGCTTACACAAAATACCGTCCTTGTTTACTCAAATTACCGTCCTTGTTTACTCAAATTACCGTCCTTGCTTACACAAAATACCGTCCTACTTACACAAATTACCGTCCTTGCTTACTCAAATTACCGTCATACTTACACAAATTACCGTCATACTTACACAAATTACCGTCCTTGCTTACTCAAATTACCGTCCTTGCTTACACAAAATACCGTCCTACTTACACAAATTACCGCCCTTGCTTACACAAATTACCGTCATAGTCATACTTACACAAATTACCGTCCTACTTACACAAATTACCGTCCTTGCTTACTCAAATTATCGTCCTTGCTTACACAAAATACCGTCCTACTTTCACAAATTACCGTCCATGCTTACACAAATTACCGTCCTACTTACACAAATTACCGTCCATGCATACACAAATTACCGTCCTACTTACACAAATTACCGTCCTACTTATACAAATTACCGTCCATGCTTACACAAATTACCGTCCTACTTACACAAATTACCGTCCTACTTACACAAATTACCATCCTACTTACACAAAATACCGTCCTACTTACACAAATTACCGTCCTACTTACACAAATTACCGTCCTACTTACACAAATTACCGTCCTACTTACACAAATTACCGTCGTAAGGTTTTGGATATCTCTTATTTAGATCGTATCACACATGTTATCATAAAAGTTTGGACATCTCTTTTTTAGATCGTATCACACATGTTATCGTAAAGTTTTGGACATCTCTTATTTAGATCGTATCACACATGTTATCGTAAAGTTTTGGACATCTCTTATTTAGATCGTATCACACATGTTATCGTAAAGTTTTGGACATCTCTTATTTAGATCGTATCACACATGTTATCGTAAAGTTTTGGACGTCTCTTATTTAGATCGTATCACACATGTTATCGTAAAGTTTTGGACGTCTCTTATTTAGATCGTATCACACATGTTATCGTAAAGTTTTGGACGTCTCTTATTTAGATCGTATCACACATGTTATCATAAAGTTTTGGACATCTCTTATTTAGATCGTATCACACATGTTATCATAAAGTTTTGGATATCTCTTATTTAGATCGTATCACACTTGTTATCATAAAGTTTTGGATATCTCTTATTTAGATCGTATCACACTTGTTATCATAAAGTTTTGGATATCTCTTACTTAGATCGTATCACACTTGTTATCATAAAGTTTTGGATATCTCTTACTTAGATCGTATCACACTTGTTATCATAAAGTTTTGGATATCTCTTACTTAGATCGTATCACACACGTTATCATAAAGTTTTGGATATCTATTACTTAGATCGTATCACACATGTTATCATAAAGTTTTGGATATCTCTTATTTAGATCGTATCACACATGTTATCGTAAAGTTTTGGACATCTCTTATTTAGATCGTATCACACATGTTATCGTAAAGTTTTGGACATCTCTTATTTAGATCGTATCACACATACTATCGTAAAGTTTTGGACATCTCTTATTTAGATCATATCACACATGTTATCGTAAAGTTTTGGACATCTCTTATTTAGATCGTATCACACATGTTATCATAAAAGTTTGGACATCTCTTTTTTAGATCGTATCACACATGTTATCGTAAAGTTTTGGACATCTCTTATTTAGATCGTATCACACATGTTATCGTAAAGTTTTGGACATCTCTTATTTAGATCGTATCACACATACTATCGTAAAGTTTTGGACATCTCTTATTTAGATCGTATCACACATACTATCGTAAAGTTTTGGACATCTCTTATTTAGATCGTATCACACATACTATCGTAAAGTTTTGGACATCTCTTATTCAGATCGTATCACACATGTTATCGTAAAGTTTTGGACATCTCTTACTTAGATCGTATCACACATGTTATCGTAACGTTTTGGACATCTCTTATTTAGATCGTATCACACATGTTATCATAACGTTTTGGACATCTCTTACTTAGATCGTAGCACAAATTTAAACATTCACAAAAGGATACAACAAGCAATCGGAGTATGTGATGATGTTTTGACTATTGTAAAGAAACGCACAATGAAATGGTTTGGACGCGTATCTCGATATTCTGGTCTAGTAAAGACAATTCTGTAAAGAACTGTGAAAGGTGGGACAAGGAGAGGTATGCAGAGAAAGAGATGAGAAGATGACCTCAAAGAATGGACAGACCTCGACTTCGCAGAGTAACAAAAGAAGGACTGAAGATAAAGAGAAATGGAGAAGATGGACGAAGCTTATCTGTAAAGGTAATGATGGAACGTAAAATAAGGAAGTCTCACATTGGTCTACCGCTGACTAGTGCTCAATCCTGAGTGATGGCTTCAACGCTCACACAGTCATAAACGGCTACCAGATTAGTTTTTAAGTTCCTGGATATACAGCACTGGCGTATACTGACCACTTTATGAAAAACGTGGAAGTTCGTTAAAGCGAAGATAAACAAAAAATAAAGGCAATAGCGCCATCTTCTCTATCAACAACACTTTCTTCTTGGTCTCTCTGAAGCTTCGACACAATCTGAGCTATCTGAGGATTTCTTCCTAAATAAGAATGTGAGGCTGATCTGATCATTCTGTACAACCACGACCAATAAGAATGTGAGGCTGATCTTATCATTCTATACAACCACGACCATAAGAATGTGAGGCTGATCTGATCATTCTATAGAACCACGACCAAGAAGAATGTGAGGCTGATCTTATCATCCCATAGAACCACGACCAATAAGAATGTGAGGCTGATCTGATCATTCTATAGAACCACGACCAAGAAGAATGTGAGGCTGATCTTATCATCCCATAGAACCACGACCAATAAGAATGTGAGGCTGATCTGATCATTCTATAGAACCACGACCAAGAAGAATGTGAGGCTGATCTTATCATTCTATAGAACCACGACCAATAAGAATGTGAAGCTGATCTTATAATTCTATAGAACCACGACCAATAAGAATGTGAGGCTGATCTTATCATTCTATAGAACCACGACCAATAAGAACGTGAGGCTGATCTTATCATTCTATAGAACCACGACCAATAAGAATGTGAGGCTGATCTTATTATTCTATAGAACCACGACCAATAAGAATGTGGGGCTGATCTTATCATTCTGTAGAACCACGACCAATAAGAATGTGAGGCTGATCTGATCATTCTATAGAACCACGACCAATAAGAATGTGAGGCTGATCTGATCATTCTATAGAACCACGACCAATAAGAATGTGAGGCTGATCTGATCATTCTATAGAACCACGACCAATAAAATGTGAGGCTGATCTGATCATTCTATAGAACCACGACCAAAAAGAATGTGAGGCTGAGCTTTATTATTAAATGGAATCACGGCCATTAAAAATCTGCTTCTCATCTTGCATTTCATGAAATCATGACCAATAAGAATGTGAAGCTGATCTTATCAATCCATTGAACAACGACCAACAAGAATGTCAATTTCATCTTATCATTCTAAAGAACCACGACCAATACAAATGTCAAGTTGATCTTATCAATCTATAGAACCACGATTAATAAGAATGTCACGTTGATCTTATCAATCTATAGAACCACGACTAATAAGAATGTCACGTTGATCTTATCAATTCATGGAACCACGACCAATAATAATGCCACGTTGATCTTATCAATTCATGGAACAACGACCAATAATAATGCCACGTTGATCTTATCAATTCATGGAACAACGACCATTAATAATGCCACGTTGATCTTATCAATTCATGGAACAACGACCAATAAGAATGTCAAGTTGATCTTATCAATCTATAGAACCACGACCAATAAGAATGTCCAGTTGATCTTACCATTCTATAGAACCACGGCCAATAAGAATGTCAAGTTGATCTTATCATTCTATGGAACAACGACCAATAAGAATGTCAAGTTGATCTTATTATTCTATAGAACAACGACAAATAAGATTGTCAAGTTAATCTGATCATTCTATAGAACAACGACCATAAGAATGTCAAGTTGATCTTATCATTCTTTAGAACCACGACCAATAAGAATGTCAAGTTGATCTTATCATTCTTTAGAACCACGACCAATAAGATTGTCAAGTTGATCTTATCATTCTTTAGAACCACGACCAATAAGAATGTCAAGTTGATCTTATCATCCTTTAGAACCACGACCAATAAGAATGTCAAGTTGATCTTATCATTCTTTAGAACCACGACCAATAAGATTGTCAAGTTGATCTTATCATTCTTTAGAACCACGACCAATAAGAATGTCAAGTTGATCTTATAATTCTTTAGAACCACGACCAATAAGAATGTCAAGTTGATCTTATCATCCTTTAGAACCACGACCAATAAGAATGTCAAGTTGATCTAATCAATCCATGGAACACGGCCAATAAGAATGTCAAGTTGATCTAATCAATCCATGGAACCACGACTAAGGTGTTGGTCAACGTGGGACTCTGTGATCAACTTCAATAATTAATTACAATCAAAGAAGACTTTGCTGGAGTCTAATTTTAAATAGTTCAATAGTTATAGTAATAGTATAGTGATAGTATAGTGATAGTATAGTGATAGTATAGTGATAGTATAGTGATAGTTATAGTTATAGTATGTATTGTGATAGTTGTAGTAATAGTTATTCAAAGGCCCCGGTATCACTGCAAACGAATGAAAGTCCATAATTGCTCAACCACCCGTGCCAGTGGAATCATCCGAATGAAAGTACATCATTGCTCAACCGCCCGTGCCAGTGGAATCATCCGAATGAAGTACATCATTGCTCAACCCCCCGTGCCAGTGGAATCATCCGAATGAAAGTACATCATTGCTCAACCCCCGTGCCAGTGGAATCATCCGAATGAAAGTCCATAATTGCTCAACCGCCGTGCCAGTGGAATCATCCGAATGAAAGTCCATAATTGCTCAACCCCCCGTGCCAGTGGAATCATCCGAATGAAAGTCCATAATTGCTCAACCGCCCGTGCCAGTGGAATCATCCGAATGAAAGTCCATAATTGCTCAACCCCCCGTGCCAGTGGAATCATCCGAATGAACATTTCATCGAATATCCAAACAAAGAAGGACAGCTGCAGTCCCCATCCAAGCATACACAGCACACGTCAAAAGACATAAGGCGTAGTGGCTAGCACTGACAATGAACGCCACTGAACTGGCCTTCGTCATACGATGTCATCATTCATCGTAAGCAAAAACGATATCATCATTCATCTATATATAAATAGTTCAATATCGTAGTGAAGCACAGTTATCAAATGCTAGCCTATTTAGAAATGTGTACCTGACTTAGGAAGGAAGACAGGAATGAATTATATCGATTCAAAGTGTAGACTTGGTGCATGCCCAATATTGTTAACACTTTGTACAAATGGTTTACAGGTTGGAACTAAATTATACGTTTTAAGCCTGGTGATAGCAACTGGATAAAGTTAGCACAATAAAATCATGCTGTCACAGTTTTAGGATGTGAATAAAACTCCATTTCTTTTGTTGCTAAATCAGACAGGTGTGACTATTCATGTTTCCCTCTGACGTGATGAGGGGTCAGCACCGGATCTCACGCAGTCACAGATCGAGTCACGTGTCAAGGCAAAAGTCAAGGGTACCAACGGACTAAATAAATCAACTGGTAGCCAATTATTTTCCCGATTTTCCAGGAATTTTCCGCGGGTTCTGGGTGTAAACGCGACCACACAAATCTCGGGGAGCTCGTTTATCTTTGCGAAGTAGCGGATGTTAAAATATCAAGTTTCTTGTATCAGTACCAACTACAGTGTCTAACATCTCCTATGTTCTTCTATCAGTACCAACTACAGTGTCTAACATCTCCTATGTTCTTCTATCAGTACCAACTACAGTGCCTAACGTCTCCCATGTTCTTCTATCCGTACCAACTACAGTGTCTAACGTCTCCCATGTTCTTCTATCAGTACCAACTACAGTGTCTAACGTCTCCTATGTTCTTCTATCAGTACCAACTACAGTGTCTAACGTCTCCTATGTTCTTCTATCAGTACCAACTACAGTGCCTAACGTCTCCTATGTTCTTCTATCAGTACCAACTACAGTGCCTAACGTCTCCTATGTTCTTCTATCAGTACCAACTACAGTGTCTAACGTCTCCTATGTTCTTCTATCAGTACCAACTACAGTGCCTACGTCTCCCATGTTCTTCTATCAATACCAACTACAGTGCCTAACGTCTCCCATGTTCTTCTATCAGTACCAACTACAGTACCTAACGTCTCCCATGTTCTTCTATCAGTACCAACTACAGTGCCTAACGTCTCCCATGTTCTTCTATCAGTACCAACTACAGTACCTAACGTCTCTCATGTTCTTCTATCAGTACTAACTACAGTGTCTGACGTCTCTCATGTTCTTCTATCAGTACCAACTACAGTACCTAACGTCTCCCATGTTCTTCTATCAGTACCAGCTACAGTGCCTGATATTGTCTCTCATGTTCTTCTATCAGTACCAACTACAGTGACTATCGTCACTCATGTCCTTCTATCAGTACCAACTACAGTGCATAACGTCTCCCATGTTCTTCTATCAGTACCAACTACAGTGCCTATATTGTCTCTCATGTTCTTCTATCAGTGCCAACTACAGTGCCTGATATTGTCTCTCATGTTCTTCTATCAATACCAACTACAGTGCCTAACGTCTCCCATGTTCTTCTATCAGTACCAACTACAGTGCCTGATATTGTTTCTCATGTTCTTCTATCAGTACCAACTACAGTGCCTGATATTGTCTCTCATGTTCTTCTATCAATACCAACTACAGTGTCTAACGTCTCTCATGTTCTTCTATCAGTACCAACTACAATGTATAATGTCTCTCGTGTTCTTCTATCAATACCAACTGCAGTGCCTAACGTCTCTCATGTTCTTCTATCAGTACCAACTACAGTGACTAACGTCTCTCATGTTCTTCTATCAGTAACAACTACAGTGACTAACGTCTCTGATGTTCTTCTATCAGTACCATCTACAATGCCTGATATCGTCTGTCATGTTCCTCTATCAGTACCAACTACAGTGCCTGATATCGTCTCTCATGTTCTTCTATCAGTACCAACTGCAATGCCTGATATCGTCTCTCATGTTCTTCTATCAGTACCAACTACAGTGCCTGATATCGTCTCTCATGTTCTTCTATCAGTACCAACTACAATGTCTGATATCGTCTCCCATGTTCCTCTATCAGTACCACTACAGTGCCTGATGTCGTCTCTCATGTTCTTCTATCAGTACCAACTGCAATGTCTGATATCGTCTCTCATGTTCCTCTATCAGTATCAAGTACAGTGCCTGATATCGTCTGTCATGTTCTTCTATCAGTACCACTACAGTGCCTGATATCGTCTCTCATGTTCCTCTATCAGTACCAACTACAGTGCCTGATATCGTCTGTCATGTTCTTCTATCAGTACCAACTACAGTGCCTGATATCGTCTCTCATGTTCTTCTATCAGTACCACTACAATGTCTGACGTCTCTCATGTTCTTCTATCAGTACCAACTACAGTGTCTAACGTCTCTCATGTTCTTCTATCAGTACCAACTACAGTGTCTAACGTCTCTCATGTTCTTCTATCAGTACCAACTACAGTGCCTGATATCGTCTCTCATGTTCTTCTATCAGTACCAACTACAATGTCTGATATCGTCTCTCATGTTCCTCTATCAGTACCAACTACAGTGCCTGATGTCGTCTCTCATGTTCTTCTATCAGTACCAACTACAATGTCTGATATCGTCTCTCATGTTCCTCTATCAGTACCAACTACAGTGCCTGATGTCGTCTCTCATGTTCTTCTATCAGTACCAACTACAATGTCTGATATCGTCTCTCATGTTCTTCTATCAGTACCAACTACAATGCCTGATATCGTCTGTCATGTTCTTCTATCAGTACCAACTACAATGTCTGATATCGTCTCTCATGTTCTTCTATCAGTACCAACTACAATGTCTGATATCGTCTGTCATGTTCTTCTATCAGTACCAACTACAATGTCTGATATCGTCTCTCATGTTCTTCTATCAGTACCACTACAATGTCTGACGTCTCTCATGTTCTTCTAACAGTACCGACTACAGTGCCTGATATCGTCTCTCATGTTCTTCTATCAGTACCAACTACAATGCCTGATATCGTCTCTCATGTTCTTCTATCAGTACCAACTACAATGTCTGACGTCTCTCATGTTCTTCTATCAGTACCAACTACAGTGCCTGATATCGTCTCTCATGTTCTTCTATCAGTACAACTACAATGTCTGATATCGTCTCTCATGTTCTTCTATCAGTACCAACTACAGTGCCTGATATTGTCTCTCATGTTCTTCTATCAGTACCAACTACAGTGACTATCGTCACTCATGTCCTTCTATCAGTACCAACTACAGTGCATAACGTCTCCCATGTTCTTCTATCAGTACCAACTACAGTGCCTAATATTGTCTCTCATGTTCTTGTATCAGTGCCAACTACAGTGCCTGATATTGTCTCTCATGTTCTTCTATCAATACAACTACAGTGCCTAACGTCTCCCATGTTCTTCTATCAGTACCAACTACAGTGCCTGATATTGTCTCTCATGTTCTTCTATCAGTACCAACTACAGTGCCTGATATTGTCTCTCATGTTCTTCTATCAATACCAACTACAGTGTCTAACGTCTCTCATGTTCTTCTATCAGTACCAACTACAGTACCTAACGTCTCTGATGTTCTTCTATCAGTACCAACTACAATGTATAATGTCTCTCGTGTTCTTCTATCAATACCAACTGCAGTGCCTAACGTCTCTCATGTTCTTCTATCAGTACCAACTACAATGTATAATGTCTCTCATGTTCTTCTATCAATACCAACTGCAGTGCCTAACGTCTCTCATGTTCTTCTATCAGTACCAACTACAGTGACTAACGTCTCTCATGTTCTTCTATCAGTAACAACTACAGTGACTAACGTCTCTGAGTGTTCTTTTATCAGTACCATCTACAATGCCTGATATCGTCTGTCATGTTCCTCTATCAGTACCACTACAGTGCCTGATATCGTCTCTCATGTTCTTCTATCAGTACCAACTACAATGCCTGATATCGTCTCTCATGTTCTTCTATCAGTACCAACTACAGTGCCTGATATCGTCTCTCATGTTCTTCTATCAGTACCAACTACAATGTCTGATATCGTCTCCCATGTTCCTCTATCAGTACCAACTACAGTGCCTGATGTCGTCTCTCATGTTCTTCTATCAGTACCAACTGCAATGTCTGATATCGTCTCTCATGTTCCTCTATCAGTATCAAGTACAGTGCCTGATATCGTCTGTCATGTTCTTCTATCAGTACCAACTACAATGTCTGATATCGTCTCTCATGTTCTTCTATCAGTACCAACTACAATGCCTGATATCGTCTGTCATGTTCTTCTATCAGTACCAACTACAATGTCTGATATCGTCTCTCATGTTCTTCTATCAGTACCAACTACAATGTCTGATATCGTCTGTCATGTTCTTCTATCAGTACCAACTACAATGTCTGATATCGTCTCTCATGTTCTTCTATCAGTACCAACTACAATGTCTGACGTCTCTCATGTTCTTCTAACAGTACCGACTACAGTGCTGATATCGTCTCTCATGTTCTTCTATCAGTACCAACTACAATGCCTGATATCGTCTCTCATGTTCTTCTATCAGTACCAACTACAATGTCTGACGTCTCTCATGTTCTTCTATCAGTACCAACTACAGTGCCTGATATCGTCTCTCATGTTCTTCTATCAGTACCAACTACAATGTCTGATATCGTCTATTATGTTCTTCTATCAGTACCAACTACAATGTCTGACGTCTCTCATGTTCTTCTATCAGTACCAACTACAATGTCTGATATCGTCTCTCATGTTCTTCTATCAGTACCAACTACAATGTCTGATATCGTCTATTATGTTCTTCTATCAGCACCAAGCCCTGTTTATGATATCAAACATTCAATACTTGACTTCCACAAATAAGATACAGACTTAATGTTCCTTCAATATTTGATATCAACAAACACAAAACAGACATAATGTTCTTTCAATATTTGATATCAACAAACACAAAACAGACTTAATGTTCCTTCAATATTTGATATCAACAAACACAAAACAGACTTAATGTTCCTTCAATATTTGATATCAACAAACACAAAACAGACTTAATGTTCCTTCAATATTTGATATCAACAAACACAAAACAGACTTAATGTTCTTTCAATATTTGATATCAACAAACACAAAACAGACTTAATGTTTCTTCAATATTTGACCTCAACAAACACAAAACAAACGTAATGTTCCTTCAATATTTGACCTCAACAAACATAAAACAGACTTAATGTTCCTTCAATATTTGACCTCAACAAACACAAAACAGACTTTATGATCCCTCAATATTTGACCTCAACAAACACAAAACGGACTTAATGTTCCTTCAATATTTGACCTCAACAAACATAAAACAAACTTAATGTTCCTTCAATATTTGACCTCAACAAACACAAACAGACTTATGTTCCTTCAATATTTGACCTCAACAAACTTAAAATAGACTTAATGTTCCCTCAATATTTGACCTCAACAAACACAAAACAGACTTAATGTTCCTTCAATATTTGATCTCAAGAAACACAAAACAGACTTAATGTTCCTTCAATATTTGATCTCACAAAACACAAAACAGACTTAATGTCCCTTCATATTTGATCTCAAGAAACACAATACAGACTTAATGTTCCTTCAATATTTGATCTCAATAAACACAATACAGACTTAATGTTCCTTCAATATTTGATCTCAACAAACACAAAACAGACTTAATGTCCCTTCAATATTTGATCTCAAGAAACACAATACAGACTTAATGTTCCTTCAATATTTGATATCAACAAATTCAAAACAGACTTAATGTCCCTTCAATATTTGATCTCAAGAAACACAATACAGACTTAATGTTCCTTCAATATTTGATCTCAAGAAACACAAAACAGACTTAATGTTCCTTCAATATTTGATCTCAAGAAACACAAACAGACTTAATGTTCCTTCAATATTTGATCTCAATAAACACAATACAGACTTATGTTCCTTCAATATTTGATCTCAATAAACACAATACAGACTTAATGTTCCTTCAATATTTGATCTCAATAACACAAACCAGACTTAATGTTCCTTCAATATTTGATCTCAATAAACACAATACAGCTTAATGTTCCTTCAATATTTGACCTCAACAAACATAAAATAGACTTAATGTTCCCTCAATATTTGACCTCAACAAACACAAAACAGACTTAATGTCCCTCAATATTTGATCTCAAGAAACAATACAGACTTAATGTTCCTTCAATATTGATCTCAATAAACACAATACAGACTTAATGTTCCTTCAATATTTGATCTCAATAAACACAAAACAGACTTAATGTTCAATCAGTATTTGACTCCTCATGATCATCAAGTGCCAGTCCTGCTGGCATAGATGATCATGTCTCTTCACAACTTTCGATCTCGACAGTTATTTATCATTTTTGTTGTCCTTCTACCAAGCCATTCTCTTAAGCTGTCTGGTATCTTTTCTCTTTACTTCCTTCTATCTCTTCGTCCCTCAATTTTTCCTGTTGTTACAATATATTCCAGCTGCTCTTTTCTCATTACATGGCCAAAAAATGTGATTGTCTATTCCTAATATTTGAAATTAGCCTCTCTTTTTGCTTTGACCTCTTTCAGAACGTTTTCATTACTCTTCTTAGCTGTTCGTGGTATTCTCAACATTCTTCTGTAAACCACATTTTTACAGACTCCAGTGATTTTCTTGTTTGTTGTCCTATTGTCCATGATTCACATCCATATGTTAAGACTGGCTCTACGCAACATTTAAGAACTCTTTTTCTTGTTTCTATTGTCAAAAATGGATTGCACAGTATCTTGCTCACTTTTTTGAAAGCTGCTTTTGCCTGACCCAGACGTACTTGACCTCAAGAAACACAAAACAGACCTAAAGTGTTCCTTCAATATTTGACCTCAAGAAACACAAAACAGACCTAAAATGTTCCTTTAATATTTGACCTCAAGAAACACAAAACAGACCTAAAATGTTCCTTCAATATTTGACCTCAAAAAATATTAGTCTGGTTCAAATTTAGTCTGTGTTAGTTTGGCTTGCTTTAGTTGAATCTGGTTTAGTTTTAGTCTGGTTCTAGTTTAGTCTGATTCGAGATTAGTCTGATTTAAGTTTAGTCTGGTTTAGTTTGGCTTGGTTTATTTTCATATGTTTTAGTTTAGTCTGGTTCTAGTTTAGGCTGGTTTTAGCTAAAAATGATTTAGTTTAGTCTTATTCTAGTTTAGCTTGTCCTTGTTTACGTTGTCCTAGTTTAGTCTTGTTTTAGTTAGCTTGTTCTAGTTTAGTCTTGTTCTAGTTAAGCTTATTCTGGTTTAGCTTGTTCTAAATTAGCTTGTTCTAGTTTAGCTTGTTCTAGTTTACCTTGTTCTTGTTTAGCCTGTTCTAGTTTAGGCTTGTTTTAGTTTAGCTTGTTCTGATTTAGCTTGTTCTAGTTTAGCTTGTTCTAGTTTAGTCTTGTTTTAGTTTAGCTTGTTCTAGTTTAGCTTGTTCTAGTTTAGTCTTGTTTTAGTTTAACGAGTTCTAGTTTAGCTTGTTCTAGTTTTGTCTTGTTTTAGTTTAGCTTATTCTAGTTTAGCTTGTTCTAGTTTAGCTTATTCTGGTTTAGCTTGTTCTAGTTTAGTCATGTTTTAGTTTAGCTTGTTCTAGTTTAGCTTGTTCTAGTTTAGTCTTGTTTTAGTTTAGCTTGTCTAGTTTAGTCTTGTTCTAGTTTAGCTTATTCTTGTTTAGCTTGTTCTAGTTTAGATGTTTTAGCTTAGCTTGTTCTGGTTTAGCTTGTTCTAGTTTAGCTTGTTCTAGTTTAGTCTTGTTTTAGTTTAGCTTGTTCTAGTTTAGCTTGTTCTAGTTTAGTCTTGTTTTAGTTTAGCTTGTTCTAGTTTAGCTTGTTCTGGTTTAGCTTGTCTTAGTTTAGCTTGTCCTTGTTTAGCTTGTCCTTTTTTACCTTGTTCTAGTTTAGATTGTTTTAGTTTAGCTTGTTCTAATTTACCTTGTCCTTGTTTACCTTGTTCTAGTTTAGCTTGTCCTTGTTTACCTTGTTCTAGTTTTAGCTTGTCCTTGTTTACCTTGTTCTAGTTTAGCTTGTTCTAGTTTAGCTTGTTCTAGTTTGGCTTGTTCTAGTTTAGCTTGTTCTAGTTTAGCTTGTCCTTGTTTACCTTGTTCTAGTTTAGCTTGTTCTAGTTTGGCTTGTTCTAGTTTGGCTGTTCTAGTTTAGCTTGTTCTAGTTTAGCTTGTTCTAGTTTGGCTTGTTCTAGTTTAGCTTGTTCTAGTTTGGCTTGTTCTAGTTTGGCTTGTTCTAGTTTAGCTTGTTCTAGTTTAGCTTGTTCTAGTTTAGCTTGTTCTAGTTTAGCTTGTTCTAGTTTGGCTTGTTCTAGTTTAGCTTAGTTTAAACATAGGACATTAAACACACCCGACACCTCACTAGAATGTATATCCCCCTCCTCAGCACCCCCCTCCCCACCTGACTATCACAAACATAATATAAACATTAAGTTCTTCCAACACCTGACTTTCACAAACACAATACAAACACGATATTCCTGAATACAAACATGAATGAACACAAAGCCAACATCCGCCACATCTCCTAGAAATCGATCGATAAAGTCATCGATCAGTGTCTCAGATCGTGTGCGTGACAAGGTCTATTTGTCTTCGATTAGCGTGATGACGACACTGGATGTGCGGGGAGAGCTCTGTCTTTGCTGCAGGCCAACTTGGCTCAAGGGCAGCTTTTGTGGAGTAGTCGTAGAGGTACAGTCGGCGTCGTGGAGTCAGCGGTGTGCAGTCGACGTCGTGGAGTCGGCGTCGTTGAGTCAGCGGTGTGGAGTCGGCGGTGTGGAGTCGGCGTCGTGGAGTCGGCGTCGTGGAGTCGGCGTCGTGGAGTCGGCGTCGTGGAGTCGGCGTCGTGGAGTCGGCGTCGTGGAGTCGGCGTCGTGGAGTCGACGTCGTGGAGTCAGCGGTGTGGAGTCGGCATCGTGGAGTCGGCATCGTGGAGTCGGCGTCGTGGAGTCGGCGTCGTGGAGTCGGTGTCGTGGAGTCGGCGTCGTGGAGTCAGCGGTGTGGAGTCGGCGTCGTGGAGTCGGCGTCTTGGAGTCAGCGGTGTGCAGTCGCCGTCGTAGGGTCGGCGTTGTGGAGTCAGCGGTGTGGAGTCGGCGTCGTGGAGTCAGCGGTGTGCAGTCGGCGTCGTGGAGTCGGCGTTTGGAGTCGGCGTCGTACAGTCGTCGTCGTAGTATCGGCGTTGTGGAGTTAACGTCGTGAAGTCGGTGGCGTGGAGTCGGCGTCGTGGAGTAAGCGTAGTGGAGTCGGCGTCATGGAGTCAGCGTCATAGAGTCCAGTGTCGTGGAGTCAGCGTTTTTGGAAGCAATGATTTAGCCATAGTAGTTGAGTACTTGGGATCCATGGATACGTGGGTGTGTTGAGTCAATGACCGAGATTCGTGAAGTTATGGGCCCTCTAATGTTTGTTACAAGATCCCCTCTAATGTTTGTTACACGATCCCCTCTAATGTTTGTTACACGATCCCCTCTAATGTTTGTTACAAGATCCCCTCTAATGTTTGTTACAAGATCCCCTCTATGTTTGTTACACGATCCCCTCTAATGTTTGTTACAAGATCCCCTCTAATGTTTGTTACACGATCCCCTCTAATGTTTGCTACAAGATCCCCTCTAATGTTTGCTACACGATCCCCTCTAATGTTTGTTACAAGATCCCCTCTAATGTTTGGTACACGATCCCCTCTAATGTTTGTTACACGATCCCCTCTAATGTTTGTTACAAGATCCCCTCTAATGTTTGTTACACGATCCCCTCTAATGTTTGTTACACGATCCCCTCTAATGTTTGTTACACGATCCCCTCTAATGTTTGTTACACGATCCCCTCTAATGTTTGTTACAAGATCCCCTCTAATGTTTGTTACAAGATCCGCTCTAATATTTGTTACACGATCCCGTCTAATGTTTGTTACAAGATCCCCTCTAACGTTTGTTACACGATCCCCTCTAACGTTTGTTACACGATCCCCTCTAACGTTTGTTACACGATCCCCTCTAATGTTTGTTACACGATCCCCTCTAATGTTTGTTACACGATCCCCTCTAATGTTTGTTACACGATCCCCTATAATGTTTGTTACAAGATCCCCTCTAATGTTTGTTACAAGATCCGCTCTAATGTTTGTTACACGATCCGCTCTAATGTTTGTTACACGATGTCCTCTAATGTTTGTTACACGATCCCCTCTAATGTTTGTTACACGATCCCCTCTAATGTTTGTTACACGATCCCCTCTAATGTTTGTTACACGATCCCCTCTAATGTTTGTTACAAGATCCCCTCTAATGTTTGTTACACGATCCCCTCTAATGTTTGTTACACGATCCCCTCTAATGTTTGTTACACGATCCCCTCTAATGTTTGTTACACGATCCCCTCTAATGTTTGTTACACGATCCCCTCTAATGTTTGTTTACACGATCCCCTCTAATGTTTGTTACACGATCCCCTCTAATGTTTGTTACACGATCCTCTCTAATGTTTGTTACAAGATCCCCTCTAATGTTTGTTACACGATCCATTCTAATGTTTGTTACAAGATCCCCTCTAATGTTTGTTACACGATCCCCTCTAATGTTTGTTACACGATCCCCTCTAATGTTTGTTACAGATCCCATCTAATGTTTGTTACAAGATCCAATCTAATGTTTGTTACACGATGTCCTGTAATGTTCGTTACACGATGCCATGTACTGTTCGTTACACGATGTCCTGTAATGTTCGTTACACGATGCCCTGTAATGTTCTTTAACGATGTCATGTAATGTTCGTTACACGATGTCATGTAATGTTCGTTACACGATGTCCTGTAATGTTCGTTACATGAAGTCCTCTAATGTTCGTTACACGATGTCATGTAATGTTCGTTACACGATGTCATGTAATGTTCGTTACACGATGTCCTGTAATGTTCGTTACACGATGTCATGTAATGTTCGTTACACGATGTCATGTAATGTTCGTTACACGATGTCCTCTAATGTTCGTTACACGATGTCATGTAATGGTAGGTATACGATGTCCTGTAATGTTCGTTACACGATGCCCCTAATGTTAGTTACACGATGTCCTGCACTGTTCGTTACAGGATGCCCCTAATGTTGTTACAATATGCCCCAATGTTAGTTACACGATGTCCTGCACTGCTGTTTACGCGATGACCCTAATGTTTGTGACACTATGCCCTCTAATGTCTGTTACACTATGCCCTCTAATGTCTGTTACACTATGCCTCTAATGTCTGTTACACTATGCCCTCTAATATCTGTTACACTATGCCCTCTAATGTCTGTTACACTATGCCCTCTAATGTCTGTGACACTATGCCCTCTAATAACCGTTACACTATGCCCTCTAATGTCTGTTACACTATGCCCTCTAATATCTGTTACACTATGCCCTCTAATGTATGTACACTATACCTCTAATGTCTGTTACACTATGCCCTCTAATGTCTGTGAGAGATGCCCTCTAATGTCTGTTACACTATGCCCTCTAATATCTGTTACACTATGCCCTCTAATATCTGTTACACTATGCCCTCTATTATCTGTTACACTATGCCCTCTAATGTCTGTTACACTATGCCCTCTAATATCTGTTACACTATGCCCTCTATTATCTGTTACACTATGCCCTCTATTATCTGTTACACTATGCCCTCTAATGTCTGTTACACTATGCCCTCTAATGTCTGTGAGAGATGCCCTCTAATGTCTGTTACACTATGCCCTGTAATGTCTGTTACACTATGCTCTCTAATGTCTGTGACACTATGCCCTCTAATGTCTGTTACACTATGCCCTCTAATGTCTGTGAGAGATGCCCTCTAATGTCTGTTACACGATGCCCTCTAATGTCTGTTACACTATGCCCTCTAATGTCTGTTACACTATGCCCTCTATTGTCTGTTACACTATTCCCTCTAATGTCTGTTACACTATGCCCTCTAATGTCTGTGACACTATGCCCTCTAATGTCTGTTACACGATGCCCTCTAATGTCTGTGAGAGATGTCCTATGATGTTCGTGCCACTGAAGATAGTCGGAGATCGCGGCCTGCACAGACCCTCAGGTGTTTCCACAGAAATCAATGTCAGATGTTGGGGGTGGTTGTGTGGGGGAAGGGGTGTGTCAGTGTTGAGCTAGAGACGAGATGGGAAAGAGAAGGAGAAATGAGAGCCTGGAGAGTCTCGTAAGTGAAGAGAAATTAGGCGACTACAGTGAGAAGAATGAGTGGACGTGTGTGTGTGTGTGTGTGTGTGTGTGTACGCGTGCTTGTGTGCCTGTGTGTTTTGGGTTCTCACATATTGAAGAGAAATGTTAAATTGCCAGAATTATACAGGAGATCAAAGATAGCGGACCCATGGTGTCTCATAGATGAGAGTTTAGAAAACATTTTACACAACAGATAATCAGTGATGAGAGGTGTCGTAGAGTGGAGTAAGAGAGGAGGAAAGATAGAGGTTTCGTAGAGTGGGGTAAGAGAGGAGGAAAGATAGAGGTTTCGTAGAGTGGGGTAAGAGAGGAGGAAAGATAGAGGTGTCGTAGAGTGAGGTAAGAGAGGAGGAAAGGTTGAGGTGTCGTAGAGTGAGGTAAGAGATGAGGAAAGAGGTGTCGTAGAGTGGAGTATAAGAGGAAGAAAGATAGAGGTGTCGTAGAGTGGAGTAAGAGAGGAGGAAAGATAGAGGTGTCGTAGAGTGGAGTAAGAGAGGAGGAAAGATAGAGGTGTCGTAGAGTGAGGTAAGAGAGAGGAAAGGTTGAGGTGTCGTAGAGTGAGGTAAGAGATGAGGAAAGATAGAGGTGTCGTAGAGTGAGGTAAGAGATGAGGAAAGATAGAGGTGTCGTAGAGTGAGGTAAGAGATGAGGAAAGATAGTGTCGTAGAGTGAGGTAAGAGATGAGGAAGATAGAGATATCGTAGAGTGAGGTAAGAGAGGAGGAAAGATAGAGGTGTCGTAGAGTGAGGTAAGATATGAGGAAAGATAGAGATGTCGTAGAGTGGGGTAAGAGATGAGGAAAGATAGAGGTGTCGTAGAGTGAGGTAAGAGATGAGAAAAGATAGAGATATCGTAGAGTGGGGTAAGAGAGGAGGAAAGATAGAGGTGTCGTAGAGTGAGGTAAGAGATGAGGAAGATAGAGATGTCGTAGAGTGGGGTAAGAGATGAGGAAAGATAGAGGTGTCGTAGAGTGAGGTAAGAGATGAGGAAAGATAGAGGTGTCGTAGAGTGGGGTAAGAGATGAGGAAAGATAGAGGTGTCGTAGAGTGAGGTAAGAGATGAGGAAAGATAGAGATGTCGTAGAGTGAGGTAAGAGATGAGGAAAGATAGAGGTGTCGTGGAGTGGAGTAAGAGATGAGGAAAGATAGAGGTGTCGTAGAGTGAGGTAAGAGAGGAGGAAAGATAGAGGTGTCGTAGAGTGGGGTAAGAGATGAGGAAAGATAGAGATGTCGTAGAGTGGGGTAAGAGATGAGGAAGATAGAGATGTCGTAGAGTGAGGTAAGAGATGAGGAAAGATAGAGATGTCGTAGAGTGGGGTAAGAGAGGAGGAAAGATAAAGATGTCGTAGAGTGGGGTAAGAGATGAGGAAAGATAGAGATGTCGTAGAGTGGGGTAAGAGAGGAGGAAAGATAGAGTGTCGTAGAGTGAGGTAAGAGAGGAGGAAAGATAGAGGTGTTGTAGAGTGAGGTAAGAGATGAGGAAAGATAGAGATGTCGTAGAGTGAGGTAAGAGATGAGGAAAGATAGAGATGTCGTAGAGTGGGGTAAGAGAGGAGGAAGATAGAGGTGTTGTAGAGTGAGGTAAGAGAGAGGAAAGATAGAGATGTCGTAGAGTGAGGTAAGAGATGAGGAAAGATAGAGATGTCGTAGAGTGGGGTAAGAGAGGAGGAAAGATAGAGGTGTCGTAGAGTGGAGTAAGAGATGAGGAAAGATAGAGATGGCGTAGAGTGGGGTAAGAGAGGAGGAAAGATAGAGGTGTCGTAGAGTGGAGTAGAGATTTACGGGACAGACGAAGTGATGCAGTGTGGACTAGTAGAGTAGGGATGTGAATAGCATTGTACCTTCTTCTGCTTTCCTTCCTCATATGCCTTTCACCGTCGAGGGGAGATATAATGTGCGGTCATTTGCTCTTCTGTTCGCCTCTGCTGCTGTTATGTTTCCTAATGCTTTGAATATTCCATCGATTCATCTTTTTCGTGGTCGTCCCTTGGTCTGGTATTCTTGCAACGTTTATTGAAGGGTTCGTTGTGTTGTGTTTTGATCTTTCTGCCTGGCCAACTCATTTTATCTGTTGTTTCTTTATATATTCTATGGCGGGGGCTATTCCTAGCCTTTATCACAGTTCTTCATTTCTGATCTTATATCTCAGACTGCTTCCTGTCATTCGTCTGACACATTTCATCTCAGTAGAGGTTATTTTACTTATTGTTCTTGCATTTGTGGTCCAGGTCAGGCATTGGTAGCACAACGTTGGGATGAAGATTGTTTGGTAGAGTGCTCATTTTGTTTCCAGAGTTATTTCCTGTTGGACAATAGTGGTGATAGCTGTCCAATGATTTGACAAGCTTTGTTGCATCTTGATTCTATCTCTGCTGTTTGAGAATTGTCATGTATCACTAGACTTTCTAGGTATTTGAGTTCCTCTACTTGTTTTAGTTGTCTGCCTTCTATAGTTGATGATCTGTTTCTCTTTGGCGACATTCAAGACTTCTGTTTTGTTGATGTTGATATTCAAGTATTCTGTGCCTGAGATGTTGAGTTTGTTTAAGTGTTCTTGTAGGTCTTCTATTGTTTCATGTATTAGTGCCTGGTCGTCTGCAAATAGAAGCTCGTTGATCTCCCCGTCTCTGATGGGTTGGCTAAATTGCATATATAGTCAATGGGTGTAATAAACAGTAGAGAGCCACGATAGCTCAGTCGTTAGTGAACTGAACTACAAAGGACAAGAGCGGCTTCCGGGTTCACCCTACTTTAAATGAGTACCGTATTTTTCTGGAAGTAAATCGACATGGGCGCAATACCGACCACATTACCTCACAAATAATATGCCAAAGACCTGTAACAATTATAATAACTAACACCATTTTCCCTATACGCCATGTGACGTGACGGAGCTCTGTTTTATGTAATAAACAGTAAGGGGGGGGGCATCTAAGTTCTATAGCTTAGCAGTAGGTGGGGGGGGCGGAGAGAGTAGACATCTAGGGGCTATAGCTTAGCAGTAGGGGGATAGTAGGCATCTAGGGGCTATAGCTTAGCAGTAGGGGGATAGTAGGCATCTAGGGGCTATAGCTTAGCAGTAGGGGGATAGTAGGCATCTAGGGGCTATAGCTTAGCAGTAGGGGGGATAGTAGGCATCTAGGGGCTATAGCTTAGCAGTAGGGGGGATAGTAGGCATCTAGGATCTATAGCTTAGCAGTAGAGGGGATAGTAGCATCTAGGGGCTATAGCTTAGCAGTAGGTGGAGGGAGATATTAGGCATCTAGGGGCTATAGCTTAGAAGTAGGGGGGGGGGAGATAGTAGGCATCTAGGATCTAAAGCTTAGCAGTAGGGGGGATAGTAGGCATCTAGGGGCTATAGCTTAGCAGTAGGGGATAGTATGGCATCTAGGGTTATAGCTTAGCAGTAAGGGGGTAGTAGGCATCTAGGGGCGACAGCTTAGCAATAGGGGGGTAGTAGGCATCTAGGGGCTATAGCTTATCAATAGGGGTGTAGTAGGCATCTAGGGTGCGACAGCTTAGCAATAGGGGGATAGTAGGCATGTAGGGGCTATATCTTAACTGTAGGGGGATAGTAAGCATCTAGGGTGCGACAGCTTAGCAATAGGGGGATAATAGGCATCTAGGGGCGACAGCTTAGCAATAGGGGGATAGTAGGCATCTAGGGTGCGACAGCTTAGCAATAGGGGGATAGTAGGCATCTAGGGTGCGACAGCTTAGCAATAGGGGATAGTAGGCATCTAGGGGCGACAGCTTAGCAATAGGGGGATAGTAGGCATCTAGGGTGCGACAGCTTAGCAATAGGGGGATAGTAGGCATCTAGGGGCTATAGCTTAGCAGTAGGGGGGTAGTAGGCATCTAGGGGCTATAGCTTAGCAGTAGGGGGATAGTAGGCATCTAGGGGCTATATCTTAACTGTAGGGGGATAATAGGCATCTAGGGTGCGACAGCTTAGCAATAGGGGGATAGTAGGCATCTAGGGTGCGACAGCTTAGCAATAGGGGGATAGTAGGCATCTAGGGCTATAGCTTAGCAGTAGTGGGATAGTAGGCATCTAGGGCTATAGCTTAGCAGTAGGGGGATAGTAGGCATCTAGGGGCTATAGCTTAGCAGTAGGGGGATAGTAGGCATCTAGGGGCGACAGCTTAGCAATAGTAGTGAGATTGTAGCATCTAGGGGCTATAGCTTAGCAGTAAGGGGATAGTAGGCATCTAAGGGCTATAGCTTAGCAGTAGGGGGGGGAGATAGTAGGCATCTAGGGGCTATAGCTTAGCAGTAGGGGGATAGTAGGCATCTAGGAGCTATAGCTTAGAAGTTGGGGGATAGTAGGCATCTAGGCGGTATTGTTTAGCAGTAGTGGGGTAGGTGGGAATCTAGGGAAAATAGCTTAGCAGTAGGGTGGATAGTAGGCATCTAGGGGCTATAGCTTAGCAGTAAGGGGGATAGTAGGCACATAGGTTCTATATCTTAGCATTAGGGGGATAGTAGGTATCTAGGGCCTATAGCTTAGCAGTAGGGGGATAGTAGGCATCTAGGGGCTATAGCTTAGCAATAGGGGGGTAGTAGGCATCTAGGGGCGACAGCTTAGCAATAGGGGGGTAGTAGGCATCTAGGGCAACAGCTTAGCAATAGGGGGGTTAGTTGGCATCTAGGGGCAACAGCTTAGCAATAGGGGGATAGTAGGCATCTAGGGGCTACAGCTTATCAATAGGGGATAGTAGGCATGTAGGGGCTATATCTTAACTGTAGGGGATAGTAGGCATCTAGGGTGCGACAGTTTAGCAATAGGGGATAGTAGGCATCTAGGGGCGACAGCTTAGCAATAGGGGGATAGTAGGCATGTAGGGGCTATAGCTTAGCAATAGGGGGATAGTAGGCATCTAGGGCAACAGCTTAGCAATAGGGGGATAGTAGGCATGTAGGGGCTATATCTTAACTGTAGGGGGATAGTAGGCATCTAGGGTGCGACAGCTTAGCAATAGGGGGATAGTAGGCATATAGGGGCGACAGCTTAGCAATAGAGGGATAGTAGGCATCTTGGGTGCGACAGCTTAGCAATAGGGGATAGTAGGCATCTAGGGGCGACAGCTTAGCAATAGCGGAATAGTAGGCATCTAGGATCTATAGCTTAGCAGTAGGGGGGATAGTAGGCATCTAGGGACTATAGCTTAGCAGTAGAAGGGGTGATAGTAGGCATCTAGGGACTATAGCTTAGCAGTAGAATGGGTGATAGTAGGCATGTATATAATAATGTGCTGAAACATGAGGAGAAGAGAATAAGGAAGGGACCAGCCACAGGTAAACTACGTCTAAGTGTAAAAGTGTTCAATACATTAATGATAATACTTGAATGCATTGGAAGAGCAGCAAATAAACGTGCATGCACTACAAAAAAGTATCTTTAACAGACTCATACCATTTCTGGGATCTTTAGGTGGACAATAGAAGTGGAGAATGTAGGCGGCAATGTCCGTGCAGACGCTACGAGGTATACTGTTTATTATATATATATTTACTTTACTATCTTTACGACACATAGTACCATTACTGGTGTATGTCGGGGGGCAACGATAGAACCAGAGGGATAAAGGCCGCTTGGTCAAGCAGTCGCCACGACGTGTGAGACTCAGGATTTTTTATTTCACCCCCGATAGAAAAAATCCTTTTATGTATATATGTATGTGTGAATATACATATGAAGACAGAGCGTGAATGTGTGTGTCTCTGTGTTTTTGTGTTGACAGAGAATGAGTTGTTTAACAAAAAATCATCAAAGCTCAAAGAGAGACCTTGCTTTCAATGATTGCCCCGTTCAAACCGCTCGACTTATCAATTTCTCGAACATTTGAAGAAAGAAATGGTTTCATTCTGTGCCGCTGCTTTCATCCAACCTCGTCCTGATATTTAAATCTGGGAAGTAAACAATCTCTGGCGGAATGTGCCACCTTTACTCTCGTTGTCATGGTCGTCAAATGTCTCGCGGGCACGATCACGTGGCCGTGGGAAGACAAAGTTGAAAAGAAAATGAGAAAATCGAGAGAGGAATGTCGGTTTTTGTTGTCCGGACGGATCAAATTGATCTGAGCTTGTCACAGAATGGGAAGTGGGGGATGAGAGGGGAGTCAGGCTTGGCCAATGTTAGGGGGGAGGGAATGTGTGTTACTGGGACCTTCAAGGAGATATCATAGAGGAGTTAGAGATAGACAAAAATAGGGGAGAGGGAATATGTGTTAGTGGGACCTTCAAGGAGATATCATAGGGCAGTTAGAGATAGACAAAAATAGGGGAGAGGGGATGTGTGTTACTGGGACCTTCAAGGAGATATCATAGAGGAGTTAGAGATAGACAAAAATAGGGGAGAGGGGATGTGTGTTACTGGGACCTTCAAGGAGATATCATAGGGCAGTTAGAGATAGACAAAAATAGGGAGAGGGAATATGTGTTACTGGGACCTTCAAGGAGATATCATAGGGCAGTTAGAGATAGACAAAAATAGGGGAGAGGGGATGTGTGTTACTGGGACCTTCAAGGAGATATCATAGAGGAGTTAGAGATAGACAAAAATAGGGAGAGGGGATGTGTGTTACTGGGACCTTCAAGGAGATATCATCATAGAGATGTTAGAGATAGACACAAATAGCGGGGGGGGGGGGTGATTTGATATAAATAGTAGAGAGAAATGGGTGGTGTAAAATAGTGCAGATAAAACAATGTGGGAGAGAATGGGTGGAATGAAACTTTGGAAATCATTAACGGAAGAGAATGGGTGAAGTGAAACTTTGGTTATCATTAGGAAGAGAATAGGTGAAGTGAAACTTTGGTTTATCATTAGGAAGAGAATGGGTGAAGTGAAACTTTGGTTATCATTAGGAAGAGAATGGGTGAAGTGAAACTTTGGTTATCATTAGGAAGAGAATGGGTGGAGTGTAACTTTGGATATCATTATTGGAAGAGAATGGGTGAAGTGAAAGGAGCCAATGGTGGGGTGTGCTAAACACTCCAAGGTATGGTGACAGCTTTACAAATAAAGAACACAACACAATACTGACGTTTCGGCCTGTGGCCTTCTTCAGAATACAGGACAACGACAACAAGCGGTGAAGCACAATTACTACATGTTAGATGATCAAGCGGAGGGCGAGGAAAGTAGGATGCAGAAATAAGAAAAGAGAGAAATGAATTTTACATGATGAGAGTATGATGGGCGTCAAAATATATAAAATAGAAAAAGAGAGAGAAAAATGTATAATAAATGTACTTAGCTGAGCTCAGAGCAGGAAAACTGTAATCCGTGCTGAAACCAGTCGGAATGACTAAAAGCGCAGAGAACGTGTATAGAAAGCAACACGTGTCAAAGACAGGTCAGTAAAGAGGGCAAAAAGGATCTAATATCGGGAAAACCAAAAAGGGGGGGGGAAGGGGGATAGACGAGGACACTCCTGGGACACAACAAGCAATACATATAAATCACTCAACAATGGAGTGAGAGATCACGCGAGAGGTTAAGAGAAAGAAATAGAATGACACGACAAAGTAGTAAACTAGGCAGTGGGTGAGAGAGATGGACTCTACAGAATGGATGGCCTCGAACTGAAAGAGTTGAGAGGTAGGTCAACGAAAGGAAGGATTGGATACTCGAGGAAGAGATACGGTGAGAAGAATAATAAAGCCGGTATAATGAGAAGGGCGATAGAGGGGTGGTCCGGAGGAAGTAAGTCTATCGGGAGGTAGGGAAGTATTGGAGGAGGAGGTATGGAGAGGAGGGATAAGAAGCAGGTATGTGAAAACTGGATAGGGGGAGAGGCGGTAGGTCAGAAGTGAATGGAAAAAGAAAAGTCTGGAAGAAGTGGAGCAATAGGGGATGGTGTGCAAGAGGTATGAACCATAGGAGGTAAAGAAGTAGGGAAATGATAGAACAAAGGGGGGAATGAAAGTGGGCATCAGGATAAGGGGATACTGGAATAGTAGTATAGATGAGTAGTGACTACAAGTTAATAGAGAGGAGAGGGGTGAGCTAGGAGTAGATCAGCAGAGGGGTGGTAGGAAGGACGAGGGACAATAGAGGTGGGCAGAGAGATCGTACGTACAGTCCAGGTGGAGAGGTGATATAGTGATAAAGAGGTAAAGGACATGAAGGTAGTCAGAAGAGAAAAAGGTGTAGAGAGAGGGGAGGGGTTTAGGAGGAAGAAGGCAAGATGGGGGTTACTCAAAGAGGATATGAAAAGCAGGGATGGACGAGGAGTAGAGGACCCAAGAAGAGAAATAGGAAGAGAGGTCCATAGGTGGGAGGGTGGAGTCGGAGGCTGGAGGGTCCTCAGAGGGACAGGGATACATTGATGCCACGAGGGGTGAGGCAGCCCCAACGAGCGATCAGACGGTGCTCAAGAGTGAGCCGACTGTGGTGATCAGAGGAGCATGATACTAGGCCAGTTACCAAGACATCAGTCTTACCTCGATGGCCCCTCGAGTTAAAGTGGGCTGCTACAGGAGTGTCCGCTTCTTGGGTGATGTCATTCAAGTGTTCACGGCACCTATCGCCGATTCTGCGACCAGACTGACCGATGTAGGTCAACTTACATCGCTTACAGATGATGGCATAAATGATGTTCCGCGATGTGCAAGTGAATCCCTCTCTGATCTCGAAAGGACCATTAGGGAAGAGGACAGTGTCGGTCTGGAGAACGTGGTCACAAGTTTTACATACTCTCGGTTGCAGCGGATAGTGCCTCGATGGCTGAAGTGGTCAGCAGGAAGACGGCCCCTGACAAGAAAGTCTCGGAGGTCCGGTCACGTCTAAAGGCCACTAGTGGTGGTCAGGGAAGAGCAGACGAGTAGTAGGTGGTCAGATCGAAGAATAGGGGGTAGCGGTGGATGGTCCTAATAGCGGCGTAGTGGTGAGGGTGATGGGTGAGAGCGAGCACTACTCTATCAGAGGGGGGATGAGTAGAGGGGGTAAGAGCAGACTGACGTGAAGTGAGGAGAACTCGACGCAGGGCAGGAAGGAGAGCTGATTCAGGATAGAGACGTCGGCGGAAGAAATCAAGCATAAGGTGGGCATTGTGAAGGAAATCTTCGTCGTCTTGGCAAAGGCGACGAAGTCTGAGAAGCTGGGAATAGGGAGAGAGAGTTCTTGCAGGATGTAGGATGAGAGGAGTCGTAGCGGAGGAAACTATGGGAGTCAGTGGCCTTGTAGAAGACCGAGGTGAGAAGATGAGAGGTGCCAAGGAGACTAGGATGTCCAGGAAAGATACGGAGGAGGTGGAGATGTGGAAGGTGATGTGGATAGAGGGGTGGAAATGTCCGACATATTCGATGAAACGGGAGATCTCATCTTCTGGAAGGTCAGACAGACCAATGCAGTCATCAATGTACCTACGATACATAAGGGGAAGAGGGCCCTGGTAGGTTTGGATAATTTGGTGCTCTAGATAACCCATGTAGAGACAAGCATAGCTAGGGCCCTGGTAGGTTGGGATGATTTGGTGCTCTAGATAACCCATGAAGAGACAAGCATAGCTAGGGCCCATTTTGTGCCCATCGCCACACCGCTGATCTGGGTGAAGAAATTGCCATTGAACTCGAAAGAGTTGAGGTTCAAGACTAATTCTGCTAGACGGAGGAGGACGCCAGTGGCGATGGAGGGTTGGATCCTACGGTCCAGGAAAACTGAAGAGCTTGAAGGCCGTCGGAGTGGGGAATAGAAGTATACAGGGAGCAGACATCCATAACGAAGAGGCGGTAGTGACGATCAGGAAGGAGGGTGATAGAGGAAAATATGTTAAGGGCGTCGTTAGTGTCTTTGACATACGAAGGGAGGCCCATAACTATGGGTTGAAAGACACTGTCGAGGAAGTCAGAAATGAGAACAGTAGGACAGTAGTGGTGAAGTGAAACTTTGGTTATCATTAGAAGAGAATGGGTGAAGTGAAACTTTGGTTATCATTAGGAAGAGAATGGGTGGAGTGAAACTTTGGTTATCATTAGGAAGAGAATGGGTGGAGTGAAACTTTGGTTATCATTAGAAGAGAATGGGTGGAGTGAAACTTTGGTTATCATTAGGAAGAGAATGGGTGGAGTGTAACTTTGGATATCATTATTGGAAGAGAATGGATGGATTGTAACCTTGGATATCATTAGTGGAAGAGAATGGGTGGAGTGTAAACTTGGATATCTATAAGTGGAAGAGAATGGGCGGAGTGAAATTTTGGATATCATTAATGGAAAAGAATGGGTGGAGTGAAACTTTGGATATCATCAATGAGAGAGAATGGGTGGAGTGAAACTTTGGATATCATCAATGAGAGAGAATGGGTGGAGTGAAACCTTGGATATCAGTGGTGGAAGAGAGTGATCGAAGTGATAAGTTCAAAAAAAATTATCAAAATGGGTGAGTGGAGTAAAAGATTGCATGTAAATAGTGGATGAAGTGGAGTTGGGTTAAACTTCTGATACAATCTGTGGATGAGAGAGGATGGAGTTAAATATTGATATAAAGGTTGGCAAGTATGTGTGGAGTGGAGTTATATATCAAGAGTGGAAGATAGTAGTGGATGATAGTAGTGGATGATAGTAGTGGATGATAGTAGTGGAGGTTAGTAGTGGATGATAGTGGATGATAGTAGTGCAGGTTAGTAGTGGATGATAGTAGTGGAGGTTAGTAGTGGATGATAGTAGTGGTGGTTAGTAGTGGATGATAGTAGTGGATGATAGTAGTGGATGATAGTAGTGGATGATAGTAGTGGAGGTTAGTAGTGGATGATAGTAGTGTGGTATAGTAGTGGAGGATAGTAGTGGATGATAGTAGTGGAGGTTAGTAGTGGATGATAGTAGTGGAGGATAGTAGTGGATGATAGTAGTGGAGGTTAGTAGTGGATGATAGTAGTGTGGTATAGTAGTGTGGTATAGTAGTGGAGGATAGTAGTGGATGATAGTAGTGGAGGTTAGTAGTGGATGATAGTAGTGTGGTATAGTAGTGGAGGATAGTAGTGGATAATAGTAGTGGAGGTTAGTAGTGGATGATAGTAGTGGAGGATTGTAGTGGAGGATAATAGTGGATGATAGTAGTGGATGTTAGTAGTGGATGATAGTAGTGGAGGATAGTAGTGGAGGATAGTAGTGGATGATAGTAGTGGATGATAGTAGTGGAGGATAGTAGTGGAGGATAGTAGTGGAGGTTAGTAGTGGATGATAGTAGTGGATGATAGTAGTGGAGGATAGTAGTGGATGATAGTAGTGGCGGTTAGTAGTGGATGATAGTAGTGGAGGATAGTAGTGGAGGATAGTAGTGGATGATAGTAGTGGAGGTTAGTAGTGGATGATAGCAGTGTGGTATAGTAGTGGAGGATAGTAGTGGAGGTTAGTAGTGGATGATAGTAGTGTGGTATAGTAGTGGAGTTTAGTAGTGGATGATAGTAGTGGAGGATAGTAGTGGAGGATAGTAGTGGAGGTTAGTAGTGGATGATAGTAGTGGAGGTTAGAAGTAGATGAATGTAGTGGAGGATAGTAGTGGATGATAGTAGTGGAGGTTAGTAGTGGATGATAGTAGTGGAGGATAGTAGTGGAGGTTAGTAGTGGAGGATAGTAGTGTGTTATAGTAGTGGAGGATAGTAGTGGATGATAGTAGTGGAGGTTAGTAGTGGATGATAGTAGTGTGGTATAGTAGTGGAGGATAGTAGTGGATGATAGTAGTGGAGGTTAGTAGTGGATGATAGTAGTGGATGATAGTAGTGGATGATAGTAGTGGAGGTTATTAGTGGATGATAGTAGTGTGGTATAGTAGTGGAGGATAGTAGTGGATGATAGTAGTGGAGGTTAGTAGTGGATGATAGTAGTGGAGGATAGTAGTGGATGATAGTAGTGGAGGTTAGTAGTGGATGATAGTAGTGGAGGATAGTAGTGGATGATAGTAGTGGAGGATAGTAGTGGATGATAGTAGTGGAGGTTAGTAGTGGATGATAGTAGTGGATGATAATAGTGGAGGTTAGTAGTGGATGATAGTAGTGGAGGTTAGTAGTGGATGATAGTAGTGTGGTATAGTAGTGGAGGATAGTAGTGGATGATAGTAGTGGAGGTTAGTAGTGGATGATAGTAGTGGAGGTTAGTAGTGGACGATAGTAGTGGTGGTTAGTAGTGGATGATAGTAGTGGAGGTTAGTAGTGGATGATAGTAGTGTGGTATAGTAGTGGAGGATAGTAGTGGATGATAGTAGTGGATGATAGTAGTGGATGATAGTAGTGGATGATAGTAGTGGAGGTTAGTAGTGGATGATAGTAGTGTGGTATAGTAGTGGAGGATAGTAGTGGATGATAGTAGTGGATGATAGTAGTGGATGATAGTAGTGTGGTATAGTAGTGGAGGATAGTAGTGGATGATAGTAGTGGAGGTTAGTAGCGGATGATAGTAGTGTGGTATAGTAGTGGAGGATAGTAGTGGATTATAGTAGTGGATGATAGTAGTGGATGATAGTAGTGGAGGTTAGTAGTGGTGGATAGTAGTGGATGATAGTAGTGGAGGATAATAGTGGAGGATAGTAGTGGATGATAGTAGTGGTGGATAGTAGTGGATGATAGTAGTGGTGGATAGCAGTGGATGATAGTAGTGGTGGATAGTAGTGGATGATAGTAGTGGAGGATAATAGTGGAGGATAGTAGTGGATGATTGTAGTGGTGGATAGTAGTGGATGATAGTAGTGGATGATAGTAGTGGAGGATAATAGTGGAGGATAATAGTGGATGATAGTAGTGGTGAATAATAGTGGATGATAGTAGTGGATGATAGTAGTGGAGGATAATAGTGGATGATAGTAGTGGATGATAGTAGTGGATGATAGTAGTGGAGGATAGTAGTGGATGATAGTAGTGGATTATAGTAGTGGATGATTGTAGTGGATGATAGTAGTGAAGGATAGTAGTGAAAGATAGTAGAGGAGGATAATAGTGTAGGATAGCATTGGAGGATAATAGTGGAGGATATCATTGGAGGAAATATAGTCGAGGATAGCATTGGAGGATAATAGTGGAGGATAGCATTGGAGGATAATAGTGGAGGATAGCTTTGGATGATAATAGTGGAGGATAGCATTGGATGATAATAGTGGAGGATAGCATTGGAGGATAGCATTGGATGATAATAGTGGAGGACAGCATTGGAGGATAGCATTGGAGGATAATAGTGGAGGATAGCATTGGAGGATAATAGTGGAGGATAGCATTGGAGGATAATAGTGGAGGATAGCATTGGATGATAATAGTGGAGGATAGCATTGGAGGATAGCATTGGAGGATAATAGTGGAGGATAGCATTGGAGGATAATAGTGGAGGATAGCATTGGAGGATAATAGTGGAGGATAGTAGTGGAGGATAATAGTGGAGGATAATAGTGGAGGATAGTAGTGGAGAATAATAGTGGAGGATAATAGTGGAGGATAATAGTGGAGGATAGTAGTGGAGAATAATAGTGGAGGATAATAGTGGAGGATAATAGTGGAGGATAGTAGTGGAGAATAATAGTGGAGGATAATAGTGGAGGATAATAGTGGAGGATAATAGTGGAGGATAATAGTGGAGGATAATAGTGGAGGTAATAGTGGAGGATAATAGTGGAGGATAATAGTGGAGGATAATAGTGGAGGATAGCATTGGAGGATAATAGTGGAGGATAATAGTGGAGGATAATAGTGGAGGATAGTAGTGGAGGATAGTAGTGGAGGATAGTAGTGGAGGATAATAGTGGAGGATAGTAGTGGAGGATAATAGTGGAGGATAATAGTGGAGGATAATAGTGGAGGATAGCATTGGAGGATAATAGTGGAGGATAGTAGTGGAGGATAATAGTGGAGGATAGCAGTGGAGGATAATAGTGGAGGATAGCAATGGAGGAAAATAGTGGAGGATAGCAGTGGAGGATAATAGTGGAAGATAATAGTGGAGGATAATAGTGGAGGATAGCAGTGGAGGATAATTGGAGGATAGTAGTGGAGAATAATAGTGGAGGTAGCAGTGGAGGATAATAGTGGAGGATAGTAGTGGAGAATAATAGTGGAGGTTAGCAGTGGAGGATAATATTGGAGGATAGTAGTGGAGAATAATCGTGCAGGATATTAGTGGAGGATAATAGTGGAGGATAGTAGTGGAGAATAATAGTGGAGGTTAGCAGTGGAGGATAATAGTGGTGGATAGTAGATGAGGATAATAGTGGAATATAGTAGTGGAGGATAGTAGTGGAAATGTAGAAATATGGAAGTTTGAAACATCAAATATAGAAATATGGAAGTTTGAAAACATCAAATATAGAAATATGGAAGTTTGAAAACATCAAATATAGAAATATGGAAGTTTGAAAACATCAAATATAGAAGTATGTAAGTTTGAAAACATCAAATATAGAAATATGGAAGTTTGAAAACATCAAATATAGAAGTATGGAAGTTTGAAAACATCAAATATAGACGTATGGAAGTTTGAAAAACATCAAATATAGAAATATGGGAGTTTGAAAACATCAAATATAGAAATATGGAAATTTGAAAACATCAAATATAGACGTATGGAAGTTGAAAACATCAAATATAGAAATATGGAAGTTTGAAAACATCAAATATAGAAGTATGGAAGTTTGATACAACATGAAATATAGAGATATGGAAGTTTGAAAACATCAAATATAGAAGTATGGAAGTTTGGTACAACATGAAATATAGAGATATGGAAGTTTGAAAAACATCAAATATAGAAGTATGGAAGTTTGAAAACATCAAATATACAAGTATGGAAGTTTGAAAACATCAAATATAGAAGTATGGAAGTTGATACAACATGAAATATAGAGATATGGAAGTTTGAAAACACAAATATAGAAGTATGGAAGTTTGGTACAACATGAAATATAGAGATATGGAAGTTTGAAAACATCAAATATAGAAGTATGGAAGTTTGTTACAACATGAAATATAGAAGTATGGAAGTTTGAAAACATAAAATATAGAAGTATGGAAGTTTGATACAACATCAAATATAGAAGTATGGAAGTTTGAAAACATCAAATATAGAAGTAGTAAGTTTGAAAACATCAAATATAGAAATATGGAAGTTTGAAAACATCAAATATAGAAGTATGGAAGTTTGAAAACATCAAATATAGACGTATGGAAGTTTGAAAACATCAAATATAGAAATATGGAAGTTTGAAAACATCAAATATAGAATATAGAAGTTTGAAAACATCAAATATAGACGTATGGAAGTTTGAAAACATCAAATATAGAAATATGGAAGTTTGAAAACATCAAATATAGAAGTATGGAAGTTTGAAAACATCAAATATAGACGTATGGAAGTTTGAAAACATCAAATATAGAAATATGGAAGTTTGAAAACATCAAATATAGAAGTATGGAAGTTTGAAAACATCAAATATAGAAGTATGGAAGTTTGAAAACATCAAATATAGAAGTATGGAAGTTTGAAAACATCAAATATAGAAGTATGGAAGTTTGATACAACATGAAATATAGAGATATGGAAGTTTGAAAACATCAAATATAGAAGTATGGAAGTTTGGTACAACATGAAATATAGAGATATGGAAGTTTGAAAACATCAAATATAGAAGTATGGAAGTTTGTTACAACATGAAATATAGAAGTATGGAAGTTTGAAAACATAAAATATAGAAGTATGGAAGTTTGATACAACATGAAATATAGAAATATGTAAGATTGAAAACATCAAAATATAGAAATATGGAAGTTTGAAAACATCAAATATAGAAGTATGGAAGTTTGAAAACATCAAATATAGAAGTATGGAAGTTTGAAAACATCAAATATAGAAGTATGGAAGTTTGGTACAACATCAATATAGAAGTATGAAAGTTTGATACAACATCAAATATAGAAGTATGAAAGTTGATAAACATCAAATATAGAAGTATGGAGTTTGGTACAACATCAAATATAGAAGTATGGAAGTTTGATACAACATCAAATATAGAAGTATGGAAGTTTGATACAACATCAAATATAGAAGTATGGAAGATTTCGTCATATCATCAAATACAGAGATATGAAAGTTTAGTACCCATTAGATGTAGAAAGGGAGTGCATTAGAAATAGTATAATAGGGTAGTATATTAGACGTAGTAAGGGTAGTATATTAGAAGTAGTAAGGGTAGTATATTAGAAGTAGTAAGGGTAGTATATTAGAAGTAGTAAGGGTAGTATATTAGAAGTAGTAAGGGCAGTATATTAGAAGTAGTAAGGGAGGTATATTAGAAGTAGTAAGGGTAGTATATTAGAAGTAGTAAGGGTAGTATATTAGAAGTAGTAAGGGTAGTATATTAGAAGTAGTAAGGGCAGTATATTAGAAGTAGTAAGGGCAGTATATTAGAAGTAGTAAAGGTAGTATATTAGAAGTTGAAGGGTAGCACATTAGAAGTATTAAGGGTAGCATATTAGACGTAGTAAGGGTAGCATATTAGACGTACTAAGAGTAGCATATTAGACGTAGTAAGGGTAGCATATTAGACGTAGTAAGGGTAGTATTTAGACGTAGTAAGGGTAGTATATTAGACGTAGTAAGGGTAGTATATTAGGCGTAGTAAGGATAGTTATTAGACGTAGTAAGGGTAGTATATTAGACGTAGTAAGGGTAGTATATTAGACGTAGTAAGGGTAGTATATAAGACGTAGTAAGGGTAGTATATTAGACCTAGTAGGGGTAGTATATTAGACCTAGTAAGGGTAGTATATTAGACGTAGTAAGGGTAGTATATAAGACGTAGTAAGGGTAGTATATTAGACTAGTAAGGGTAGTATATTAGACGTAGTAAGGGTAGTACATTAGACCTAGTAAGGGTAGTATATAGACGTAGTAAGGGTAGTATATTAGGCGTAGTAAGGGTAGCATATCATACGTAGTAAGGGTAGCATATTAGACGTAGTTAGGGTAGTATATTAGAAGAGCGAGGACACGATGTTCTCAAACCCACACACACACAAAATGAAGAGGTGAAAAAATGAAAATGTGAAAATAAATAAACAAAAGGTGAAAGCTTTTGCTAGGGTGAGGTGTGCTCAACCTGGTTGGTTACAGAATCCAAAGGAGAACACCTTTTGTAAACATCACTTTCATATCTCAGAAAAACATGCAGTGGCTTGAGTCAAGAATAAAGTGCATCCAAATTTTGACATCCACATCGTCGATACATTCCAGTATCAGGTAACTCTAAAAATGTCGATGAGAGCGTTTCCCCAGAGATAGGAAAAACGTTTACCAAAAACAGATGGTGTGTAATCGGCAAACGACACGAACCAGACTTTCACTTGCTGGTGGAGCTGAACCTTCTCGAACAATCTCTAGGACTGAGGGTCAGATAAACGCCAGATATCTCTCGTCTCTGTTTACTGTAAGGTCCCGCCGTCACGCGACCTTCGGTGACCTTCCAGAGACACATAAAACGGCCATCTTGTAACGAGTTAAACGGTCCTGGAGTCTTGTGCGCATTCGTTGCCAAAATAGCCCCTGAAGGTTGATAACTCAAGCTAGAGCTAAAACACGCGCTGGCTGAGTTTAGATAGTAGACCTTAGACCTTTAGTGTGTTCCGGTCAACAGCGGAGATGTTAACAACGTTCACCAAAAACGGGTGGCTGTATATGTGGGAGTGGAGTATATGTGGCAGTATATGTGGGAGTATATGTATGAAACATGTACGAGGAAGAATTTCCAGAAAATAAGGAAGATAATGCGCAATCCATTTTTTATAATAGAAACAAGAAAAAGAGTTCTTAAATAGTTATGGTTATGGTTATGGAAGGCCCTGGTATCACTACAAACGAATTAAAATCCATAATTGCTCAACCGCCCGTGCCAGTGGAATCATTCGAATTATTATCTGATCTCCCAAACAAAGATAGGAGGTAACTGTAGACCATCAACTCATAGCATCTCAGCACACGCAAAAAGACATAAGGCGAAACGCGCAGAAAGTGAACGAACACAGCCAACAGTTCTCTGCCATACGATATCATCATTCATCGTAAACAATTGGAAATCTAAACATGATCAAAACGGATGAGACACACAGCTCACGGTGTGCACAGAGCACTTAACACAGTAGCTCCTGCAATAAGGAACACTTTTCATGCATAGCCTTCAATTGTTCATATTTTTTACTTGTCATGTTTATTTCATTAAGTAATTGTTGTAGATCTTTAGGATTTTCTGCTGGTAGTACAGTATTTCCCGTGTGTTACCGGGGATTCATTATGAGGGAAGTAAAGAATAGTGACACTGTGACCTTCCAGGCATGTCGTAAGAGGCGACTATGGAGGTTGATCGATGGCTTGACAAGATGTCATTGTAAAAAGTATTATGAAAACAGAGTCATAGATTTTTGAAGCAGTAATCTCCGCAATATGTGCCATTTTGGCACGCAAGGTTTCTGTTTTTGAGATTGTGGTTCTGCCCTATGTGCCGTCTTCGACTCGAAAGGACAATAGATAGATCGTACAGTATCATCAGCATATCTTAGGTGATTGATTATCTTTCCATTAATTGTAGGCCTGGCATCTCTATGTTGTTTTTAAAGATTTGCTCGGTGTATAGATTGAACAAGCTTGGTGATAGGATGCATCCTTGTCTTACTCCTCTTTTTATATCAATGGGTGTAGAGAACTCTTTGTTATATTTTATTGTTGCTGTTTGCTCCCAGTATGTTGTTGTTGTTGCGTTCGCCAGCTTTCAACTCTGACGAAGTCCCTTGAGACTAGGAACTGAATTTTGCGTGTTAATCAATTTTCTCTGACAGCCGTGTGCACAGTGGTCCCTCGCCGCACAGGCAGGTAACTCCGACTTCAGAGGTACTCATGTTTTTTTCCGTCGATGAGTAACTGATGTTTCAAGCCGGGCCTCGCTGCTGAGACCAGGGGTGGTTGTCGCAGAGAAAAATCATAAATAAAAATCCCAACCGGTGTAGCCGGGATTTGAACCCACAACCTCTCTGTCCCGAGGCCGGCGTCTTACCTCAAGACCAACCAGTCCCCCATGGACTTGGAATATGAGGAAACTGCAACAAGGAACACTTTTCATGCATAGCCTTCAATTGTTCCCGCCGCCTATCCACCATATACCGGGAGTTCACGTCCTCTTGAAAATGATGATCGTCGTATTTTTAAAAAATGTATAGCGCTTGATGATGTTAGGCCATCATTGTTGACTCCAATTCGTAACATATAGACACACAGTCGTCAGATTATTCCCGTCGTACATCAAACAACAGACCGTAAGATTAAGTATAGATTACATATTAGTCGTTTGTCCATGTCATCTAAATGTATCTCTTTTAGGCATTCTATAAGTTTTTTATGGTGTATTCTATCAAAAGCTTTGGTGCAGTGTATGAAGCAGCCATATATTGGTTTGTTTACTTCTGTGTACTTTTCGATTAATGTTCTCATGCAGAATATGGCTTCTTTTGTACCGCTATTTTCCTAAATACAAATTGCTGCTCATCTAATTCAGTATGATTTTATTCTGAATCCATCCTTATATAACTTTTAGCAAGATTATATATATATACTCTTACACATATAGGGAGCCGCGATAGCTCTGGTTAATGAACTGGACTACAAAGGACAAGAGGTAGGGTTCGATCACAACCGAGGACTCCGGGTTCACTCAGCCTTTAATGGGTACCGGATATTTTCTGGAAAGTGAAGCGGGCACGGCGTAATACCGACCACATTACCGTAAAAATCATGTGCCGAAGGTCTGTAAAATGTATGGTCACTAACACCATATTACCTATACGCCACTTGGTGTGAAGGTTCACTAACACCATATTCCCTATACGCCACTTGATGTGAAGGGGGTACTTTACTTTTTTTACTCTTACACATATAATATTATATATATATATATGTGTAAGAGTATATGTAACAGTATATATAGATTATATGTAATAGTATATGTAAGAGTATATTCATCAACAACGATGAGGTCAACTATCTCATCCTGGATAACACCAATTAGAAAGATGCAGTCATTTACACAAACGAATCCGTAACATGATACAACTGGAGTGCATGGCATTTACAGCACGCTCGGCAGGTAGAATAGCCAAAGAAGACAGTGGTTCATACGTAATAACCACGAGTAGCATGACGATGGAGGTGATGGCAGTGTCCAGGGCATTCATCTGGTTAGAGTCACAAGCTACACCCTCGCCTGCATACTGAGTGATTCGATGAGCTTGATAAGAAATGTGGGGGCGGGCTCTGTACGCAGGCAATGGGTAGAGTTATTGCAGGAGTGAAAAATACCTTAGGTCACCTTTGTCCGCGTCCCAGGACATGTGGGAGTACGGGGAAATAAAAGAGCGGATAGGTTGGCTACCTGCGCTGTCGTTGAAGACGGTCAACCATGAATCGGGCGGTCATCATGAAAGAGATGGGAGTTACGAAGGGCACAGCCAGAGACGAGAAACTTAGTGGGCGTGTAAGAAGACTTATCAACCAAAACAGAACTGGAGTCGTCAGTCGCTGGACACTGCGGGACTTGCTGAGGAGGGGATCTGAGCACCTATGGATATGTTCGGAGTGCAACGATGATGACCCGCAAATAACTCAATTCATCATAATTTTGGTGCCATCTCCATATCGAAGTTTGGCTACCATGGAGCGCCGTTTTACTCAGTCTATTGTCTCGATGGTGCACCTTGTCATAGGTTTAACTGTCCACCTTTTGATGTTATCAGTCCACTTTAGTTTTGGTTTGCCTCTGCCTCGTCTACTTTGTACCGTCTTATTTGGTTATTTGGTTATGGAAGGCCCCGGTATCACTGCAAACGAATTAAATCATAATTGCTCAACCACCCGTGCCAGCGTAATCATCCGAATCTCATCTTCCAAACAAAGAAAGGTAGCTGTAGTCAGCATCGTAGCAGTCTCAGCACACGCCAAAGGACATAAGGTGAAACCGCGCAGAAAGTGAACACAGCCAACTATTCCCTGTCATTCGATATCATCATTCATCGTAAACAACTGGAATATCGAAACATGATCAAAACAGATGAGACACACAGTAGCAGGTGACACGGTGTGCACAGAGCACTTAACTCAGTAGCCCCTGTAACAAGCCGGACTTGGAATATGAGGAAACTGCAACAAGGAACACTTTTCATGCATAGCCTTCAATTGTTCCCGCCGACTATCCACCATATACCGGAGTTCACGTCCTCTTGAAAATGATGATCGTCGTATTTTTTTAAAAATGTATAGCGCTTGATGATGTTAGGCCATCGTTGTTGACTCCAATTCCGAACATATAGACACACAGTTAGTCGTCAGATTATCCTTGTCGCACATCAAACAACATACCGTAAGATTAGCGTACGGCCGGTCTAGAGACGCCGATGAGCCACCACGATGACGTAGTACACAAAAATGTCGTACACACAACTTCGCTCCCTTTAGATGCCCGATCACTCCAGTGAAAGCAGCCCACGACGAACAAAACACGGCGCAAATTCCCCAAGGAGATATAACCGCGGCTGACGAAGCAGCTTACATTAATGAGCAACCTGGAAACAACCTGCATCAAGGAATTCCAACAACGGTCATGAACAGCACCAATGTGACGCAAAGCGCAGATCAACAAGTCTGGACGTTGGAAGATCTCACTCACAACACTCGATCTGTCAAAATGGGACCGCTGCCGGCGTACGACTTCGCTCAAGATGCGCAGATGTAACAAGCAGATCATCATTTCTACTTTAACGCACAAAAGTGCAATGGAGAACCGAAATCAATCAGATCCTGAATGCACTTTCTGCAGCGATCAAGAGAACGTGACCTAGATTGGCCATCTTTACAACGGAAGTCCATTGAACTGTCTTATCCAAGATGACTTGTAGAGGGTGCTGTGTGTCTTCATATGTCACAACAATTTCAGTTTGTCTTGGTACTGTGTGTCTTCATATGTCCCAACAATTTCAGTTTGTCTTGTTCAAATTGTGTTAAGTAGCTCTATTTTCCCATCTTCAGCAGATTCAGAACTTCCTTGTTTGTCTTCTTTCCCTTCCACCCAATTCTTCTCTTTCCTAGAGATCCACATTTCAAAGGCTTCAATTGTCTGTTCTGTTTTCTTATTTAATGTCCATGTTTCGGCACCATACAGGAAGGTTGAGTGCATAGCGTATTTTGCAGGTCGTAGTTTTGGTTCTGATGTTATTTGCTTTTTTGCGAGTATATTTTCATGTTAAAATTGCTATTTGCCATTCCTATTCTTTTCTTTATTTGTGTCTTACATTTCACCATCAGTAGTTATAATATACTATGGTCATATGTTGGGCATGTGATGAGAAGAGATAATAACCGAATAGCAAAGCAAGCCCTCATATGGGAAACAAAAGGTAAGAGGAAAAGAGGAAGACCCAGAGAGACACTGAGAAGAACATTGATGAGAGAGGCAAGAGCAGCAGGATTCGACTCCCTCAATGAGATAGAGCTGCTTGCACAGAACAGAGACAAATGGCGAGATTTGATAAAATATCTTTAAAAGAAAACTGCTAGAACAAAAATTCATATAAGAGAAGGAGTATCTTGGTCTACGCCCTATGGGCCGGCTACAGCTCGAAAGGTCAAATAGAATAAAATATATAGTTATAATATGAATAAGATAACTTTATTCTTGAAGTCTTTATATGCTTTTTCCATCGACTTTCAATACTCCCTTGTATTTCTTGTGCATTTTCTCTGCTAATTATCATAGTTTCAGTCTTTTACTGGTTGTAGGCTTCTTGATTGCCTGCTATTAATACTGTATCTTCAGTGTATATTGATTATTAATTATATATCATTTAATGTTTAGTCATAGCATCCCGTGATGTCATTGAAGATCTACTAGTATATCAGTTGTAAAGACATGGAGATACAATGAATCCTAGCCTCTTAATATCAATAGATGCACAGTTCTCAGTGTTGTATTATTATAGCTGTTTGTATAAATTACATATCTGTCCAAACTAACATATCTGTCCAAACTAACATATCTGTACAAACTAACATATTTGACTAAACTATCATATCTGCCTAAACTATCATATCTGCCCAAAGTAACATATCTGACCAAACTAACATATCTGACTAAACTAACATATCTGACTAAACTAACATATCTGACCAATCTATCATATCTGCCTAAACTATCATATCTGCCCAAACTAACATATCTGCCCAAACTAACATATCTGCCCAAACTAACATATCTGTCCAAACTAACATATCTGACTAAACTAACATATCTGACCAATCTATCATATCTGTCTAAACTATCATATCTGACTAAACTAACATATCTGACTAAACTAACATATCTGACCAATCTATCATATCTGCCTAAACTATCATATCTGCCCAAACTAACATATCTGCCCAAACTAACATATCTGCCCAAACTAACATATCTGTCCAAACTAACATATCTGACTAAACTAACATATCTGACTAAACTATCATATCTGCCCAAACTAACATATCTGACCAAACTAACATATCTGCCCAAACTAACATATCTGTCCAAACTAACATATCTGACTAAACTAACATATCTGACCAATCTATCATATCTGCCTAAACTATCATATCTGCCCAAACTAACATATCTGCCCAAACTAACATATCTGCCCAAACTAACATATCTGTCCAAACTAACATATCTGACTAAACTAACATATCTGACTAAACTATCATATCTGCCCAAACTAACATATCTGACTAAACTAACATATCTGACCAATCTATCATATCTGCCTAAACTAACATATCTGACTAAACTAACATATCTGACTAAACTATCATATCTAACCAAACTAACATATCTGACTAAACTATCATATCTAACCAAACTAACATATCTGACTAAACTATCATATCTAACCAAACTAACATATCTGACTAAACTATCATATCTAACCAAACTAACATATATGACTAAACTAACATATCTGACTAAACTAACATATCTGACAAAACTACATATCTGACAAACTAACATATCTGACCAAACTAACACATCTGACCAAACTAACACATCTGACCAAACTAAACATCTGACCAACTAACACATCTGACCAAAACTAACACATCTGACCAAACTAACACATCTGACCAATCTAACACATCTGACCAAACTAACACATCTGACCAAACTAACACATCTGACCAAACTAACACATCTGACCAAGCTAATACATCTGACCAAACTAACATATCTGACCAAACTAACATATCTAACCAAATTAACATATATGATAAACTAACATATGTATCGAAACAAACATATTTGACTAAACTAACATATCTGACTAAACTAACATATGTATCGAAACTAACATATGTATCGAAACTAACATATCCGACCAAACTAACATATCCGACCAAACAAACATATCTAACCAAACTAACACATATCTAACCAAACTAACATATCTAACCAAACTAACATATCTAACCAAACTAACATATCTAACCAAACTAACATATCTAACCAAACTAACACATCTGACCAAACTAACACATCTGACCAAACTAACACATCTGACCAAACTAACACATCTGACCAACTAACATATCTGACCAAAACTAACACATCTGACCAAACTAACATATCTGACCAAACTAATATATCTGACCAAACTAACATATCTGACCAAACTAACATATCTAACCAAACTAACATGTCTAACCAAATTAACATATCTAACCAAACTAACATATCTAACCCAATAACATATCTAACCAAACTAACATATCTGACCAAACTAACATATCTAACCAAATTAACATATCTAACCAAACTAACATATCTAACCAAACTAACATATCTAACCAAACTAACATATATCTAACCAAATTAACATATCTAACCAAACTAACATGTCTGACCAAACTAACATATCTAACCAAACTAACATATCTAACCAAACTAACATATCTGATCAAAGTAACATATCTAACCAAACTAACATGTCTGATCAAACTAACATATCTAACCAAACTAACATATCTAACCAAACTAACATATATGACCAAACTAACATATCTAACCAACTAACATATCTAACAAACTAACATATCTACCAAACTAACATATCTAACCAAACTAACATATCTAACCAAACTAACATATCTAACCAAACTAACATATCTAACCAAACTAACATATCTAACCAAACTAACATATCTAACCAAACTAACATATATAACCAAACTAACATATCTAACCAACTAACATATCTAACCAAACTAACATATATAACCAAACTAACATATCTAACCAAACTAACATATCTAACCAAACTAACATATATAACCAAACTAACATATCTAACCAAACTAACATATATAACCAAACTAACATATCTAACCAAACTAACATATCTAACCAACTAACATATCTAACCAAACTAACATATCTAACCAAACTAACATGTCTAACCAAACTAACATATATAGCAAACTAACATATCTAACCAAACTAACATATCTAACCAAACTAACATATATAACCAAACTAACATATCTAACCAAACTAACATATCTAACCAAACTAACATGTCTAACCAAACTAACATATCTAACCAAACTAACATGTCTAACCAAACTAACATGTCTGATCAAACTAACATATCTAACCAAACTAACATGTCTAACCAAACTAACATATCTAACCAAACTGACATGTCTAACAAACTAACATGTCTGATCAAACTAATATGTCTAACCAAACTAACATATCTAACCAAACTAACATGTCTAACCAAACTAACATATCTAACCAAACTAACATGTCTAACCAAACTAACATGTCTGATCAAATTAATATATCTAACCAAACTAACATATCTGATCAAACTAATATATCTAACCAAACTAACATGTCTAACCAAACTAACATATCTAACCAAACTAACATGTCTAACCAAACTAACATATCTAACCAAACTAACATATCTAACCAAACTAACATATCTAACCAAACTAACATGTCTGATCAAACTAATATATCTAACCAAACTAACATGTCTAACCAAACTAACATATCTAACCAAACTAACATATCTAACCAAACTAACATGTCTGATCAAACTAACATATCTAACCAAACTAACATGTCTGATCAAATTAATATATCTAACCAAACTAACATGTCTGATCAATTAATATATCTAACCAAACTAACATGTCTAACCAAACTAACATATCTAACCAAACTAACATCTCGATCAAATTAATATATCTAACCAAACTAACATGTCTAACCAAACTAACATATCTAACCAAACTAACATATCTAACCAAACTAACATGTCTAACCAAACTAACATGTCTGATCAAACTAACATATTTAACCAAACTAACATGTCTGATCAAACTAACATGTCTAACCAAACTAACATGTCTGATCAAACTAACATGTCTAACCAAACTAACATGTCTGATCAAACTAACATATCTAACCAAACTAACATGTCTGATCAAACTAACATATCTAACCAAACTAACATGTCTGATCAAACTAACATGTCTAACCAAACTAACATGTCTAACCAAACTAACATGTCTGATCAAATTAATATATCTAACCAAACTAACATATCTAACCAACTAACATATCTAACCAAACTGACATGTCTAACCAAACTAACATGTCTGATCAAACTAATATATCTAACCAAACTAACATGTCTAACCAAACTAACATATCTGACTAAACTAACATATCTAACCAAACTAACATATCTGACCAAACTAACATATCTGACTAAACTAACATATCTGACTAAACTAACATATCTAACCAAACTAACATATCTGACCAAACTAACATATCTGACCAAACTAACATATCTGACTAAACTAACATATCTGACTAAACTAACATATCTAACCAAACTAACATATCTGACTAAACTAACATATCTGACTAAACTAACATATCTAACCAAACTAACATATCTAACAAAACTAACATATCTGACTAAACTAACATATCTAACCAAACTAACATATTTTACCAAACTAACATATCTAACCAAACTAACATATCTAACCAAACTAACATGTTCATGCACCGACTGATGTCTTTTATGTTTGTGCACCGACTAATGTCTTCTATGTTCGTGCACCGACTGATGTCTTTATGTTTGTGCACCGACTGATGTCTTGTATGTTGGGCACCTACTAATGTCTTGTAAGTTCGTGCACTTACTAATGTCTTGTATGTTGATGTACCGACTTATGTCTTGTATGTTCGTGCACCGACTAATGTCTTGTATGTTCGTGCACCGACTGATGTCCTGTATGTCTGTGCACCTACTAATGTCTTGTATATTCGTGCACCTACTAATGTCTTGTATGTTGATGCACCGACTAATGTCTTGTATGTTCGTGCACTGACTAATGTCTTGTATGTTCGTGCACCGACTAATGTCTTGTATGTTCGCGCACCGGCTAATGTCTTGTATGTTCGTGCACCTACTAATGTCTTGTATGTTCGTGCACCGACTAATGTCTTGTATGTTTGTGCACCGACTACTCTGTGTCAGATAATGTTTCTTGTGCAATGATTCCCGGCATTCGTTGAGTAAGTTTCGAACTTTTCTTCGAAACCATTTAACTCATCTTTAACTTATCTATAACTCATTTTAACACTCTTACTTTAACCACAATTAGAACTTTATTGTATACAATGTATTTAGATTTAACGAGCTTGCCTCCATCAGAGATTCTACAGACTCTGGCGTCAGCAAACAGGTCAAGCAGTTGAGGACAGCAGCAGACATCCAGCGGCGCGTCGTCCTGAAGACCTCAATGTCGACGTTTAACACTAACACGCCCCGAGCCTGTGGCTAAGATAAACACCTGAACACGACAGCAAAGGGAATCTTTCAGTGAGCATGCACCAGCTTCGCTTAGCCCAGATGTAAAAAGACTCAATCTGGCAGCATTTTACAGACACGATAACTACAGATTTGCTCCCTTCAACACAATAATTAACTGTAGTTTCATTATGACAGAATCCAGGCGCTAGTTTTCTCCCTTGGAGGGAATGCGTTTCCGTTCTTAGCAGCGCCACCGCACCTGGCATTTGTCAAGTCGGTAAACATTTACACAGAATTCTGTACACAGTCTACCATTCTCCAGTTATTTACAACATTTCAGCAATTTGTACTTTTCGCAATCTTTATTTTCACTTTTATGTGACTTTATTTGTTATTGGAAGCAGAGTTTCAAAGAGTTTAAGAAAACAATAAACAAGATGGAAACAGCAGTTTGTAGAACAAAACTAAGGTAGAAATAGATCCCTTGGTGAAATGACACAATAAGAGATGAGGTTAAAAAAAGATAAAACTATTTCAAGGTTGGCGGGAGGAGAGGAACTGAGAAAAAAAAGAAGAATATGAAAAATATGCCAGTCTGAGAAAAGGTTAATATTTTGATCAAAGAAGCAAATAAAAAAAAAAAAAACGGACAGATTTCGAAAAAAAAAAAATAAGCAACTACTTCAAGACAGCCACAAGAGACTTCTACAAAGTAACAGGAACGACAAAATAAAACTACCATCCCAACGAACTCATAAACGACACAGGAGAGCTGTCAATATCAAGCAAACAAAAGAATTAACGGAGATCCAAAGAATATTTCAAAGACATTTTGAACATGGCACAACAACAATACAACAATACAATAACTTAGAAAACATAAGTTATGAACATCACAAAAGAGAAATACGGCAGACAAATACAAAGAAGTGAAGGTATTTAAATACCTAGGAAGTCTAGTGACAAACTACAATTACTAGACAAACTAGTACTAGACAAACTAGTACTAGACAAACTACAATTACTAGACAAACTAGTACAAGACAAACGACAATTCACAAGCATAAGAAATAGACTCAAGATGTAACAAAGCTTGTCAAATCATTGGACAGTTATCACCACTATTGTCCAACAAGGAAATAACTCTACAGGCAAAACGGGACACTCTACAATACAATCTTCATCCCAACGTTGTGCTACCAAAAGCCAGACCTGGACCATAGATGCAAAAACAATAAGAAAAATAACCTCTATTGAGATTAAATGTGTCAAATGAATGATAGGAAACAGTCTGAGAGATAAGATAAGAAATAAAGAATTGATAAGAAAGCTAGGAATAATTATCACTACATAATACACAAAGAAACAACAGATAAAATGGTTTGGCTACGTGGTAAGACAGATCAAAACACAACACAACGAGCGTTCGATAAATGTTGAGAAAACTCCAGATTTTGGAAACAAGCATTATTTTTATTTCTGCCTTGACCTCTTTCTATTTCCGAATTAGCCGTTTTAAATGTTGATTTAGCAGCTTTTAGAAGTACCTTATTACCTGAGCATTCTTCTGTTACGATCAGATTTCTCAGACCTCCAACGATTTTCTTAGCTTCCGTCAGATTGTCCACGATCCACGTCCACATAGCAAGACCAGCAGCACATACAAATCTGTAGCTTTTTTATTTCTCTCCAGTGACAAAAGTGCGTGGCATGTTTTCTTTGAAATGTAGTCTTTGTATGAGCACATCTGTGGTACATATGACGTTTATACACGCATGCACGCACACACATATACATACACACACACATACGTACTACTGTTACAGCATATGGGCTGAGATAACTTACATAATGGGGATAAAGATATAGAAGGAACGGATAGCTTAGACGGTACCTATAAGAGTCGTCAGTAGTTAGTGACAGAAGAACATAGACAATGGAAATGTCCTCGCTTGATTGGAAAAGGTGTTGGGAAGGAGTTAGCTGTAATAGATAGACAAGTTTCGAGTTCTGAGAGAGTGGAACTTTCTAGCTTGATTGGAAAAGGTGGGAATGGTCACATGACTTGACTCGTCAAGTTGAGGGGCAGGCCAAGTTGATGGGATAAATATAATTATTTATAAAGTTAGTAAGTTAAACAAAGGGTCAAGAAAGCGCCTTGTTCTGGCAACTTTGACAAATAGATCAAATAGAGTTTTTTGACAAATTATTGGTTGCGAGATAACTGCACAAAGCCTGTGCAAATAAATTATGCAAATGAGACCTAGGTATTTAGCGTGATACACAAGAAGATGTATAGAGAACGAAGATGAGAAACGCAATCAGAAATGTAAACGAGACCAGCTTTGTTCGGCCTCGGCCGAAACTGTTCACGGCAGTTTTGATAAAAGTCTTGACTTCTTTAGTTTGAGTTAGAGAGAGAATAGCAGATACGTAGGATCAGCTAGTTGTGAAGTGTTTACAAGTATATTCAGAGCGTGTGCTCCAGTGACAAGAGTAAGTAGCGTAACGCAAGACAGGTGTGAATTACAGTTAGAATGATAGAAGTCACATCAAATAAGCACTAAAGGGTGTCTCCATAACCAACGGCGTTAACCTCGTGAGTACATTCAAACAAAGAATATCGTTGATCTTATAATTGTAAGTACTACCACTATCATGTGTCGAGAGAATGATTCACTAAACTTTACTGACCATAATGAGCATAGTCTATGATTGTTGAATACGTACAGACTTTGTTCAAAAGTTGTTCTGCGATTGTTTAATACGTCAAGACTTTGTTCTATGATTGTGAATACGTCAAGACTTTGTTCAAACGTTGTTCTATGATTGTTGAATACGTCAAGACTTTATTCAAACGCTGTTCTATGATTCTTGAATACGTCAAGACTTTGTTGAAACGTTGTTCTGTGATTGTTGAATACGTCAAGACTGTTCAAACGTTGTTCTATGATTGTTGAATACGTCAAGACTTTGTTTAAATGTTGTTCTATGATTGTTGAATACGTCAAGACTTTGTTCAAACGTTGTTCTATGATTGTTGAATACGTCAAGACTTTGTTCAAACGTTGTTCTATGATTGTTGAATACGTCAAGACTTTGTTCAAACGTTGTTCTATGATTGTTGAATACGTCAAGACTTTGTTCAAACGTTGTTCTATGATTGTTGAATACATCAAGACTTTGTTCAAACGTTGTTCTGTGATTGTTGAATACGTCAAGACTTTGTTCAAACGTTGTTCTATGATTGTTGAATACATCAAGACTTTGTTCAAACGTTGTTCTGTGATTGTTGAATACATCAAGACTTTGTTCAAACGTTGCTCTGTGATTGTTGAATACATCAAGACTTTGTTCAAACGTTGTTCTATGATTGTTGAATACATCAAGACTTGTTCAAACGTTGTTCTGTGATTGTTGAATACGTCCAGACTTTGTTCAAACGTTGTTCTGTGATTGTTGAATACGCCAAGACAACTAGAATAAAGTCATGTTGACTTGATAAACGAGCTAGAATAAAGTCATGTTGACTTGATAAACGAGCTAGAATAAAGTCATGTTGACTGATAAACGAGCTAGAATAAAGTCATGTTGACTGATAAACGAACTAGAATAAAGTCATGTTGACTGATAAACGAGCTAGAATAAAGTCATGTTGACTGATAAACGAGCTAGAATAAAGTCATGTTGACTGATAAACGAGCTAGAATAGAGTCATGTTGACTGATAAACGAGCTAGAATAAAGTCATGTTGACTGATAAACGAGCTAGAATAAAGTCATGTTGACTGATAAACGAACTAGAATAAAGTCATGTTGACTGATAAACGAGCTAGAATAAAGTCATGTTGACTGATAAACGAACTAGAATAAAGTCATGTTGACTGATAAACAAGCCCATGCGGTAACTCAGGAGCTGGGTGATGAGATGAATATATGTAAACGCGCACAAAACACACACGCGCTGTTAATACATAAACACGTTACTCAACACATCTGGAATCATACAGTACCACACCGTACCCATACTGTACCGTCCCTGTACCATACATACACTACAATACGGAACCAAACATACGATACCACAACACACATACCACTGAACCACAACACACGCATCCACAGGAACACAACACACATACCACCTGAGCACAAAACACGTACCACTGAACCCTAACATACGTACCCACTGAACCCCAACACACGTACCCACTGAACCCCAACACACGTACCCACTGAACTCCAACACACGTACCCACTGAACCCCAACACACGTACCCACTGAACCCCAACACACGTACCCACTGAACCCCAACACACGTACCCACTGAACCCCAACACACGTACCCACTGAACCTGAGAGCAAAAGCTCCAAATTGCAAATAAAAAATGTCAAGATGAAAGTGGAGCTCAAAATAAACAGAGAATTTGTTGAGAAGAGTGGCTCGTCGGTGTAAACACAAGTAAAGTACACAATCAAGACGACAACAACACACATAACAAAAACAACAATATTAACAACAGCAACATTAACAAAAAATAACATAAACAACAACAATAACAGCAACAACAAAAACAAAAACAACAATAACAATAACAGCAACAACAAAAAAAAAACAACAATAACAATAACAGCAACAACAAAAACAAAAACAACAATAACAATAACAGCAACAACAAAAACAACAATAACAGCAACACCTATAACAGCAACAACAATAACAGCAACACCTATAACAGCAACACCTATAACAGCAACAACAATAACAGCAACAACAACAATAAAAGCAACAACAACAATATCAGCAACAATAACAGCGGCAACAGCAATATCACCAATAATAATAGCAAAATCAAAAATAACAACAGCAATAACAATAACAAAAACAACAATAACGACAGCAGCAACACTAACAATAACAGTAACAAAAACAATAACATTTTAAAAAACAGTAACAACAACAGCAACAACAACAATAACAGCAACAATAACAGTAACAACAACAGCAATAACAACAATAACAGTAACAACAACAGCAACAACAACAATAACAGCAACAACAATAACAGTAACAACAATAACAGTAACAACAACAGCAACAACAACAATAACAACAACAATAACAGTAACAACAACAGCAACAACAACAATAACAGCAACATCAATAACAGCAACAACAATAACAGTAACAACAACAGCAACAACAACAATAACAACAACAACAATAACAGTAACAACAATAGCAACAATAACAACAACAATAACAGCAACAATAACAGCAACAACAATAACAGTAACAACAACAATAACAGCAACAACAATAACAGCAACAACAATAACAGTAACAACAACAGCAACAACAACAATAACAACAACAACAACAATAACAGTAACAACAATAGCAACAATAACAACAACAATAACAGCAACAATAACAGTAACAACAATAACAGTAACAACAACAACAATAACAGCAACAACAATAACAACAACAACAATAACAGTAACAACAACAGCAACAACAACAATAACAACAACAATAACAGTAACAACAACAGCAACAACAACAATAACAACAACAACAACAACAACAAGAATAACAGTAACAACAATAGCAACAATAACAACAACAATAACAACAACAATAACAACAACAATAACAGTAACAACAACAACAACAATAACAGTAACAACAATAGCAACAACACACAATAACAGCAACAATAACAATAACAACAACAATAACAGTAACAACAATAGCAACAATAACAACAACAATAACAACAACAATAACAGCAACAATAACAGCAACAATAACAGCAACAATAACAACAACAACAACAATAACAACAATAACAGTAACAACAATAGCAACAATAACAACAACAATAACAACAACAATAACAGCAACAATAACAACAACAACAACAACAATAACAGTAACAACAATAGCAACAATAACAACAACAATAACAACAACAACAACAATAACAGTAACAACAATAGCAACAATAACAACAACAATAACAACAACAACAACAATAACAGTAACAACAACAACAATAACAGTAACAACAATAGCAACAATAACAACAACAACAACAACAGTAACAACAATAGCAACAATAACAACAACAACAACAACAATAACAGTAACAACAATAGCAACAATAACAACAACAACAATAACAGTAACAATAACAATAACAAGTTCAATAACATCAGCAGCAGCAGCAATAACAACACTTATTTGTAACTAGCATAAAGCCAAATCTGGATGAGAAAAGAGAAATTGAACTCACCTGGAAGCTGACATGGAGTCAAAGGAGTCAGTCTTGTCAAACATGTTTTGAAGAACTGCATTGCAGGTGTTGTGTACACATGTACACCTGTGTATACAGGTCGTGCCTGATTTCGTAGACAGTATCATCCTTGATAATCGTGTCTGAACTGTTGGAGTAATCATTCATTTGAGCAGAATCTCTAAACTTCACCTCACGTCACATTGCACAAATGAAAGTACAATCCACTTCACAGTTTATGACTTGACACACTTGCATTAATTTATGTCTTTACACACCTGCATTAATTTGTGTCTTTACACACATTAATTTATTAACCTGCAGTAATGTAAGAAGACATTTACCTTCATTGCGAATCTGTAAACGGACAATGGGAATGGAATTAACGTAAAGCCAACAACACACTCAGTTTGAGTATTGACACACTTGTAGCTTCAGTTGTGTAGCGATCACCTTCATGGGCAAAGCTTTACTCTACTTCTAAACATCCACTAACACCATCTAACATCATCCAACATCATCTAACATCCTCTAACATCATCTAACATCATCTAACATCCTCTAACATCATCTAACATCCACTAACACAATCTAACATCCTCTAACATCATCTAACATCCACTAACACCATCTAACATCATCCAACATCATCTAAAATCCTCTAACATAATCTAACATCATCTAACATCCTCTAACATCATCTAACATCCTCTAACATCCTCTAACATCATCTACCATCCTCTAACATCATCTAACATCCTCTAACATCATCTAACATAATCTAACATCATCTAACATAATCTAACATCATCTAACACCCTCTAACATCAAATAAACATCCTCTAACATCCTCTAACATCATATAACATCCTCTAACATCATCTAACATCCTCTAACATCATCTAATATAATCTAACATCATCTAACATAATCTAACATCATCTAACACCCTCTAACATCAAATAACATCCTCTAACATCCTATAACATCATCTAACATCCTATAACATCATCTAACATCCTATAACATTATCTAACATCCTCTAACATCATCTAACATAATCTAACATCATCTAACATAATCTAACATCATCTAACATAATCTAACATCATCTAACACCCTCTAACATCCTCTAACATCCTCTAACATCCTCTAACATCCTATAACATCATCTAACATCCTATAACATCATCTAACATCCTATAACATAATCTAACATCATCTAACAGCCTATAACATCTAAATAAATACAATATGTTCACATCTAACATCATCTAACATCTAAACAAATACAATAAGCTCATATCTAAACAAATACAATCTGTTCACATCTAAACAAATACAATCTGTTCACATCTAAACAAATACAATCTTTTCACATCTAAACAAATACAATCTGTTCACATTTAAAACAAATACAATCTGTTCACATCTAAACAAATACAATCTGTTCACATCTAAACAAATACAATCTGTTCACATCTAAACAAATCTGTTCACGAGTAGAAATCTTCAGGAAACATGTTGTGTTTAATGAGAACTCGTGCAAACAAATGTCAACAAGAAAGTCAGCAGAAAGCAACGAGAAATACATTCACAAAATACATCCACAAAATACATCGGTGCTTGGTCACTGTTTCTACAACACCAGTAATAGCTCTACTTTTGTCAACCACAATCCTTCCTACATCTACTCGTAGCCCGGTACGACCATGGCCTGTGGCTGCCACAAGCTGCCTACATGTGGGTGAGCATTTCCTGCGGTAATTATTGCAACATTTCAATGGAACTCGGTCGTCGCCCTCTGTCATTTGGTCCGTCACGCGATGAAAACACAAGCAGCAAAATGACTTGAATGGCGTTGCCATCATCTAACAAACATACACGTATTTGGGGATAAAGACGACATTATCAAGCCACGGGACTCACGGTCCAACTGATGTGTGATGTACCGGCGACCAGTGATGTACCGGCAACCAGTGATGTACCGGCAACCAGTGATCTACCACAGTAACTAGTGATGTACCAGTAACCAGTCATGTACCGGCAACCAGTCATGCACCGGCAACCAGTGATCTACCACAGTAACCAGTGATGCACCAGTAATCAGTGATGTACCAGTAACCAGTGATGTACCAGTAACCAGTGATGTACCACAGTAACCAGTGATGTACCGGTAACCAGTAATGTACCAGTAATCAGTGATCACCCAGTAACCAGTGATGTTCCCACAATCAGTGATGTATCAGCAACCAGTGATGTACCAGTAACCAGTGATCTACCACTAACCATTGATGTACCAGTAACCAGTGATGTACCAGTAACCAGTGATATACCAGTAACCAGTGATGTACCACAGTAACCAGTGATGTACCACAATAACCAGTGATGTACGACAGTAATCAGTGATATACCAGTAACCAGTGATGTAACTTAACGGAGAACTGGCAATCCATTGAAACTCTATTCCAAAGAGAGATTAATTTCCTTCAAAAATAAATTCACTCGAAAGACAGTAGACACTTTACAAAAAATGAAACAGGATACACTTTACAACAAATGAAGACAGGAGACACTTTACAACAAACGAAGACAGGACTTACTTTACAACAAGTGAATACAGGAGCCACTTTACAAAAATGAAGACAGGAGACACTTTACAACAAATGAAGACAGTAGACACTTTACAACAAATGTAGACAGGAGACACTTTACAACAAACGAAGACAGGAAACACTTTACAACAAATGAAGACAGGAGACACTATACAACAAATGAAAACATGAGATTCTTTACAACAAATGAAAACAGTAGACACTTTACAAAAATGAAAACAGGAGGTACTTTACAACAAATGAAGACAGTAGACACTTTACAACAAATGAAAACAGGAGATATTTAAAACAAATAAAGACAGTAGACACTTTACAAAAATGAAAACAGTAGACACTTTACAACAAATGAAGACAGGAGACACTTTATAACAAACGAAGACAGGAGATACTTTACAACAAATGAAAACATGAGACACTTTACAACAAATGAAGACAGGAGACACATGACAACAAATTAAGACATTAGACACTTTTAAAAAATGAAGACAGGAGATACTTTACAACAAATGAAGACAGGAGATACTTTACAACAAATGAAGACAGGAGATACTTTACAACAAATGAAGACAGGAGATACTTTACAACAAATGAAGACATGAGATACTTTACAACATATGAAGACAGGAGATACTTTACAACAAATGAAGACAGGAGATACTTTACAACAAATGAAGACAGGAGATACTTTACAACAAATGAAGACAATAGATACTTTACAACAAATGAAGGCAATAGACACTTTACAACAAATGAAAACAGGAGATACTTTACAACAAATAAAGACAGGAGACACTTTACAACAAATGAAGACAGGAGACACTTTACAACAAATAAAGACAGTAGACACTTTACAACAAATGAAGACAGGAGACATTTTACAACAAATGAAGACATGAGACACTTTACAACAAATTAAGACAGAAGACACTTTACAACAAATGAAGACAGTAGACACTTTACAACATATGAAGACAGGAGACACTTTACAGCAAACGAAGACAGGAGATACTTTACAACAAATGAAGACAGGAGACACTTTACAACAAATGAAGACATTGGATACTTTACAACAAATGAAAACATGAGACACTTTACAACAAATGAAAACATGAGACACTTTACAACAAATGAAGACAAGAGATACTTTACAACAAATGGAGACAACAGACACTTTACAACAAATGAAGACATTGGATACTTTACAACAAATGAAAACATGAGACACTTTACAACAAATGAAGACAGGAGACACTTTATAACAAACGAAGACAGGAGATACTTTACAACAAATGAAGACAGGAGATACTTTACAACAAATGAAGACAAGAGATACTTTACAACAAATGGAGACAACAGACACTTTACAACAAATGAAAACTGGAGATACTTTACAACAAATAAAGACAGGAGACACTTTACAACATATGAAGACAGGAGACACTTTACAGCAAACGAAGACAGGAGATACTTTACAACAAATGAAGACAGTAGACACGTTATAACAAATGAAAACAGGAGATATTTCAAAACAAATGAAAACATGAGATACTTTACAACAAATGAAAACAGGAGATAATTTACAACAAATAAAAACAGTAGATACTTTCCAAAAAATGAAAACAGGAGATATTTCAAAACAAATGAAGACATGAGATACTTTACAACAAATGAAGACATGAGACACTTTACAACAAATGAGACATTAGACACTTTTAAAAAATGAAGACAGGAGATACTTTACAACAAATGAAGACAGGAGATACTTTACAACAAATGAAGACAGGAGATACTTTACAACAAATGAAGACAATAGATACTTTACAACAAATGAAGGCAATAGACACTTTACAACAAATGAAAACAGGGGATACTTTACAACAAATAAAGACAGGAGACACTTTACAACAAATGAAGACAGGAGAAACTTACAACAAATAAAGACAGTAGACACTTTACAACAAATGAAGACAGGAGACATTTTACAACAAATGAAGACTTGAGACACTTTACAACAAATTAAGACAGAAGACACTTTACAACAAATGAAGACAGTAGACACTTTACAACATATGAAGACAGGAGACATTTTACAACAAATGAAGACATTGGATACTTTACAACAAATGAAAACATGAGACACTTTACAACAAATGAAGACATGAGACACTTTTAAAAAATTAAGACAGGATATACTTTACAACAAATGAAGATAGGAGATACTTTACAACAAATGAAAACAGGAGACACTTTACAACAAATGAAAACAGGAGATAATTTACAACAAATGAAAACAGTAGATACTTTCCAAAAAAATGAAAACAGGAGATATTTCAAAACAATGAAGACATGAGATACTTTACAACAAATGAAGACATGAGACACTTTACAACAAATGAAAACAGGAGACACTTTACAACGAATGAAGACAGTAGACACTTTACAAAAAATAAAAACAGGAGATACTTTACAACAAATGAAAACAGTAGACACTTTCAAAAAATGAAAACATGAGATATTTTAAAACAAATGAAGACAGTAGACACTTTACAACAAATGAAGACCGGAGACAATTTACAACAAATGAAGACAGGAGACACTTTACAACACATGAAGACAGGAGATACTTTACAACAAATGATGACATGAGATACTTTACAACAAATGAAGACAGAGACACTTTACAACAAATTAAACGGTAAAAGATGAAATCAACTATAAGTATCAAACTGTCTCATAGATTACACCATCCAAGAATAAGTGTAAAACTGTGTAAGAGATGAAACCAACCAAGAATAAGTGTCAAACTGTGTAAGAGATGAAACCAACCAAGAATAAGTGTAAAACTGTGTAAGAGATGAAACCAACCAAGAATAAGTGTAAAACAGTGTAAGAGATGAAACCAACAAAGAATAAGTGTGAATTGTGTAAGAGATGAAACCAACCAAGAATAAGTGTAAAACTGTGTAAGAGATGAAACCAACAAAGAATAAGTGTGAATTGTGTAAGAGATTAAACCAACCAAGAATAAGTGTCAATTGTGTAAGAGATGAAACCAACCATGAATAAGTGTCAATTTTGTAAGAGATGAAACCAACCAAGAATAAGTTTCACTTGTGTAAGAGATGAAACCAACCAAGAATAAGTGCCCGTTGTGTAAGAGATGAAACCAACGAGGAAAAAGTGTCAATTGTGTAAAATATGAAACCAACAAAGAATAAGTGTCAATTGTGTAAAAGATGAAACCAACCAAGAATAAGTCTCAACTGTGTAAGAGATGAAACCAACCAAGAATAAGTGTCAATTGTGTAAGAGATGAAACCAACCAAGAATACTGTAAGACTGAAAGAGAAGACAGCAACAAACAATAAGTATCAAACTGTGTAAGAGATTAAACCAACCAGAATAAGTGTCAATTGTGTAAGAGATGAAACCTACCAAGAATAAGATTCAATTGTGTAAAAGATGAAACCAACCAAGAATAAGTGTCAATTGTGTAAAAGATGAAACCAACCAAGAATAAGTGTCAAACTGTGTAAGAGATGAAACCAACCAAGAATAAGTGTCAAACTGTGTAAGAGATGAAACCAACCAAGAATAAGTGTCAAACTGTGTAAGAGATGAAACAAACCAAGAATAAGTGTCAAACTGTGTAAGAGATGAAACCAACCAAGAATAAGTGTCAAACTGTGTAAGAGATGAAACAAACCAAGAATAAGTGTCAAAATGTGTAAGAGATGAAACCAACCAAGAATAAGTGTCAAACTGTGTAAGAGAGGACAGCAACAAACAATAAGTGTCAAACTGTGTAAGAGAGGACAGCAACAAACAATAAGTGTCAAACTGTGTAAGAGAATGTGCTGGAAATACACTGGGCATGTCTGTGAATGGACGAAAGAAGACTCCCGTGCCTAAACTGTCATCGATCGACAACCGAAAACAAGGGAGATGATCTCTAGGTAGAGGAGGTCCAGGAGAAGCCGCGCGACAGGGGAACTCAAGATAGCAGTGAATGATTAGTGGAGAGTTCTCTGCTCTATCAGCTGTGTTCAGACGTTCTGCTCTATCAGCTGTGTTCAGACGTTCTGCTCTATGAGCTGTGTTCAGACGTTCTGCTCTATGAGCTATGTTCAGACGTTCTGCTCTATGAGCCGTGTTCAGACGTTCTGCTCTATGAGCTGTGTTCAGACGTTCTGCTCTATGAGCTGTGTTCAGACGTTCTGCTCTATGAGCTGTGTTCAGACGTTCTGCTCTATGAGCTGTGTTCAGACGTTCTGCTCTATGAGCTGGGTTCAGACGTCGATGAACTAACCACAAACATGATTCAACCTAATCTGAATCCAGTCACGTGACGGTATTAAGTTGCGCTTAAGCAAAGTATGTCAGGATCATCATGACTGCACTCCGGGCCAACCTATAGGTGCCTAGGTTATTCTCCTCAACACGTTCCAGTTCACACACATGGACTAATATTGTCAGTTCGATGCTTGTTTCCGCCTTTCACCACAGCCTATTCTGACGTTGATTTTGTCATAATCCGCCTATGAACTTCAGAGATAGACCCCGACATATGTGCTCGAACTCCATTTCACAAATTGGTATTCATTCAGGGCAAAGAATAAGAAAACCACTTACACATTTCAAATACTTGTAGCGGACAATGAGTCTGTTCCAACACCGGAACTTCAAGTCGCGATTATCTTGAAGAAGTCAAAGTTAAGTATCGAATTCGTAAACTGCAATTCATGTAAGAAAGTGGAATTAATGTGGACATCACTGTAAGAAAGTGGAATTAATGTGGACATCACTGTAAGAAAGTGGAATTAATGTGGACATCACTGTAAGAAAGTGGAATTAATGTGGACAGCACTGTAATAAAGTGGAATTAATGTGGACATCACTGTAAGAAAGTGGAATTAAGATGCATATCACTGTAAGAAAGTGGAATTAATGTGGACATCACTGTAAGAAAGTGGAATTAATGTGGACATGACTGTAAGAAAGTGGAATTAATGTGGACATCACTGTAAGAAAGTGGAATTAATGTGGACATCACTGTAAGAAAGTGGAATTAATGTGGACATCACTGTAAGAAAGTGGAATTAATGTGGACATGACTGTAAGAAAGTGGAATTAATGTGGACATCACTGTAAGAAAGTGGAATTAATGTGGACATCACTGTAAGAAAGTGGAATTAATGTGGCCATCACTGTAAGAAAGTGGAATTAAGATGCATATCACTGTAAGAAAGTGGAATTAATGTGGCCATCACTGTAAGAAAGTGGAATTAATGTGGCCATCACTGTAAGAAAGTGGAATTAATGTTTACATCACTGTAAGAAAGTGGAATTAAGATGCATATTACTGTAAGAAAGTGGAATTAATGTTTACATCACTGTAAGAAAGTGGAATTAAGGTGGACATGACTGTAAGAATGTGGAATTAATGTGGCCATCACTGTAAGAAAGTGGAATTAAGGTGGACATGACTGTAAGAATGTGGAATTAATGTGGCCATCACTGTAAGAAAGTGGAATTAAGGTGGACATGACTGTAAGAATGTGGAATTAATGTGGCCATCACTGTAAGAAAGTGGAATTAAGGTGGACATGACTGTAAGAATGTGGAATTAATGTGGCCATCACTGTAAGAAAGTGGAATTAAGGTGGACATGACTGTAAGAATGTGGAATTAAGATGCATATTACTGTAAGAAAATGCAAGTACGGTGGACGTCGCTGTAGGAAAAGTGAAATTACTAAGTAACTGAAGTAAATTAACCTGGTTTGGTGTAAAATAACCTGAAAGAAAAGCTTCGATGTGAAGACACAATCTTTTCAAATAACCGATTTCTTCTGGCTTTTCATGATCACAGATATTTGAATCTAAAAAGCAACGATGGAGAATTTAAAGATTTTCAAATTATATGAAGACCGCAACAACATGGAGAGAAACACGAGGAAAAGTGGTGATATCGACCCAGCCTCCGAGTTTTACTAAAACTCAGTGAATAAATGAAAGTAAACAGAGTTCGGCAATGGCTGCTCGCTCGTGAGTCATCGTCAGATTCCGAAGTTTCGTTAAAAATGAGCCATTAGAATGTGTGCCCGAAATAAAAGGAAGCTTTCTCGTGCCAAGACTGCAGTTGCCGTGTCTGAATGCGTGAGTTCAGTTTTAACTTCTCTGATTTCATTGAGCGTAAAACGTTTACCGACCTGCCGAGTCAGTCGTTAGTTACTCTAACTCAAGAGGCAAAACGGGCACTTTACAATATAATCTTTATCCAACGTTGTGCTACCAATACCAGTCCTGGACCCTAGATATAAGAACAATAAGAAAATAACTTCTACTGAGATGAAATGTGTTAGACGAATGACAGAAAAAGTCTGAGAGAATAGATCAGAAATGAAGAACTGAGAAAAAACGCTAGGAATAACCCCTCCATAGAATATATAAAGAAACAACAGATACAATGATTTGGCTTCATGACAAGGAAGAAAGATCAAAACATAACACAACGAGCCTTCAATAAAGGTTCCGAGAACACCAGACCCAAGGGCTGACCATAAAAAAGATGGATTAGCGGAATATTAGAATCACTATAAAACTTAAGAGCAAGAGATGCGAACAAAGGAGCAAAAAACCGCAAATTATGTCTCCCCTCGACGCTGTAAGGAAAATGAGGAAGGAAAGAAGAAAAATAAATTTTAACTTCAATAAGTCTAGGACAACCAATGGCGACATCTCATAGAAACAACAGAACAGCAACTTTTTGTCTAGAGGCAACCAATGACGACATTTCATAGAAACAACAGAACAGCAACTTTTTGTCTGGAGGCAACCAATGACGACATCTCATAGAAACAACAGAACAGCAACTTTTTGTCTGGAGGCAACCAATGACGACATCTCATAGAAACAACAGACCAACAACTTTTTGTCTGGAGGCAACCAATGACGACATCTCATAGAAACAACATAACAACAACTTTTTGTCTGGAGGCAACCAATGACGACATCTCATAGAAACAACAGACCAACAACTTTTGTCTGGAGGCAACCAATGACGACATCTCATAGAAGATTAGAGTAGTAGTTGTTGTTATAGCAGCAGTTGTAGTTATAGTTGTAATTGTAGTAGTAGCAGTTGTAGTTATAGTTGTAATTGTTGTGGTAGCAGTTGTAGTTATAGTTGTAATTGTTGTGGTAGCAGTTGTAGTTATAGTTGTAATTGTTGTGGTAGCAGTTGTAGTTATAGTTGTAATTGTAGTAGTAGCAGTTGCAGTTATAGTTGCAATTGTTGTAGTAGCAGTTTTAGTAGCAGTTGTTGTTGTTGTAGTAATTGAAGTGATTGTTGCAGCTGTAGTTGTAGTTGCAGTTCTAGTGTTGTTGTTGTCGTAGTCGTAGTTGTAGTTGTAATTGTTGTTGTAGTAGTTGCAATTGTTGTTGTAGTTGTTATAGTAGTTGTTGTTGTTGTAGTTGTTGATATTGTTGTTGTAGTTGTTGATGTTGTAATTGTTGTAAAAGTAGTTTCAATTATTGTTGCGGTAGTAATTGTTGTAGTTGTAGTTCTAGTAGTTGTTGTAGTCTTAGTAATAGTTGCAGTTGTAGTTGTAATTGTTGTAAAAGTAGTTTCAATTATTGTTGTAGTAGTAATTGTTGTAGTTCTAGTACTAGTTGTTGTAGTCGCAGTACAAGTTACTGTTGTAGTTGTAATTGTTGTTGTAGTAGTTACAATTGTTGTTGTTGCTGTAGTTGTTGATAGTGTTGTCGTACAGAAGTAGTTACAGTTGTAGTTGTAATTGTTGTAAAAGTAGTTGCATTTATTGCTGTAGTAGTATTGTTGTAGTTGTAGTTCTCGTAGTTATAGTTGCAGTTCTTATTGTACTTGGTGTTGTTATTGTAGTCGTATATAGGAAGTTTTTGTAGTTGTGGTTGTTGCAGTTGTAGTAGTTACAGTTGTTTTAGTTGTAGTAGCTGTAGTAGTTGCAGTTGTAAGAGTTGTAGTTATTGTAGCTGTAGTTGTTGCAGTTGTGGGTGTAGCAGTTGTAGTTGCATTTGTAGTAGCTGTAGTTATAGTTGTGGTTGTAGTTGTACTTGTAGTAGCTGAAGTTGCTGCAGTTGTAGTAGTTATAGTGTTGTAGTTGTATTAGTTGTAGTTATAGTTGTTGTAGTTGTAATAGTTGTAGTTATAGTTGTTGTAGTTCTAGTTTTAGTATTTTTAGTTGTATTAGTTGTAGTTGTAGTTGTTGTAGTTGTATTAGTTGTAGTTGTAATTGTTGTAGTTCTAGTTGTAGTATTTTTAGTTGTATTAGTTGTAGTTGTAGTGTTGTAGTTGTATTAGTTGTAGTTATAGTTGTTGTAGTTGTATTAGTTGTAGTTGTAATTGTTGTAGTTCTAGTTGTAGTATTTTTAGTTGTATTAGTTGTAGTTGTAATTGTTGTAGTTCTAGTTGTAGTTATGTAGTTGTATTTGTTGTAGTTATAGTTGTTGTAGTTATAGTTGTTGTAGTTGTTGTAGTTATAGTTGTTGTAGTAGTAGTTTTTGTTATAGTTGTTGTAGTAGTTATTGTAGTTACATTTGTTGTAGTAGTTACAGTTGTTGTAGTAGTAGTTTTTGCTATAGTTGTTGTAGTAGTAGTTTTTGTTATAGTTGTTGTAGTTCTAGTTTTAGTATTTTTAGTTGTATTAGTTGTAGATGTAATTGTTGTAGTTCTAGTTGTAGTTATGTAGTTGTATTTGTTGTAGTTATAGTTGTTGTAGTTATAGTTGTTGTAGTTGTTGTTGTAGTTATAGTTGTTGTAGTAGTAGTTTTTGTTATAGTTGTTGTAGTAGTTATTGTAGTACATTTGTTGTAGTAGTTATTGTAGTTACAGTTGTTGTAGTAGTTATTGTAGTTATAGTTGTTGTAGTAGTTATTGTAGTTATAGTTGTTCTAGTAGTTGTTGTAGTTATAGTTGTTGTAATAGTTACTGTAGTTATAGCTGTAGTAGTTACTGTAGTTATAGTTGTAGTAGTTACTGTAGTTATAGTTGTTGTAGTAGTTATTGTAGTTATAATTGCTGTAATAGTTATTGTAGTTATAGTTGTTGTAGTAGTTATTGTAGTTATAGTTGTTGTAGTTACTGTAGTTATAGTTGTAGTAGTTACTGTAGTTATAGTTGTTGTAGTAGTTATTGTAGTTATAGTTGTTGTAATAGTTACTGTAGTTATAGTTGTAGTAGTTACTGTAGTTATAGTTGTTGTAGTAGTTATTGTAGTTATAGTTGTTGTAGTAGTTATTGTAGTTATAGTTGTTGTAGTAGTTATTGTAGTTATAGTTGCTGTAGTAGTTATTGTAGTTATAGTTGTTGTAGTAGTTGTAGTAGTTGTTGTAGTTATAGTTGTTGTAGTAGTTATTGTAGTTATAGTTGTTGTAGTAGTTATTGTAGTTATAGTTGTTGTAATAGTCACTGTAGTTATAGTTGTAGTAGTTATTGTATTTATAGTTGTTGTAGTTGTTGTAGTTATAGTTGTTGTAGTAGTTATTGTAGTTATAGTTGTTGTAGTTATAGTTGTTGTAGTAGTTGTTGTAGTTATAGTTGTTGTAGTTGTTGTTGTAGTTATAGTTGTTGTAGTAGTTGTTGTAGTTATAGTTGTTGTAGTTGTAATTTTGAAGGCAGAAAATTGCCTCATCGTCCCTGATGGGTAGAGAAGAGTCTGAATCCTTCTCTTGATGACCGGATGATATAAAGGAGTTAATAGGTTCTCATAATGAAGGTGAGTTAATAGGTTCTCATAATGAAGGTGAGTTTATAGAGGAGTTTACAGAGGACGTTTAGGCTCCCATAATTTACGATGAGTTTGTATAGAGATGTTTAGGCTCTAATAATAAAGGTGGGTTTGTATAGAGATGTTTAGTCTCACATAATTACGGTGAGTTTGTATAGAGATATTTAGGCTCTCAGAATAAAGGTGAGTTTGTATAGAGATGTTTAGTCTCTGATAATAAAGGTGGGTTTGTATAGAGATGTTTAGGCTCTAATAATAAAGGTGAGTTTGTATAGAGATGTTTAGTCTCTCATAATAAAGGTGAGTTTGTAGAGAAGTTTAGGCTCTAATAATAAAGGTAAGTTTGAATATAGATGTTTAGTCTATCATAATAAAGGTTGGTTTGTATAGAGATATTTAGGCTCTAATAATAAAGGTGAGTTTGTATAGAGATGTTTAGGCTCTAATAATAAAGGTGGGGTTGTATAGAGATGTTTAGTCTCACATAAATACGGTGAGTTTGTATAAAGATGTTTAGGCTCTAATAATAAAGGTGAGTTTGTATAGAGATGTTTAGTCTCTCATAATTACGGTGAGTTTGCACAGAGAAGTTTAGGCTCTAATAATAAATGTTGGTTTATATAGAGATGTTTAGTCTCACATAATTAGGGTGAGTTTGTATAAAGATGTTTAGGCTATAATAATAAAGGTGAGTTTGAATATAGATGTTTAGTCTATCAAAATAAAGGTTGGTTGGTATAGAGATGTTTAGGCTCTAATAATAAAGGTGAGTTTGTATAGAGATGTTTAGTCTCTCATAATTACGGTGAGTTTGCACAGAGAAGTTTAGGCTCTAATAATAAAGGTTGGTTTGTATAGAGATATTTAGGCTCTCATAATAAAGGTGTTTGTATAGAGATATTTAGGCTCTAATAATAAAGGTGAGTTTGTATAGAGAAGTTTAGTCTCTCATAATAAAGGTGGGTTTGTATAGAGAAGTTTAGTCTCACATAATAAAGGTGGGTTTGTATAGAGAAGTTTAGTCTCACATAATAGAGGTAGGTTTGTATAGAGAAGTTAAGTCTCACATAATAAAGGTAGGTTTGTATAGAGAAGTTAAGTCTCACATAATAGAGGTAGGTTTGTATAGAGAAGTTAGTTTCACATAAATTCGGTGAGTTTGTATAGAGAAGTTTAGGCTCTCATAAAAAAGGTGGGTTTGTATAGAGAAGTTTAGTCTCACATAATTACGGTGAGTTTGTATAGAGACGTTTAGTCTCACATAATTATGCTGAGTTTGTATAGAGAAGTTTCGGCTCTTATAAAAAAGGTGTGTTTGTATAGAGATGTTTAGGCTCTTATAATAAGGTGTGTTTGTATAGAGATGTTTAGGCTCTTATAATAAAGGTGGGTTTGTATAAAGATGTTTCATCATCATCATCATCATCAAGTACCGGGCCTACTGGCGTAGGTGATCATGTCTCTCCACAATTTTCGATCTCGGCAGCTATTTATTATTTCTGTTGTTGACCTTCTGCCAAGCCATTCTCTTAAGCTGTTATTTTTTCTCTTTGCTTCCTTCTATCTCTTCGTCCCTCAATTTTTCCAGTTTTTACAATATATTCAATTTGTTCTCTTCTCATTACATGGCCAAAAAATTGATGATTGTCTCTTCCTAACATTGGAAATTAGCTCTCTTTTTGCTTTGACCTCTCTCAGAACATCTTCATTACTCTTCTTAGCTGTCCATGGTATTCTCAACATTCTTCTGTAAAACCACATTTCTACAGACTCCAATGATTTTCTTGTCTGTTGTCCTATTGTCCATGACTCGCATACATATGTTAAGACTGGCTCTACGCAACATTTAAGAACTCTTTTTCTTGTTTCTATTGTCAAAAATGGATTGCATAGTATTTTCCTCATTTTTTTTTAAAGCTGCTTTTGCCTGAGCCATTCTGCATCTCACCTCTTTTGTACATCTTCCGTCTGAGGTTAACAAAGTTCCCAAATATTTAAATTCATTTACATGTTTTAATATTGTTCCACTTGTCTTTATTTTGCAGTGAGGTGATGTCTTTTTCTTTGTTGTTACCATTACCTCTGTCTTTTTGCTATTAAGGCTGAGTCCTTTATTTTTGCTTTCTTTCACTATAATGTCCAACATTTCTTGTAACTCATTTTCACTCTTAGCGATTAATACTGTATCATCAGCATACCTTAGATTATTTATATTATGACCTCCAATTGTTATTCCAGGCATGCCCCTTATGGATTTTAAAATAATCTCACTATAAATATTAAACAAATCTGGTGACAGCACACAACCCTGTCTAACACCTGTTTTATTTGTTGAAACATTCCCAATTGGTTTCCAGTTCTTATGGCCGCTGTTTGTTGCCAGTACATGTTCTTTATTATTCTTAGATCTTGCTGTCTATGTTTCTGCTTTCTAAAATTTGATTATTTCTTGGTGCTTTACTTTGTCAAATGCCTTGGCGTAATCTATGAAACATAGGTATAGATCTGTTTTCACCTCTATGACTCTTTCTACTAAAGATCTATGATATAAATAAAGATGTTTAGTCTCTCATAAAAAAGATGAGTTTGTTTAAAGATGTTTAGGCTCTGGTAATAAAGGGTGGGTTTGTATGGAGAAGTTTGGGCTCTCATAATAAAGGTGGTTTGTATAGAGAAGTTCATGCTCTAATAATAAAGGTGGGTTTGTATAGAGAAGTTCAGGCTCTAATAATAAAGGTGGGTTTGTATAGAGAAGTTCAGGCTCTAATAATAAAGGTGGGTTTATATAGAGAAGTTCATGCTCTAATAATAAAGGTGGGTTTGCATAGAGAAGTCAGGCTCTAATAATAAAGGTGGGTTTGTATAGAGAAGTTCAGGCTCTAATAATAAAGTGGGTTTATATAGAGAGTTCAGGCTCTAATAATAAAGTGGGGTTTATATAGAGAAGTTCAGGCTCTAATAATAAAGGTGGGTTTATATAGAGAAGTTCAGGCTCTAATAATAAAGGTGGGTTTATATAGAGAAGTTCAGGCTCTAATAATAAAGGTGGGTTTATATAGAGAAGTTCAGGCTCTAATAATAAAGGTGGGTTTATATAGAGAAGTTCAGGCTCTAATAATAAAGGTGGGTTTATATAGAGAAGTTCAGGCTCTAATAATAAAGGTGGGTTATATAGAGAAGTTCAGGCTCTAATAATAAAGGTGGGTTTGTATAGAGAAGTTCAGGCTCTAATAATAAAGGTGGGTTTGTATAGAGAAGTTCAGGCTCTAATAATAAAGGTGGGTTTGTATAGAGAAGTTCAGGCTCTAATAATAAAGGTGGGTTTGTATAGAGAAGTTCAGGCTCTATAATAAAGGTGGGTTTGTATAGAGAAGTTCAGGCTCTAATAATAAAGTTAGGTTTGTATAGAGAAGTTCATGCTCTAATAATAAAGGTGGTTTGTATAGAGAAGTCAGGCTCTAATAATAAAGTTAGGTTTATATAGAGAAGTTCATGCTCTAATAATAAAGTTAGGTTTATATTGAGAAGTTCATGCTCTAATAATAAAGTTAGGTTTATATTGAGAAGTTCAGGCTCTAATAATAAAGTTAGGTTATATAGAGAAGTTCATGCTCTAATAATAAAGTTAGGTTTATATAGAGAAATTCATGCTCTAATAATAAAGTTAGGTTTATATTGAGAAGTTCATGCTCTAATAATAAAGTTAGGTTTATATAGAGAAGTTCATGCTCTAATAATAAAGTTAGGTTATATAGAGAAGTTCATGCTCTAATAATAAAGTTAGGTTATATAGAGAAGTTCATGCTCTAATAATAAAGGTGGGTTTGTATAGAGAAGTTCAGGCTCTAATAATAAAGTTAGGTTTATATAGAGAAGTTCAGGCTCTAATAATAAAGTTAGGTTTATATAGAGAAGTTCAGGCTCTAATAATAAAGTTAGGTTTATATAGAGAAGTTCAGGCTCTAATAATAAAGTTAGGTTTATATAGAGAAGAATCAATGTCCATTCCAACCCCTAGTTTGTTGAGATCAGAGGAAGCAGGTACCACTTCATATTCACCGTATGGTATAGTGTGAAGTGATTCTTATTGTAGTGTGAGAGACAATATGATACAAAATGTGAGAGAGAGACTATATGTTAGTACATTTGTGAGACTATATGTTAGTACAACTTTAAGATCCATAAGGGGCATGCCTAGAATAACAATTGGAGGTCATAATATAAATAATCTAAGGTATGCTGATGATACAGTATTAATCGCTAAGAGTGAAAATGAGTTACAAGAAATGTTGGACATTATAGTGAAAGAAAGCAAAAATAAAGGACTCAGCCTTAATAGCAAAAAGACAGAGGTAATGGTAACAACAAAGAAAAAGACATCACCTCACTGCAAAATAAAGACAAGTGGAACAATATTAAAACAGGTAAATGAATTTAAATATTTGGAACTTTGTTAACCTCAGATGGAAGATGTACAAAAGAGGTGAGATCCAGAATGGGTCAGGCAAAAGCAGCTTTCCAAAAAATGAGGAAGATACTATGCAAACTATTTTTGACAATAGAAACAAGAAAAAGAGTTCTTAAAAGTTACGTAGAGCCAGTCTTAACATACGGATGCGAATCATGGACAATAGGACAACAGACAAGAAAATCACTGGAGTCTGTAGGAATGTGGTTTTACAGAAGAATGTTGAGAATACCATGGACGGCTAAGAAGAGTAAGGAAGAGGTTCTGAGAGAGGTCAAAGCAAAAGAGAGCAAATTTCCACTATTGGGAAGAAACAATTATCATTTTTGGCCATGTAATGAGAAGAGAACAACTGGAATATATTGTAACAACTGGAAAAATAGAGGGACGAAGAGATAGAGGGAAGCAAAAAGAAAAAAAATAACAGACAGCTTAAGAGAATGGCGTGGCAGAAGGTCAACAACAGAAATGATAAATAGCTGCCGAGATCGAACATTGTGGAGAGACATGATCACCTACGCCAGTAGGCCCGGTACTTGATGATGATGATATGATAAAAAATGTGTGAGGCCATGCGAGATTCAATGAGAGAGAGAGGGTGAGAGTATACGTTACTAAATGTGAGAGAGTATACGTTACTAAATGTGAGAGAGTATACGTTACTAAATGTGAGAGAGTATACGTTACTAAATGTGAGAGAGTATACGTTACTAAATGTGAGAGAGTATACGTTACTAAATGTGAGAGAGTATACGTTACTAAATGTGAGAGAGTATACGTTACTAAATGTGAGAGACAATACGTTACTAAATGTGAGAGAGTATACGTTACTAAATGTGAGAGACAATACGTTACTAAATGTGAGAGACAATACGTTACTAAATGTGAGAGAGTATACGTTACTAAATGTGAGAGACAATACGTTACTAAATGTGAGAGACAATACGTTACTAAATGTGAGAGACAATACGTTACTAAATATGAGAGACAATACGATACAAAATGTTACATCTTCTCAATTTTCCTGTATGGTGCAGAAACATGGACATTAGACCAGAGAACAGAACAGAAAATGAAACCCTTTGAAATGTGGATTTACAGAAGAATAGGTAGAATTGGATGGAAAGAAAAGAAACAAACGATGAAGTTTTAAAAGAACTGAAAATGAAAAGAGAACTACTAAACACAATTAGAACAAGACACATGAGATTTTGGGGGCCATGTTAAAAGACATAACAACGTATACAATTAATATTGGAGGGAAAATACAAGGTAAAAGAGGCAGAGGCAGAGAACGACTAACATGGACGAGTAACATCAAAAGATGGACAAGTCAACCTATGATAATCAGTACCATCAAAGCAACAAACAGAGCAGAATGGCGCTCCATGGTAGCCAACCTTCGATGCGGAGACGGCACTCAATGATGATGATTCGTTACTAAATGTGAGAGACTATAAGAGACTAAATGTGAGAGAGTATAAGAGACTAAATGTGAGAGACTATAAGAGACTAATGTGAGAGAGTATAAGAGACTAAATGTGAGAGACTATAAGAGACTAAATGTGAGAGACTATAAGAGACTAAATGTGAGAGACTATAAGAGACTAAATGTGAGAGACTATAAGAGACTAAATGTGAGAGACTATAAGAGACTAAATGTGAGAGACTATAAGAGACTAAATGTGAGAGACTATAAGAGACTAAATGTGAGAGACTATAAGAGACTAAATGTGAGAGACTATAAGAGGCTAAATGTGGAGAAACTATAAGAGACTAAATGTGAGAGACTATAAGAGACTAAATGTGAGAGACTATAAGAGACTAAATGTGAGAGAGTATAAGAGACTAAATTTGAGAGACTATAAGAGACTAAATGTGAGAGACTATAAGAGACTAAATGTGAGAGAGTATAAGAGACTAAATTTGAGAGACTATAAGAGGTTAAATGTGAGAGACTATAAGAGGTTAAATGTGAGAGACTATAAGAGACTAAATGTGAGAGAGTATAAGAGACTAAATTTGAGAGACTATAAGAGGTTAAATGTGAGAGACTATAAGAGGTTAAATGTGAGAGACTATAAGAGGTTAAATGTGAGAGACTATAAGAGGTTAAATGTGAGAGACTATAAGAGGTTAAATGTGAGAGACTATAAGAGGTTAAATGTGAGAGACTATAAGAGACTAAATGTGAGAGAGTATAAGAGACTAAATTTGAGAGACTATAAGAGGTTAAATGTGAGAGACTATAAGAGGTTAAATGTGAGAGACTATAAGAGGTTAAATGTGAGAGACTATAAGAGGTTAAATGTGAGAGACTATAAGAGGTTAAATGTGAGAGACTATAAGAGACTAAATGTGAGAGAGTATAAGAGACTAAATTTGAGAGACTATAAGAGGTTAAATGTGAGAGACTATAAGAGGTTAAATGTGAGAGACTATAAGAGACTAAATGTGAGAGAGTATAAGAGACTAAATGTGAGAGACTATAAGAGACTAAATGTGAGAGACTATAAGAGACTAAATGTGAGAGACTATAAGAGACTAAATGTGAGAGACTATAAGAGGCTAAATGTGAGAGACTATAAGAGACTAAATGTGAGAGACTATAAGAGACTAAATGTGAGAGAGTATAAGAGACTAAATTTGAGAGACTATAAGAGACTAAATGTGAGAGACTATAAGAGGCTAAATGTGAGAGACTATAAGAGACTAAATGTGAGAGACTATAAGAGGCTAAATGTGAGAGACTATAAGAGACTAAATGTGAGAGACTATAAGAGACTAAATGTGAGAGACTATAAGAGACTAAATGTGAGAGACTATAAGAGACTAAATGTGAGAGACTATAAGAGACTAAATGTGAGAGACTATAAGAGACTAATTGTGATAGAACGCTCGATGATTGAAACTGAAACGAAATAATATTGAGAGTGGAAGATGTGAGATGGGATAAGATAGTTGAGAGTGGAAGATGTGAGATGGGATAAGATAGGTGAGAGTGGAAGATGTGAGATGGTATAAGATAGTTGAGAGTGAAGATGTGAGATGGGATAAGATAGTTGAGAGTGGAAGATGTGAGATGGTATAAGATAGTTGAGAGTGGAAGATATGATCTGGTATAAGATAGTTGAGAATTGGAAGATGTGAGATGGTATAAGATAGTTGAGAGTGGAAGATGTGAGATGGTATAAGATAGTTGAGAGGGGAAGATGTGAGATGGTATAAGATAGTTGAGAAGAGTGGAAGATATGATCTGGTGTAAGATAGTTGAGAATTGGAAGATGTGAGATGGTATAAGATAGTTGAGAATGGAAGATGTGAGATGGTATAAGATAGTTGAGAATTGGAAGATGTGAGATGGTATAAGATAGTTGAGAGTGGAAGATATGAGATGGTATATGATAGTTGAGAGTGGAAGATGTGAGATGGTATAAGATAGTTCAGAGTGGAAGATATTAGATGGTATAAGATAGTTGAGAGTGGAAGATATGAGATGGTATAAGATAGTTGAGAATGGAAGATATGATCTGGTATAAGATAGTTGAGAGTGGTAGATATGGTCTGGTATAAGCTGGTTGAGAGTGGAAGATATGAGATGGTATAAGATAGTGAGAGTGGAAGATATGAGATGGTATAAGACAGTGTCAGTTGAAGATATAAGATTGTATAAGATAGTTGAAAGTGGAAGATGTGAGATGGTATGAGATAGTTGAGAGTGGAAGATGTGAGATGGTATAAGATAGTTGAGAAGAGTGGAAGATATGATCTGGTGTAAGATAGTTGAGAGTGGAATAAGTGAGATGTTATAAGATAGTTGAGAGTGGAAGATGTGAGATGTTATAAGATAGTTGAGAGTGGAAGAAGTGAGAAGGTATAAGATAGTTGAGAGAGTGGAAGATATGATCTGGTGTAAGATAGTTGAGAGTGGAAGAAGTGAGATGGTAAAGATAGTTGAGAGTGGAAGACGTGAAATGGTATAAGATAGTTGAGAGTGGTAGATATGAGATGGCTAAGATAGTTGAGAGTGGAAGATGTGAGATGGTATAAGATAGTTGAGAGTGGAAGATGTGAGATGGTATGAGATAGTTTAGAGTGGAAGATGTGAGATGGTATAAGATAGTTGAAAGTGGAAGATGTGAGATGGTATGAGATAGTTGAGAGTGGAAGATGTGAGATGGTATAAGATAGTTGAGAGTGGAAGATGTGAGATGGTATAAGATAGTGAGAGTGGAAGATGTGAGATGGTATAAGATAGTTGAGAGTGGAAGATGTGAGATGGTATAAGATAGTTGAGAGTGGAAGATGTGAGATGGTATAAGATAGTTGAAAGTGGAAGATATGAGATGGTATAAGATAGTTGAGAGTGGAAGATATTAGATGGTATAAGATAGGTGAGAGTGGAAGATGTGAGATGGTATAAGATAGTTGAGAGTGAAAGATGTGAGATGGTATAAGATAGTTGAGAGTGGAAGATGTGAGATGGTATAAGATAGTTGAGAGTGGAAGATGTGAGATGGTATAAGATAGGTGAGAGTGGAAGATGTGAGATGGTATAAGATAGTTGAGAGTGGAAGATGTGAGATGGTATAAGATAGGTGAGAGTGGAAGATATGAGATGGTATAAGATAGTTGAGAATTGGAAGATAAAGTCTGGTATAAGATAGTTGAGAGTGGAAGATATGAGATGGTATAAGATAGTTGAGAGTGGAAGACATGTGATGGTATAAGATAGTTGAGAGTGGAAGATATGGTCTGGTATAGGATAGTTGAGAGTGGAAGATATGGTCTGGTATAGGATAGTTGAGAGTGGAAGATATGATCTGGTATAGGATAGTTGAGAGTGGAAGATGTGAGATGGTATAAGATAGTTGAGAGTGGAAGATGTGAGATGGTATAAGATAGTTGAGAGTGGTAGATATGAGATGGTTAAGATAGTTGAGAATTGGAAGATATGATCTGGTATAAGATAGTTGAGAGTGGAAGATGTGAGATGGTATAAGATAGTTGAGAGTGGTTGATATGAGATGGTTAAGATAGTTGAGAATTGGAAGATATGAGATGGTATAAGATAGTTGAGAGTGGTAGATATGAGACGGTTAAGATAGTTGAGAATTGGAAGATATGATCTGGTATAAGATAGTGAGAGTGGAAGATATGGTCTGGTATAAGATAGTTGAGAGTGGAAGATATGAGATGGTATAAGATAGTTGAGAGTGGAAGATATGATCTGGTATAAGATAGTTGAGAGTGGAAGATATGATCTGGTATAAGATAGTTGAGAGTGGAAGATATGATCTGGTATAAGATAGTTGAGAGTGGAAGATGTGAGATGGTATAAGATAGTTGAGAGTGGAAGATGTGAGATGGTATAAGATAGTTGAGAGTGGAAGATGTGAGATGGTATAAGATAGTTGAGAGTGGAAGATATGAGATGGTATAAGATAGTTGAGAGTGGAAGGTATGATCTGGTATAAGATAGTTGAGAGTGGAACTTGTGATCTGGTATAAGATAGGTGAGAGTGGAAGATGTGAGATGGTATAAGATAGTTTGAGAGTGGAAGATGTGAGATGGTATAAGATAGGTGAGAGTGGAAGATATGAGATGGTATAAGATAGTTGAGAATTGGAGATAAAGTCTGGTATAAGATAGTTGAGAGTGGAAGATATGAGATGGTATAAGATAGTTGAGAGTGGAAGACATGAGATGGTATAAGATAGTTGAGAGTGGAAGATATGGTCTGGTATAGGATAGTTGAGAGTGGAAGATATGGTCTGGTATAGGATAGTTGAGAGTGGAAGATATGATCTGGTATAGGATAGTTGAGAGTGGAAGATGTGAGATGGTATAAGATAGTTGAGAGTGGAAGATGTGAGATGGTATAAGATAGTTGAGAGTGTAGATATGAGATGGTTAAGATAGTTGAGAATTGGAAGATATGATCTGGTATAAGATAGTTGAGAGTGGAAGATGTGAGATGGTATAAGATAGTTGAGAGTGGTTGATATGAGATGGTTAAGATAGTTGAGAATTGGAAGATATGAGATGGTATAAGATAGTTGAGAGTGGTAGATATGAGACGGTTAAGATAGTTGAGAATTGGAAGATATGATCTGGTATAAGATAGTTGAGAGTGGAAGATATGGTCTGGTATAAGATAGTTGAGAGTGGAAGATATGAGATGGTATAAGATAGTTGAGAGTGGAAGATATGATCTGGTATAAGATAGTTGAGAGTGGAAGATATGATCTGGTATAAGATAGTTGAGAGTGGAAGATATGATCTGGTATAAGATAGTTGAGAGTGGAAGATGTGAGATGGTATAAGATAGTTGAGAGTGGAAGATGTGAGATGGTATAAGATAGTTGAGAGTGGAAGATGTGAGATGGTATAAGATAGTTGAGAGTGGAAGATATGAGATGGTATAAGATAGTTGAGAGTGGAAGATATGATTGTATAAGATAGTTGAGAGTGGAACTTGTGATCTGGTATAAGATAGTTGAGAGTGGAAGATATGATCTGGTATAAGATAGTTGAGAGTGGAAGATATGATCTGGTATAAGATAGTTGAGAGTGGAAGATATGATCTGGTATAAGATAGTTGAGAGTGGAAGATATGATCTGGTATAAGATAGTTGAGAGTGGAAGATATGATCTGGTATAAGATAGTTGAGAGTGGAACTTGTGATCTGGTATAAGATAGTTGAGAGTGGAAGATATGATCTGGTATAAGATAGTTGAGAGTGGAAGATATGATCTGGTATAAGATAGTTGAGAGTGGAAGATATGATCTGGTATAAGATAGTTGAGAGTGGAAGATGTGATCTGGTATAAGATAGTTGAGAGTGGAAGATATGATCTGGTATAAGATAGTTGAGAGTGGAAGATATGATCTGGTATAAGATAGTTGAGAGTGGAAGATGTGATCTGGATGAGATAGTTGAGAGTGGAATATGTGATCTGGTATAAGATAGTTGAGAGTGGAAGATGTGATTGGTATAAGATAGTTGAGAGTGGAAGAAGATAGATGGTATAAGATAGTTGAGAGTGGAAGATGTGATCTGGTATAAGATAGTTGAGAGTGAAGATATGATCTGGTATAAGATAGTTGAGAGTGGAAGATGTGATCTGGTATAAGATAGTTGAGAGTGGAAGAATATGATGGTATAAGATAGTTGAGAGTGGAACTTGTGATCTGGTATAAGATAGTTGAGAGTGGAAGATATGATCTGGTATAAGATAGTTGAGAGTGGAAGATATGATCTGGTATAAGATAGTTGAGAGTGGAAGATTGTGATCTGGTATGAGATAGTTGAGAGTGGAAGAAGTAGATGGTATAAGATAGTTGAGAGTGGAAGATGTGAGATGGTATAAGATAGTGAAAGGGAAGATATGAGATGGTATAAGATAGTTGAGAGGAAGATATGAGATGGTATAAGATAGTGAGAGTGGAAGATGTGAGATGGTATAAGATAGTTGAGAGTGGAAGATGTGAGATGGTATAAGATAGTTGAGAGTGGAAGATGTGAGATGGTATAAGATAGTTGAGAGTGGAAGATGTGAGATGGTATAAGATAGTTGAGAGTGGAAGATGTGATGGTATAAGATAGTTGAGAGTGGAAGATGTGAGATGGTATAAGATAGGTGAGAGTGGAAGATATGAGATGGTATAAGATAGTTGAGAGTGGAAGATAGGTCTGGTATAAGATAGTTGAGAGTGGAAGATATGAGATGGTATAAGATATTGAGAGTGGAAGATATGAGATGGTATAAGATAGTTGAGAGTGGAAGATATGTCTGTATAGGATAGTTGAGAGTGGAAGATATGGTCTGGTATAGGATAGTTGAGAGTGGAAGATGTGAGATGGTATAAGATAGTTGAGAGTGGGAAGATGTGAGATGGTATAAGATAGTTGAGAGTGGAAGATATGAGATGGTATAAGATAGTTGAGATTGGAAGATATGATCTGGTATAAGATAGTTGAGAGTGGAAGATGTGAGATGGTATAAGATAGTTGAGAGTGGAAGATATGAGATGGTATAAGATAGTTGAGATTGGAAGATATGAGATGGTATAAGATAGTTGAGAGGGAAGATATAAGACGGTTAAGATAGTTGAGAGTGGAAGATATGATCTGGTATAAGATAGTTGAGAGTGGAAGATATGGTCTGGTATAAGATAGTTGAGAGTGGAAGATATGAGATGGTATAAGATAGTTGAGAGTGGAGAAGATTGGATCTGGTATAAGATAGTTGAGAGTGGAAGATATGATCTGGTATAAGATAGTTGAGAGTGGAAGATATGATCTGGTATAAGATAGTTGAGAGTGGAAGATATGATCTGGTATAAGATAGTTGAGAGTGGAAGATGTGAGATGGTATAAGATAGTTGAGAGTGGAAGATGTGAGATGGTATAAGATAGTTGAGAGTGGAAGATGTGAGATGGTATAAGATAGTTGAGAGTGGAAGATATGAGATGGTATAAGATAGTTGAGAGTGGAAGATATGATCTGGTATAAGATAGTTGAGAGTGGAAGATGTGAGATGGTATAAGATAGTTGAGAGTGGAAGATATGATCTGGTATAAGATAGTTGAGAGTGGAAGATATGATCTGGTATAAGATAGTTGAGAGTGGAAGATATGATCTGGTATAAGATAGTTGAGAGTGGAAGATGATCTGGTATAAGATAGTTGAGAGTGGAAGATATGATCTGGTATAAGATAGTTGAGAGTGGAAGATGTGATCTGGTATAAGATAGTTGAGAGTGGAAGATATGGTCTGGTATAAGATAGTTGAGAGTGGAAGATATGATCTGGTATAAGATAGTTGAGAGTGGAAGATATGATCTGGTATAAGATAGTTGAGAGTGGAAGATATGATCTGGTATAAGATAGTTGAGAGTGGAAGATATGATCTGGTATAAGATAGTTGAGAGTGGAAGATATGATCTGGTATAAGATAGTTGAGAGTGGAAGATATGATCTGGTATAAGATAGTTGAGAGTGGAAGATATGGTCTGGTATAAGATAGTTGAGAGTGGAAGATATGAGATGGTATAAGATAGTTGAGAGTGGAAGATATGATCTGGTATAAGATAGTTGAGAGTGGAAGATATGATCTGGTATAAGATAGTTGAGAGTGGAAGATATGAGATGGTATAAGATAGTTGAGAGTGGAAGATATGAGATGGTATAAGATAGTTGAGAGTGGAAGAAGTTAGATGGTATAAGATAGTTGAGAGTGGAAGATATGATCTGGTATAAGATAGTTGAGAGTGGAAGATATGATCTGGTATAAGATAGTTGAGAGTGGAAGATATGATCTGGTATAAGATAGTTGAGAGTGGAAGATATGATCTGGTATAAGATAGTTGAGAGTGGAAGATGTGAGATGGTATAAGATAGTTGAGAGTGGAAGATGTGAAATGGTATAAGATAGTTGAGAGTGGAAGATGTGAGATGGTATAGATAGTTGAGAGTGGAAGATGTGAGATGGTATAAGATAGTTGAGAGTGGAAGATGTGAGATGGTATAAGATAGTTGAGAGTGGAAGATGTGAGATGGTATAAGATAGTTGAGAGTGGAAGATATGATCTGGTATAAGATAGTTGAGAGTGGAAGGTATGATCTGTATAAGATAGTTGAGAGTGGAAGATATGATCTGGTATAAGATAGTTGAGAGTGGAAGATATGATCTGGTATAAGATAGTTGAGAGTGGAAGATATGATCTGGCATAAGATAGTTGAGAGTGGAAGATATGATCTGGTATAAGATAGTTGAGAGTGGAAGATATGATCTGGTATAAGATAGTTGAGAGTGGAAGATATGAGATGGTATAGATAGTTGAGAGTGGAAGATGTGAGTGGTATAAGATAGTTGAGAGTGGAAGATATGAGATGGTATAAGATAGTTGAGAGTGGAAGATATGATCTGGTATAAGATAGTTGAGAGTGGAAGATATGATCTGGTATAAGATAGATGAGAGTGGAACTTGTGATCTGGTATAGATAGTTGAGAGTGGAAGAATGATCTGGTATTAGAGATAGTTGAGAGTGGAACTTGTGATCTGGTATAAATAGTTGAGAGTGGAAGATATGATCTGGTATAAGATAGTTGAGAGTGGAAGATGTGATCTGGTATAAGATAGTTGAGAGTGGAAGACGTGATCTGGTATGAGATAGTTGAGAGTGGAAGAAGTTAGATGGTATAAGATAGTTGAGAGTGGAAGATATGAGATGGTATAAGATAGTTGAGAGTGGAAGAGTGAGATGGTATAAGATAGGTGAGAGTGGAAGATGTGAGATGGTATAAGATAGTTGAGAGTTGAAGATATGATCTGGTATAAGATAGTTGAGAGTGGAAGATATGAGATGGTTAAGATAGTTGAGAGTTGGAAGATATGATCTGGTATAAGATAGTTGAGAGTGGAAGATATGGTCTGGTATAAGATAGTTGAGAGTGGTAGATATGAGATGGTATAAGATAGTTGAGAGTTGGAAGATATGATCTGGTATAAGATAGTTGAGAGTGGAAGATGTGAGATGGTATACGATAGTTGAGAGTGGTAGATATGATATGGTATAAGATAGTTGAGAATTGGAAGATATGGTCTGGTATAAGATAGTTGAGAGTGGAAGATATGAGATGGTATAAGATAGTTGAGAGTGGAAGATATGATCTGGTATAAGATAGTTGAGAGTGGAAGATATGGTCTGGTATAAGATTGTTGAGAGTGGAAGATATGAGATGGTATAAGATAGTTGAGAGAGGAAGATATGAGATGGTATAAGATAGTTGAGAGTGGAAGATATGAGATGGTATAAGATAGTTGAGAGTGGAAGATGTGATCTGGTATAAGATAGTTGAGAGTGGAAGATATGATCTGGTATAAGATAGTTGAGAGTGGAAGATATGATCTGGTATAAGATAGTTGAGAGTGGAAGATATGAGATGGTATAAGATAGTTGAGAGTGGAAGATATGATCTGGTATAAGATAGTTGAGAGTGGAAGATATGAGATGGTATAAGATAGTTGAGAGTGGAAGATATGATCTGGTATAAGATAGTTGAGAGTGGAAGATGTGAGATGGTATAAGATAGTTGAGAGTGGAAGATATGATCTGGTATAAGATAGTTGAGAGTGGAAGATATGATCTGGTATAAGATAGTTGAGAGTGGGAAGTGTGAGATGGTATAAGATAGTTGAGAGTGGAAGATGTGAGATGGTATAAGATAGTTGAGAGTGAAGATTGAAATGGTATAAGATAGTTGAGAGTGGAAGATGTGAGATGGTATAAGATAGTTGAGAGTGGAACTTGTGATCTGGTATAAGATAGTTGAGAGTGGAAGATATGATCTGGTATTAGATAGTTGAGAGTTGAACTTGTGATCTGGTATAAGATAGTTGAGAGTGGAAGATATGATCTGGTATAAGATAGTTGAGAGTGGAACTTGTGATCTGGTATAAGATAGTTGAGAGTGGAAGACGTGATCTGGTATGAGATAGTTGACAGTGGAAGAAGTTAGATGGTATAAGATAGTTGAGAGTGGAAGATGTGAGATGGTATAAGATAGTTGAGAGTGGAAGATGTGAGATGGTATAAGATAGGTGAGAGTGGAAGATGTGAGATGGTATAAGATAGTTGAGAATTGGAAGATATGGTCTGGTATAAGATAGTTGAGAGTGGTAGATATGAGATGGTTAAGATAGTTGAGAATTGGAAGATATGATCTGGTATAAGATAGTTGAGAATTGGAAGATATGGTCTGGTATAAGATAGTTGAGAGTGGTAGATATGAGATTGTATAAGATAGTTGAGAATTGGAAGATATGATCTGGTATAAGATAGTTGAGAGTGGAAGATGTGAGATGGTATACGATAGTTGAGAGTGGTAGATATGAGATGGTTAAGATAGTTGAGAGTGGAAGATATGGTCTGGTATAAGATAGTTGAGAGTGGAAGATATGAGATGGTATAAGATAGTTGAGAGTGGAAGATATGATCTGGTATAAGATAGTTGAGAGTGGAAGATATGGTCTGGTATAAGATTGTTGAGAGTGGAAGATATGAGATGGTATAAGATAGTTGAGAGAGGAAGATATGAGATGGTATAAGATAGTTGAGAGTGGAAGATATGAGATGGTATAAGATAGTTGAGAGTGGAACTTGTGATCTGGTATAAGATAGTTGAGAGTGGAAGATATGATCTGGTATAAGATAGTTGAGAGTGGAAGATATGATCTGGTATAAGATAGTTGAGAGTGGAAGATATGAGATGGTATAAGATAGTTGAGAGTGGAAGATATGATCTGGTATAAGATAGTTGAGAGTGGAAGATATGAGATGGTATAAGATAGTTGAGAGTGGAAGATATGATCTGGTATAAGATAGTTGAGAGTGGAAGATGTGAGATGGTATAAGATAGTTGAGAGTGGAAGATATGATCTGGTATAAGATAGTTGAGAGTGGAAGATATGATCTGGTATAAGATAGTTGAGAGTGGGACGTGTGAGATGGTATAAGATAGTTGAGAGTGGAAGATGTGAGATTGTATAAGATAGTTGAGAGTGGAAGATTTGAAATGGTATAAGATAGTTGAGAGTGGAAGATGTGAGATGGTATAAGATAGTTGAGAGTGGAAGATGTGAAATGGTATAAGATAATTGAGAGTGGAAGATGTGAGATGGTATAAGATAGTTGAGAGTGGAAGATGTGAGATGGTATAAGATAGTTGAGAGAGGAAGATATGATCTGGTATAAGATAGTTGAGAGTGGAAGGTATGATCTGGTATAAGATAGTTGAGAGTGGAAGATATGATCTGGTATAAGATAGTTGAGAGTGGAAGATATGATCTGGTATAAGATAGTTGAGAGTGGAAGATATGATCTGGCATAAGATAGTTGAGAGTGGAAGATATGATCTGGTATAAGATAGTTGAGAGTGGAAGATATGATCTGGTATAAGATAGTTGAGAGTGGAAGATATGAGATGGTATAAGATAGTTGAGAGTGGAAGATGTGAGATGGTATAAGATAGTTGAGAGTGGAAGATGTGAGATGGTATAAGACAGTTGAGAGTGGAAGATATGATCTGGTATAAGATAGTTGAGAGTGGAAGATATGATCTGGTATAAGATAGTTGAGAGTGGAAGATATAATCTGGTATAAGATAGTTGAGAGTGGAACTTGTGATCTGGTATAAGATAGTTGAGAGTGGAACTTGTGATCTGGTATGAGATAGTTGAGAGTGGAAGAAGTTAGATGGTATAAGATAGTTGAGAGTGGAAGATATGATCTGGTATAAGATAGTTGAGAGTGGAAGAAGTTAGATGGTATAAGATAGTTGAGAGTGGAAGATATGATCTGGTATAAGATAGTTGAGAGTGGAAGATATGATCTATTATAAGATAGTTGAGAGTGAAGATATGAGATGGTATAAGATAGTTGAGAGTGGAAGATGTGAGATGGTATAAGATAGTTGATAGTGGAAGAAGTTAGATGGTATAAGATAGTTGAGAGTGGAAGATATGATCTGGTATAAATAGTTGAGAGTGGAAGAAGTTAGATGGTATAAGATAGTTGAGAGTGGAAGATATGATCTGGTATAAGATAGTTGAGAGTGGAAGAAGTTTAGATGGTATAAGATAGTTGAGAGTGGAAGATATGATCTGGTATAAGATAGTTGAGAGTGGAAGAAGTTAGATGGTATAAGATAGTTGAGAGTGGAAGATATGATCTGGTATAGATAGTTGAGAGTGGAAGAAGTTAGATGGTATAAGATAGTTGAGAGTGGAAGATATGATCTATTATAAGATAGTTGCGAGTGGAAGATATGATCTGGTATAAGATAGTTGAGAGTGGAACTTGTGATCTGGTATAAGATAGTTGAGAGTGGAAGATGTGAGATGGTATAAGATAGTTGAGAGTGAAAGATATGATCTGGTATAGATAGTTGAGAGTGGAAGATATGGTCTGGTATAAGATAGTTGAGAGTGGAAGATATGATCTGGTATAAGATAGTTGAGAGTGGAACTTGTGATCTGGTATAAGATAGTTGAGAGTGGAAGATGTGAGATGGATTAAGATAGTTGAGAGTGGAAGATATGATCTGGTATAAGATAGTTGAGAGTGGAAGATATGAGATGGTATAAGATAGTTGAGAGTGGAAGATATGGTCTGGTATAAGATAGTTGAGAGTGGAAGATATGGTCTGGTATAAGATAGTTGACAGTGGAAGATATGGTCTGGTATAAGATAGTTGAGAGTGGAAGATATGATCTGGTATAAGATAGTTGAGAGTGGAAGATATGATCTGGTATAAGATAGTTGAGAGTGGAAGATATGATCTGGTATAAGATAGTTGAGAGTGGAAGATATGATCTGGTATAAAATAGTTGTGAGTGGAAGATATGGTCTGGTATAAGATAGTTGAGAGTGGTAGATATGAGATGGTTAAGATAGTTGAGAATTGGAAGATATGGTCTGGTATAAGATAGTTGAGAGTGGAAGATATGAGATGGTATAAGATAGTTGAGAGTGGAAGATATGATCTGGTATAAGATAGTTGAGAGTGGAAGATATGGTCTGGTATAAGATAGTTGAGAGTGGAAGATATGAGATGGTATAAGATAGTTGAGAGTGGAAGATATGAGATGGTATAAGATAGTTGAGAGTGGAAGAATTTAGATGGTATAAGATAGTTGAGAGTGGAAGATATGATCTGGTATAAGATAGTTGAGAGTGGAAGATATGATCTGGTATAAGATAGTTGAGAGTGGAAGATATGATCTGGTATAAGATAATTGAGAGTGGAAGATATGATCTGGTATAAGATAGTTGAGGGTGGAAGATGTGAGATGGTATAAGATAGTTGAGAGTGGAAGATGTGAAATGGTATAAGATAGTTGAGAGTGGAAGATGTGAGATGGTATAAGATAGTTGAGAGTGGAAGATGTGAGATGGTATAAGATAGTTGAGAGTGGAAGATGTGAGATGGTATAAGATAGTTGAGAGTGGAAGATGTGAGATGGTATAAGATAGTTGAGAGTGGAAGATATGATCTGGTATAAGATAGTTGAGAGTGGAAGGTATGATCTGGTATAAGATAGTTGAGAGTGGAAGATATGATCTGGTATAAGATAGTTGAGAGTGGAAGATATGATCTTGTATAAGATAGTTGAGAGTGGAAGATATGATCTGGCATAAGATAGTTGAGAGTGGAAGATATGATCTGGTATAAGATAGTTGAGAGTGGAAGATATGATCTGGTATAAGATAGTTGAGAGTGGAAGATATGAGATGGTATAAGATAGTTGAGAGTGGAAGATGTGAGATGGTATAAGATAGTTGAGAGTGGAAGATGTGAGATGGTATAAGATAGTTGAGAGTGGAAGATATGATCTGGTATAAGATAGTTGAGAGTGAAGATATGATCTGGTATAAGATAGTTGAGAGTGGAACTTGTGATCTGGTATAAGATAGTTGAGAGTGGAAGATATGATCTGGTATTAGATAGTTGAGAGTGGAACTTGTGATCTGGTATAAGATAGTTGAGAGTGGAAGATATCATCTGGTATAAGATAGTTGAGAGTGGAACTTGTGATCTGGTATAAGATAGTTGAGAGTGGAAGACGTGATCTGGTATGAGATAGTTGAGAGTGGAAGAAGTTAGATGGTATAAGATAGTTGAGAGTGGAAGATATGATCTGGTATAAGATAGTTGAGAGTGGAAGAGTTAGATGGTATAAGATAGTTGAGAGTGGAAGATATGATCTGGTATAAGATAGTTGAGAGTGGAAGATATGATCTATTATAAGATAGTTGAGAGTGGAAGATATGATCTGGTATAAGATAGTTGAGAGTGGAAGATGTGAGATGGTATAAGATAGTTGAGAGTGGAAGAAGTTAGATGGTATAAGATAGTTGAGAGTGGAAGATATGATCTGGTATGAGATAGTTGAGAGTGGAAGAAGTTAGATGGTATAAGATAGTTGAGAGTGGAAGATATGATCTGGTATAAGATAGTTGAGAGTGGAAGAAGTTAGATGGTATAAGATAGTTGAGAGTGGAAGATATGATCTGGTATAAGATAGTTGAGAGTGGAAGAAGTTAGATGGTATAAGATAGTTGAGAGTGGAAGATATGATCTGGTATAAGATAGTTGAGAGTGGAAGAAGTTAGATGGTATAAGATAGTTGAGAGTGGAAGATATGATCTATTATAAGATAGTTGAGAGTGGAAGATATGATCTGGTATAAGATAGTTGAGAGTGGAAGATGTGAGATGGTATAAGATAGTTGAGAGTGAAAGATATGATCTGGTATAAGATAGTTGAGAGTGGAAGATATGATCTGGTATAAGATAGTTGAGAGTGAAAGATATGATCTGGTATAAGATAGTTGAGAGTGGAAGATATGATCTATTATAAGATAGTTGAGAGTGGAAGATATGATCTGGTATAAGATAGTTGAGAGTGGAAGATGTGAGATGGTATAAGATAGTTGAGAGTGAAAGATATGATCTGGTGTAGATAGTTGAGAGTGGAAGATATGGTCTGGTATAAGATAGTTGAGAGTGGAAGATGTGAGATGGTATAAGATAGTTGAGAGTGGAAGATATGATCTGGTATAAGACAGTTGAGAGTGGAAGATGTGAGATGGTATAAGATAGTTGAGAGTGGAAGATATGATCTGGTATAAGATAGTTGAGAGTGGAAGATATGATCTGGTATAAGATAGTTGAGAGTGAAAGATATGATCTGGTATAAGATAGTTGAGAGTGGAAGATATGATCTATTATAAGATAGTTGAGAGTGGAAGATATGATCTGGTATAAGATAGTTGAGAGTGGAAGATGTGAGATGGTATAAGATAGTTGAGAGTGAAAGATATGATCTGGTGTAAGATAGTTGAGAGTGGAAGATATGGTCTGGTATAAGATAGTTGAGAGTGGAAGATGTGAGATGGTATAAGATAGTTGAGAGTGGAAGATATGATCTGGTATAAGACAGTTGAGAGTGGAAGATGTGAGATGGTATAAGATAGTTGAGAGTGGAAGATATGATCTGGTATAAGATAGTTGAGAGTGGAAGATATGAGATGGTATAAGATAGTTGAGAGTGGAAGATATGGTCTGGTATAAGATAGTTGAGAGTGAAAGATATGATCTGGTGTAAGATAGTTGAGAGTGGAAGATATGGTCTGGTATAAGATAGTTGAGAGTGGAAGATATGGTCTGGTATAAGATAGTTGAGAGTGGAAGATATGATCTGGTATAAGATAGTTGAGAGTGGAAGATATGATCTGGTATAAGATAGTTGAGAGTGGAAGATATGATCTGGTATTAGTTGAGAGTGGAAGAAGTTAGATGGTATAAGATAGTTGAGAGTGGAAGATATGGTCTGGTATAAGATAGTTGAGAGTGGAAGATATGGTCTGGTATAAGATAGTTGAGAGTGGAAGATGTGAGATGGTATAAGATAGTTGAGAGAGAAAGATATGATCTGGTGTAAGATAGTTGAGAGTGGAAGATATGGTCTGGTATAAGATAGTTGAGAGTGGAAGATGTGAGATGGTATAAGATGGTATAAGATGGTATAAGATAGTTGAGAGTGGAAGATATGATCTGGTATAAGATAGTTGAGAGTGGAAGATGTGAGATGGTATAAGATAGTTGAGAGTGGAAGATATGGTCTGGTATAAGATAGTTGAGAGTGAAAGATATGATCTGGTATAAGATAGTTGAGAGTGGAAGATATGATCTGGTATTAGTTGAGAGTGGAAGAAGTTAGATGGTATAAGATAGTTGAGAGTATAAGATATGGTCTGGTATAAGATAGTTGAGAGTGGAAGATATGGTCTGGTATAAGATAGTTGAGAGTGGAAGATATGGTCTGGTATAAGATAGTTGAGAGTGGAAGATATGATCTGGTATAAGATAGTTGAGAGTGGAAGATATGGTCTGGTGTAAGATAGTTGAGAGTGGAAGATATGATCTGGTATAAGATAGTTGAGAGTGGAAGATATGGTCTGGTATAAGATAGTTGAGAGTGGAAGATATGATCTGGTATAAGATAGTTGAGAGTGGAAGATATGATCTGGTATAAGATAGTTGAGAGTGGAAGATATGATCTGGTATAAGATAGTTGAGAGTGGAAGATATGATCTGGTATTAGTTGAGAGTGGAAGAAGTTAGATGGTATAAGATAGTTGAGAGTGGAAGATATGGTCTGGTATAAGATAGTTGAGAGTGGAAGATATGGTCTGGTATAAGATAGTTGAGAGTGGAAGAATTAGATGGTATAAGATAGTTGAGAGTGGAAGATATGATCTGGTATAAGATAGTTGAGAGTGGAAGAAGTTAGATGGTATAAGATAGTTGAGAGTGGAAGATATGATCTGGTATAAGATAGTTGAGAGTGGAAGATATGATCTATTATAAGATAGTTGAGAGTGGAAGATATGATCTGGTATAAGATAGTTGAGAGTGGAAGATGTGAGATGGTATAAGATAGTTGATAGTGGAAGAAGTTAGATGGTATAAGATAGTTGAGAGTGGAAGATATGATCTGGTATGAGATAGTTGAGAGTGGAAGAAGTTAGATGGTATAAGATAGTTGAGAGTGGAAGATATGATCTGGTATAAGATAGTTGAGAGTGGAAGAAGTTAGATGGTATAAGATAGTTGAGAGTGGAAGATATGATCTGGTATAAGATAGTTGAGAGTGGAAGAAGTTAGATGGTATAAGATAGTTGAGAGTGGAAGATATGATCTGGTATAAGATAGTTGAGAGTGGAAGAAGTTAGATGGTATAAGATAGTTGAGAGTGGAAGATATGATCTATTATAAGATAGTTGAGAGTGGAAGATATGATCTGGTATAAGATAGTTGAGAGTGGAAGATGTGAGATGGTATAAGATAGTTGAGAGTGAAAGATATGATCTGGTATAAGATAGTTGAGAGTGGAAGATATGATCTGGTATAAGATAGTTGAGAGTGAAAGATATGATCTGGTATAAGATAGTTGAGAGTGGAAGATATGATCTATTATAAGATAGTTGAGAGTGGAAGATATGATCTGGTATAAGATAGTTGAGAGTGGAAGATGTGAGATGGTATAAGATAGTTGAGAGTGAAAGATATGATCTGGTGTAAGATAGTTGAGAGTGGAAGATATGGTCTGGTATAAGATAGTTGAGAGTGGAAGATGTGAGATGGTATAAGATAGTTGAGAGTGGAAGATATGATCTGGTATAAGACAGTTGAGAGTGGAAGATGTGAGATGGTATAAGATAGTTGAGAGTGGAAGATATGATCTGGTATAAGATAGTTGAGAGTGGAAGATATGATCTGGTATAAGATAGTTGAGAGTGAAAGATATGATCTGGTATAAGATAGTTGAGAGTGGAAGATATGATCTATTATAAGATAGTTGAGAGTGGAAGATATGATCTGGTATAAGATAGTTGAGAGTGGAAGATGTGAGATGGTATAAGATAGTTGAGAGTGAAAGATATGATCTGGTGTAAGATAGTTGAGAGTGGAAGATATGGTCTGGTATAAGATAGTTGAGAGTGGAAGATGTGAGATGGTATAAGATAGTTGAGAGTGGAAGATATGATCTGGTATAAGACAGTTGAGAGTGGAAGATGTGAGATGGTATAAGATAGTTGAGAGTGGAAGATATGATCTGGTATAAGATAGTTGAGAGTGGAAGATATGAGATGGTATAAGATAGTTGAGAGTGGAAGATATGGTCTGGTATAAGATAGTTGAGAGTGAAAGATATGATCTGGTGTAAGATAGTTGAGAGTGGAAGATATGGTCTGGTATAAGATAGTTGAGAGTGGAAGATATGGTCTGGTATAAGATAGTTGAGAGTGGAAGATATGATCTGGTATAAGATAGTTGAGAGTGGAAGATATGATCTGGTATAAGATAGTTGAGAGTGGAAGATATGATCTGGTATTAGTTGAGAGTGGAAGAAGTTAGATGGTATAAGATAGTTGAGAGTGGAAGATATGGTCTGGTATAAGATAGTTGAGAGTGGAAGATATGGTCTGGTATAAGATAGTTGAGAGTGGAAGATGTGAGATGGTATAAGATAGTTGAGAGTGAAAGATATGATCTGGTGTAAGATAGTTGAGAGTGGAAGATATGGTCTGGTATAAGATAGTTGAGAGTGGAAGATGTGAGATGGTATAAGATGGTATAAGATAGTTGAGAGTGGAAGATATGATCTGGTATAAGATAGTTGAGAGTGGAAGATGTGAGATGGTATAAGATAGTTGAGAGTGGAAGATATGGTCTGGTATAAGATAGTTGAGAGTGAAAGATATGATCTGGTATAAGATAGTTGAGAGTGGAAGATATGATCTGGTATTAGTTGAGAGTGGAAGAAGTTAGATGGTATAAGATAGTTGAGAGTATAAGATATGGTCTGGTATAAGATAGTTGAGAGTGGAAGATATGGTCTGGTATAAGATAGTTGAATAGTGGAAGATATGGTCTGGTATAAGATAGTTGAGAGTGGAAGATATGATCTGGTATAAGATAGTTGAGAGTGGAAGATATGGTCTGGTGTAAGATAGTTGAGAGTGGAAGATATGATCTGGTATAAGATAGTTGAGAGTGGAAGATATGGTCTGGTATAAGATAGTTGAGAGTGGAAGATATGATCTGGTATAAGATAGTTGAGAGTGGAAGATATGATCTGGTATAAGATAGTTGAGAGTGGAAGATATGATCTGGTATAAGATAGTTGAGAGTGGAAGATATGATCTGGTATTAGTTTGAGAGTGGAAGAAGTTAGATGGTATAAGATAGTTGAGAGTGGAAGATATGGTCTGGTATAAGATAGTTGAGAGTGGAAGATATGGTCTGGTATAAGATAGTTGAGAGTGGAAGAAGTTAGATGGTATAAGATAGTTGAGAGTGGAAGATATGATCTGGTATAAGATAGTTGAGAGTGGAAGATATGGTCTGGTATAAGATAGGGAACAGGCAAATAATTGCGATGCTGCGGTGAAGCTGGTAGCAAGGGGTCAGTAGTGAGGAGTGTAGAACACTCCAAGGTATGAACAGCTTCACAAGGGAGGAACACAACACAATACTGACGTTTCGGCCTGAGGCCTTTTTCAGAGTACAAGGATAACGAAAACAAACGATGAAACACAATTATCTATAAATACATGATCAGAAGAAGAGGATAGAAAAGAAAAAAGTAGGATGATGAAAAAATAAGAGAGCTAAGATAAGAATATACAAAGAATAGGAGAATATATGTATATGTAAAATATAAAATACAGAATCGCTTAGCTTAAACGACTGGTTAATCCACCGGGAACCCAACGAAAGAATGACTCCAGGAAGGACCTCCCGAGGCGGGAGAATGGAAACGAGGCTATGCCTGACCAGAGTTCATACACCTGAAGAGAGAACTAGAAACCCAAACAACAGCTACTACAGCTAATATCGTACAAGAAAAAGGGGTGGATATAATGTAACAAGAAATAACGGGGCCTAACAAGAAGGGGGAAGGGGGGGGGGAAGAGAAATGAAAAGGACTGAGAGAGTCCGGAATGGGAATATGAGGAGAGGTGGTGAAAGAAAGAAGGAACGAAATGATGGCTGTCTGGAGGAAGGATCTCTATATCCGGGAAGGGGATAAACAATATCTGACCCTACTTTCTACGTCCCCATTCCCGACGACACCACTGTCTCATACAACGCCGTAGTGCGTCGTACGATCATCCGGTTCATCAAGGATGGGCTACTTCCCTCTAGCTCCTCCCGTATGATCCTTCCTGATCACTGCTTGGGCAAACCCTCCTTCTATATGATGCCCAAAATACATAAACGTGACTCTCCTGGACGACCTATTGTCTCTTCCATCGCATGTCCTACAGTCCTCATTTCCGACTTCCTTGATAGTGTCTTTCAACCCATAGTTATGGGTCTACCTTCTTTTGTTAAAGACACTAACGACGCCCTCCACATCATCTCCTCTATCTCCCTCCTCCTTGATCGCCATTACCGCCTCTTCGTTATGGATGTCTGCTCTCTTTATACTTCTATTCCCCACTCCGACGGCCTTCTAGCTCTCCAGTTTTTCCTGGATCGTAGGATCCAACCTTCTATTGCTACTGTCATCCTCCTCCGTCTAGTGGAATTAGTCTTGAACCTCAACTCTTTGAGTTCAATGGCAACTTCTTCACCCAGATTAGCGGTGTGGCGATGGGCACTAAATGGACCCTAGCTATGCTTGTCTCTTCATGGGTTATCTAGAGCACCAAATCATCCAACCTACCAGGGCCCTAGCTATGCTTGTCTCTTCATGGGTTATCTAGAGCACCAAATCTTCCAAACCTACCAGGTCCCTCATCCCCTTATGTATCGTAGGTACATCGATGATTGCATCGGTCTGACTGACCTTCCAGAGGATGAGATCTCCCGCTTCATCGAGTATGTTGGTCATTTCCACGCCTCTATCCGCATCACCTACCACATCTCCACCTCCTCCGTATCTTTCTAGATATCTCAGTCTTTTTGGGCACTTCTCATCTTTTCACCTCGGTCATCTACAAGACCACAGATTCCCACAGTTTCCTCCACTACGACTCCTCTCATCTTCTCACTTCGGTCTTCTACAAGACCACAGATTCCCACAGTTTCCTCCGCTACGACTCCTCTCATCTTCTCACTTCGGTCTTCTACAAGACCACAGATTCCCACAGTTTCCTCCACTACGACTCCTCTCATCTTCTCACTTCGGTCTTCTACAAGACCACTGACTCCCACAGTTTCCTCCACTACGACTCCTCTCATCTTCTCACCTCGGTCATCTACAAGACCACTGACTCCCACAGTTTCCTCCACTACGACTCCTCTCATCTTCTCACTTCGGTCTTCTACAAGACCACTGACTCCCACAGTTTCCTCCGCTACGACTCCTCTCATCTTCTCACTTCGGTCTTCTACAAGACCACAGATTCCCACAGTTTCCTCCACTACGACTCCTCTCATCTTCACCTCGGTCATCTACAAGACCACAGATTCCTACAGTTTCCTCCGCTACGACTCCTCTCATCTTCTCACTTCGGTCTTCTACAAGACCACTGACTCCCACAGTTTCCTCCGCTACGACTCCTCTCATCTTCTCACTTCGGTCTTCTACAAGACCACTGACTCCCACAGTTTCCTCCGCTTCGACTCCTCTCATCTTCTCACCTCGGTCTTCTACAAGACCACTGACTCCCACAGTTTCCTCCGCTACGACTCCTCTCATCCTACTTCTTGTAAGAACTCTCTTCCCTACTCTCAGCTGCTCAGACTTCGTCGCCTTTGCCAAGACGATGAAGATTTCCTTCACAATGCCCACCTTATGCTTGACTTCTTCCGCCGACGCCTCTATCCTGAATCAGCTCTCCTCCCGGCCCTGCGTCGAGTTCTCTACACTTCTCGTCAATCTGCTCTTACCCCTTCTACTCATCCCCCTTGGATAGAGTAGTACTCGCCCTCACCGATCACCCTCACCATTACGCTGTGATTAGGACGATTCATCGCTACCTCCCTATTCTCCGATCTGACCCTACTACTCGTCTGCTCTTCCCCGACCCACCACTGGTGGCCTTTAGACGTGACCGTAACCTCCGCGACTTTCTTGTCAGAGGTCGTCTTCCAGCTTCCCTCCCTAGCCATAGAGGTACTATTCGCTGCAACCGCAGAGTGTGTAAAACCTGTGACCACGTTCTCCAGACGGATACTGTCCTCTTTCCTAATGGTCCTTTCAAGATCAGAGAGGGATTCACTTGCACATCGCGTAACATCATTTATGCCATCATCTGTAAGCGATGCAAGTTAACCTACATCGGTCAATCTGGTCGTCGGATCGGCGATAGGTGTCGAGAACATTTACACGACATCACCCGAGAAGCTGGCACTCATGTAGCTGCCCACTTTAACTCGGTTGGCCATTATGGTATAGCCGATGTCTGGGTCACGGGCTTAGTATCATGCTCTTCTGATCACCATAGTCGTCTCACTTTTGAGCACCGTCTGATCGCTCGCTGGGGTTGCCTCACCCCTCGTGGCATCAATGTATCCCAGTCCCTCTGAGGACCCATCTTCCTCTGTACCCTTCTCCCACCCCTACTCTTCTTCTCATCTCATATTTATGCTCATCTGCTCCTTGTCTTCACCCCTACTCTTCTTCTCATCTCATATTTATGCTCATCTGCTCCTTGTCTTCACCCCTACTCTTCTTCTCATCTCATATTTATGCTCATCTGCTCCTTGTCTTCACCCCTACTCTTCTTCTCATCTCATATTTATGCTCATCTGCTCCTTGTCTTCACCCCTACTCTTCTTCTCATCTCATATTTATGCTCATCTGCTCCTTGTCTTCACCCCTACTCTTCTTCTCATCTCATATTTATGCTCATCTGCTCCTTGTCTTCACCCCTACTCTTCTTCTCATCTCATATTTATGCTCATCTGCTCCTTGTCTTCACCCCTACTCTTCTTCTCATCTTATATTTATGCTCATCTGCTCCTTGTCTTCACCCCTATCCTTCTGTACCCTTCCATCTCCCCCCCCCTTCTTCTTTTTCCTTTCTGCGTATTACCTTTTTATCCTTCTCCTCCTCATCGCTTTCTCCGTTTCCGCTCTTCCTTTTCTCTCCAGGCACTCATGTCCGCGTATTATTCTCTGTGTATCCCCTCCGCTTCTCATCCTATCTTTTACCTGTCCTCCTCTGTTGTATACTCCTCTTTGTATATATATTCCTAGTATCCTCCTCAGTCTCTCCGTTCCCTACTCCTTTTCCTCGCTGGGCCCTACTTCTTTCGTTCCTTCTTTCTTTCACCACCTCTCCTCATATTCCCCATTCCGGATTCTCTCAGTCCTTTTCATTTCTATTTCCCCTCCCCCCCCCCCTCTTGTTAGGCCCCGTTATTTCTTGTTACCTTATATCCACCCCTTTTTCTTGTACGATATTAGCTGTAGTAGCTGTTGTTTGGGTTTCTAGTTCTCTCTTCAGGTGTATGAACTCTGGTCATGCATAGCCTCGTTTCTATTCTCCCGCCTCGGGAGGTCCTTCCTGTAGTCATTCTTTCCAGTTAGTAGTAACCTCTGACCCCTGTAACGGTCTATAGTAGTAACATCTGACCTATGTAACGTTCTCTAGTAGTAACCTCTGACCTCTGTAACGGTCTATAGTAGTAACATCTGACCTCTGTAATGTTCTCTAGTAGTAACCTCTGACCTCTGTAACGGTCTCTAGTAGTAACATCAGACCTCTGTAACGGTCTCTATTAGTAACATCTGACCCCTTTAACGGTCTATAGTAGTAACCTCTGACCTCTGTAACGGTCTATAGTAGTAACATCTGACCTCTGTAACGGTCTCTAGTAGTAACATCTGACCTCTGTTACGTTATCTAGTAGTAACCTCAGACCTCTGTACCGGTCTCTAGTAGTAACATCTGACCTCTATAACGTTCTCTAGTAGTAACCTCAGACCTCTGTACCGGTCTCTAGTAGTAACATCTGACCTCTATAACGTTCTCTAGTAGTAACCTCTGACCTCTATAACGGTCTCGAGTAGTAACATCTGACCTCTGTAACGTTCTCTAGTAGTAACCTCAGACCACTGTAACGGTCTCTAGTAGTAACATGAGACCTCTGTAACGGTCTCTAGTAGTAACATCTGACCTCTGTAACGGTCACTAGTAGTAACATCTGACCTCTGTAACGGTCACTAGTAGTAACATCTGACCTCTGTAACGTCCTTTAGTAGTAATCTCTGACCTCTGTAACGATCTCTAGTAGTAACCTCTGACCTCTGTAACGGTCTCTAGTAGTAACTTCTGACCTCTGTACCGATCTCTAGTAGTAACCTCTGACCTCTGTAACGGTCTCTAGTAGTAACTTCTGACCTCTGTAACGTCCTATAGTAGTAACCTCTGTAACGTCCTCTTGTAGTAACCTCTGACCTCTGTAACGTTCTCTAGTAGTAACCTCTGACCTCTGACATGGACTTCAGCAGTAACATCTGACCTCTGTAACTATCTCTATTAATACCCTCAGATCTCTGTAACGGTCTCTATTAATACCCTCAGATCTCTGTAACGGTCTTTATTAATACTCTCAGATCTCTGTAACGGTCTCTAGTAATACCCTCAGATCTATGTAACGGTCTTTATTAATACTCTCAGATCTCTGTAACGGTCTCTAGTAATACTCTCAGATCTCTGTAACGGTCTCTAGTAATACTCTCAGATCTTTGTAACGGTCTCTATTAATACTCTCAGATCTTTGTAACGGTCTATTAATACCTTCAGATATCTGGAACGGTCTCTAGTAATACCCTCAGATCTATGTAGCGGTGTCTACTAATACCCTCAGATCTCTGTAACGGTCTCTTGTAATACCCTCAGATCTCTGTAACGGTCTCTAGTAATATCCTCAGATCTCTGTAACTGTCTCTAGTAGTACCCTCAGATCTCTGTAACGGTCTCTAGTAATACCCTCAGATCTCTGTAACGGTCTCTAGTAATACCCTCAGATCTCTGTAACGGTCTCTAGTTATACCCTCAGATCTCTGTAACAGTCTCTAGTAATACCATCATACCTCTGCAAAGGTGTCTAGTAATATCCTCAGATCTATGTAACGGTCTCTAGTAATACCATCATACCTCTGCAAAGGTGTCTAGTAATATCCTCAGATCTCTGTAACAGTCTCTAGTAATACCCTCAGATCTCTGTAACGGTCTCTAGTAATACCCTCAGATCTATGTAACGGTCTCTATTAATACCCTCAGATCTATGTAACGGTCTCTATTAATATCCTCAGATCTCTGTAACGGTCTCTATTAATATCCTCAGATCTCTGTAACAGTCTCTAGTAATACCATCATACCTCTGTAAAGGTGTCTAGTAATATCCTCAGATCTCTGTAACGGTCTCTATTAATATCCTCAGATCTCTGTAACGGTCTCTATTAATATCCTCAGATCTCGGTAACAGTCTCTAGTAATACCATCATACCTCTGCAAAGGTGTCTAGTAATATCCTCAGATCTCTGTAACGGTCTCTATTAATACCCTCAGATCTCTGTAACGGTCTCTAGTAATACCCTCAGATCTCTGTAACGGTCTCTAGTAATACCCTCAGATCTCTGTAACGGTCTCTAGTAATACCCTCAGATCTCTGTAACGGTCTCTAGTAGTAACCTATGACCTCTGAGACAACATACATGGTCAAGAAGTCCTGTGATGTATTCATCCCGCCCAGCCTTTAGGCATGTTACAGAGAGGTGAATAGCTCAAGATAACGGGCAAGCGGGGAAGACAATATGAAACAATAGACAGACCTTAACTTTCTTAGTTCATAACGAGTAGACGGCCGCAGTGATGAGCTGATAGAAGCATCATTATTGTATCAACATTGGCAATCATTATTGCATCAACATTGGCAATCATTATTGTATCAACATTGGCAATCATTATTGTGTCAACATTGGCAATCATTATTGTATCAACATTGGCAATCATTATTGTATCAACATTGGCAATCATTATTGTATCAACATTGGCAATCAATATTGCATCAACATTGGCAATCATCATTGCATCAACATTGGCAATCATTATTGTATCAACATTGGCAATCATTATTGTATCAACATTGGCAATCATTATTGCATCAACATTGGCAATCATCATTGCATCAACATTGGCAATCATTATTGTATCAACATTGGCAATCATTATTGCATCAACATTGGCAATCATCATTGCATCAACATTGGCAATCATTATTGTATCAACATTAGCAATCATTATTGTATCAACATTGGCAATCATCATTGCATCAACATTGGCAATCATTATTGTATCAACATTGGCAATCATTATTGTATCAACATTGGCAATCATCATTGCATCAACATTGGCAATCATTATTGTATCAACATTGGCAATCATTATTGCATCAACATTGGCAATCATTATTGCATCAACATTGGCAATCATCATTGCATCAACATTGGCAATCATTATTGCATCAACATCGGCAATCATTATTGCATCAACATTGGCAATCATCATTGCATCAACATTGGCAATCATTATTGTATCAACATTGGCAATCATTATTGTATCAACATTGGCAATCATTATTGCATCAACATTGGCAATCATCATTGCATCAACATTGGCAATCAATATTGCATCAACATTGGCAATCATCATTGCATCAACATTGGCAATCATTATTGTATCAACATTGGCAATCATTATTGCATCAATATTGGCAATCATTATTGCATCAACATTGGCAATCATCATTGCATCAACATTGGCAATCCTTATTGCATCAACATTGGCAATCATTATTTCAAAGCGTATTCCTGGTGTCACAACGTTAACTCTATTCCAAAGTTAGTTCCTCGCATCACGCTAGTTACTCTAATGCTACTTCTAACAGGCACGCCAGTATTAACTTTATCCCAATGTTAATTCAATCAGACACGCCAGTATTAACTTTATCCCAATGTTAATTCAATCAGACACGCCAGTATTAACTTTATCCCAATGTTTATTCAATCAGACACGCCAGTATTAACTTTATCCCAATGTTAATTCAATCAGACACGCCAGTATTAACTTTATCCCAATGTTAATTCAATCAGACACGGCAGTATTAACTTTATCCCAATGTTAATTCAATCAGACACGCCAGTATTAACTTTATCCCAATGTTAATTCAATCAGACACGGCAGTATTAACTTTATCCCAATGTTAATTCAATCAGACACGCCAATATTAACTTTATCCCAATGTTAATTCAATCAGACACACCAGTATTAACTTTATCCCAATGTTAATTCAATCAGACACGGCAATATTAACTTTATGTGAGTATTACTTCAGCCAGACACGTCACTGCTGGCTTTATTCCAACATTAGCTCACCATGAGGGGACAATCTTAGCTTTAATTAAACTAGACACGACAATCTTAACTTTAATTAAACTAGACACGACAATCTTAACATTAATGAAACTTGACACCACAATCTTAACATTAATTAAACTAGACACGACAATCGTAACATTAATTAAACTTGACACGACAATCTTAACTTTAATTAAACTAGACACGACATTATTCACATTAATTAAACTTTTATTCACATTAATTAAACTTGACACGACAGTCTTAACTGTAATTAAACTAGATACGACAATCTTAACATTAATTAAACTAGACACGACATTATTCACATTAATTAAACTTGACACGACAATCTTAACTTTAATTACACTTGACACGACATTTTTCACATTAATTAAACTAGACACGACAATCTTAACATTAATTAAACTAGAAACGACTTTTTTAGCATTAATGAAACAAGACACGGCAGTCTTAACATTAATTAAACTAGACACGACGTTATTAACATTAATTAAACTAGACACGACGTTATTAACATTAATTAAACTAGACACGACAATCTTAACATTAATTAAACTAGGCACGACAATCGTAACATTAATTAAACTAGACACGACGTTATTAGCATTAATTAAACTAGACACGACAATCTTAACATTAATTAAATTAGACACGACTTTATTAACATTAATTAAAGTAGACACGACGTTATTAACATTAATTAAACTAGACACGACAATCTTAACATTAGTTAAACTAGACACTTCATTATTCACATTAATTAAACTAGACACGACAATCTTAACATTAATTAAACTAGACACTTCATTATTCACATTAATTAAACTAGACACGACAATTTTAACTTAATTAAACGTGACACGACAATCTTAACTTTAAGTAAACTTGACACGACAATCTTAACATTAATTAAACTAGACACGACATTATTAACATTAATTAAACTAGACCGGATAATTTTAGCCTTAATTAAACTAGATACGACAATCTTAGCTTTAATTAAACTAGACACGACAATCTTAACCTTAATTAAACCAGACACGACAATCTTAACTTTAATTAAACTAGACACGACAATCTTAGCATTAATTAAACTAGACACGACACTATCCGTATTAATTAAACTTGACACGACAATCTTAACTTTAATTAAACTAGACACGACAATATTAACTTTAATTAAACTAGACACGACAATCTTAGCATTAATTAAACTAGACACGACACTATCCGTATTAATTAAACTTGACACGACAATCTTAACTTTAATTAAACTAGACACGACAATCTTAACGTTAATTAAACTTGACACGACGTTATTAACATTAATTAAACTTGACACGACAATCTTAACTTTAATTAAACTAGACACGACAATCTTAACTTTAATTAAACTTGACACGACATTATTCACATTAATTAAACTATACACGACAATCTTAACATTAATTAAATTAGACACGACTTTATTACCATTATTGAAATTAGACACGACGTTCTTAACATTAATTAAACTAGACACGACGTTATTAACATTAATTAAACAAGACACGGCATTATTAAAATTAATTAAACTAGACACAGCATTATTAACATTAATTAAACTAGACACGGCATTATTAACATTAATTAAACTAGACACGACAATCTTAACATTAATTAAACTAGACACGAAACTCGTTACATTAATTAAACTAGACACGACAATCTTAACATTAATTAAATTAGACACGACGTTATTAACATTAATTAAACTAGACACGACAATCTTAACATTAATTAAACTAGACACTTCATTATTATATTAATTAAACTAGACACGACAATCTTAACTTAATTAAACGTGACACGACAATCTTAACTTTAATTAAACTGGACACGACAATCTTAACTTTAATTAAACTAGTCACGACATTCTTAACATTAATTAAACTAGACATTTCATTATTAATATAAATTAAACTAGACACGACAATCTTAACTTAATTAAACGTGACACGACAATCTTAACTTTAATTAAACTAGACACGACAATCTTAACATTAATTAAACTAGACACTTCATTATTAATATTAATTAAACTAGACACGACAATCTTAACTTAATTAAACGTGACACGACAATCTTAACTTTAATTAAACTGGACACGACAATCTTAACTTTAATTAAACTAGACACGACATTATTAACATTAATTAAACTAGACACGACATTATTAACATTAATTCAACTAGACACTTCATTATTAACATTAATTAAACTAGACACGATAACCTTAACCTTAATTAAACTAGACACGACAATCTTAGCTTTAATTAAACTAGACACGACAATCTTAACCTTAATTAAATCAGACACGACAATCTTAACCTTAATTAAACCAGATATGATATTATTAACCTTAATTAAACCAGATATGATATTTTTAACCTTAATTAAACAAGACATGAAAACGTTACATTTTTACACATATTCGTTCAAATAGACACGACAATCTTAACCTTAATTAAATCAGACACGACAATCTTAACCTTAATTAAACCAGATATGATATTATTAACCTTAATTAAACCAGATATGATATTATTAACCTTAATTAAACCAGACATGAAAACGTTAAATTGTTACCCATATTCTTTCAACTAGACACGACATTGCTAACTTTAAACGTTACAGGACAATGCTAAATTTGAACTCATATTCTTTGAGATAGCCATGACACTGTTAACTTTTATCTCACAATGTGGCATTAAATTTCCATTAATGAAGCGAAGCACATAATTGTCAAATACAAATTCACAATAATGGGGCGCCACACTAGAACTTTATTTTTAATTCAACATTAATGGCGCGCGACCAGCTAATGTCATCTCTAATCACACATTAATGACACGAGGCGAGTTAATATTAACTCGGCTCACATTAATGTTACCAGCAACACTCTCGTGGCACGTCCAAAAACGTGAAGCCCAATAAATCAGCTCGCAGCTCGTCCTGAGGAATTCTTGGAGACAAGCGCACATCAGTGACAACTCTCGGCTCACACAACCCTCGAGTGGGTATCGATAAATGCGACAGCGTCGTCTCTACACGAGAGTCTGGCCATATTTGGTGGCTGGGGCCTCTTCCTTCACAGCTTTCCTTTATTGATTGAATAATTGGGTGGGTGAGGGGGGGGGGATAAGATGGAGAGAAAAGAAGACATAATGGCAGACACAAAAAGACAAGAATATAAGTAACAGTTAAAGAGTACATGAGAAGATAGAGACATTGGAAAAGTGATAAATTATGCAAAGAAATACAGGAGTAAATGTGAGAAATAGAGAGTAAATATGTGTGAGAAATAGAGGAGTGAGTGTAAGAAATAGATGAGTGAGTGTGTGTGAGAAATAGATGAGTGAGTGTGTGTGAGAAACAGAGGAGCAAGTGTGAGAAGCAGAGGAGCAAATATGTGTGAGATATAGAAGAGTATATGAGTTTGAGAAATAGAGGAGTAAGTGAAAGTGAGAAATATAGGAGTATATGAGTGTATGAAATAGATGAGTATATGAGTTTGAGAAATAGAGGAGTATATGAGTTTGAGAAATAGAGGAGTAAATATGTGTGAGAAAAAGAGGAGCATATAAGTGTGAGAAATAGAGGAGTAAATATGTGTGAGAAAAATTGGAGCATATAAGTGTGAGAAATAGAGGAGTAAGTGACAGTGAGAAATACAGGAGTGAGTGGGAAATAGAGGAGTAAGTTAGTGTGAGAAATAGAGGAGTAAGTGACAGTGAGAAATACAGGAGTAAATGAGTGTGAGAAATAGAGGAGTATATGAATTTGATAAATAGAGGAGTAAGTGAAAGTGAGAAATACAGGAGAAAGTGAGTGTGAGAAATAGAGGAGTATATGAATTTGATAAATAGAGGAGTAAGTGAAAGTGAGAAATACAGGAGTAAGTGAGTGTGAACAATAGAGGAGTAAATAAGTGTAAGAGTAAAAAAGAAAAAAGAGGAGTAAGTGAATGTGAGGAAAGACAGGAGAAAGTGAGTGTGAGAAAAAGAGAAGAAAGTGAGTGTGAGATAAAGAGGAGAAAGTGAGTGAGAGAAATACAGAAGAAAGTGAGTGTGAGAAATAGAGAAGAAAGTGAGTGTGAGAAAAAGAGGAGTGAGTGTGAGAAATAGAAAAGAAGTTTAGTTTGAGAAATAGAGAAGAAATTTATTGTGAGAAAAAGAGGAGTTACTGTGAGAAATAGAGAAAAAATTTAGTGTGAGAAAAAGAGGAGTGAATGTGAGAAATAGAGTAGAAATTTAGTGTGAGAAAAAGAGGAGTGAATGTGAGAAATAGAGTAGAAATTTAGTGTGAGAAATAAAGAAGAAATTTAGTGTGAGAAATAGAGAAGAAATTTAGTGTCAGAAATAGAGAAGAAATTTAGTGTGAGAAAAAGAGAAGAAATTGAGTGTGAGAAAAAGAGAAGATTGAGTGTGAGAAAAAAAGGAGTGAGTGTGAGAAATAGAGAAGAAAGTGAGTTTTAGAAAAAGAGGAGTGATTATATGTGTGAAATAGAGGCAAAAGTGAGTGTGCGAAGTAGAGGAGCAAGTGTGTGAGAAATAGAGGAGTAATTAAATGTGAGAAATAGAGGCAAAAGTGAGTGTGCGAAATAGAAGAGGAAGTGTGTGTGAGAAATAGAGGAGAAAGTGTGTGTAGGAATAGAGGAGAAAGTAAGGGTGAGAAATAGAGGAGTGGTTTGAGTGTGAGAAATAGAGGAGTAAATGTGTGTAGGAATAGGGGAGAAAGTGAGTGTGAGAAATAGAGGAGTAAGTGAGGGTGAGAAATAGAGGAATAAGTGTGTGTGAGAAATAGATGAGTAAGTGTGTGAGAAATTGAGGAGTAAGTGTGTGCGAAATACAGGAGTAAGTGAGTGTGAGAAATAGAGGAGTAAGTGTGTGAGAAATTGAGGAATAAGTGTATGAGAAAAACAGGAGTAAGTTAATTTGAAAAATAGAGGAGTGAGTGTGTGTGAGAAATAGATGAGTAAGTGAGTGTGAGAAATAGGGGAATGAGTGTGTGAGAGAAATAGAGGAGTAAATGCGTGAGAAATAGAGGAGTAAGTGAGTGTGAGAAATAGAGGAGTAAGTATGCGTGAGAAATATAGAAGTAATTTTGTGCAAGAAATAGGGGAATAATTGAGTGTGAGAAATAGAGGAAAGTAAGTGTGAGTAATAGAGTAGTAATTGTGTGTGAGATATAGAGGAGTGAGTGTGTGTGACAATAAAGGAGTAATTATGTGTGAGAAATAGAGGAGTAAGTGTGTGTGAGAAATAGAGAAGTAGATGTGTGTGACAAATAGAAGAGTAAGTGTTTGTAAGATATAGATGACTAATTGAGTGTTAGAATTAGAGAAGAATTGGTGAAAAATAGAGGAGTAAGTGAATGTGAGAAATAAAGGAGTAAGTGAATGTGAGAAATAGAGGACAAAGTGAGTGTGAAAAATAGAGGAGTGAGTGAGTATAAGAAATAGAAGTGTATCTGTGTGTGGACAAGGAGGGGAGGTGTGTGAAATAGAGGAGTAAGTGAGTGTGAGTAAAGGAGGGAAAGTGGGAGAAATAGAGGAGTACGTGTGTGTAAAACAAGGACGGGAGGTGTGAGAAATAGAGGAGAGGTGTGAGAAATAGAGGAGTAAGTGAGTGTGAAAAATTGAGGAGCAAGTGTGTTGGAGAAATAGTGGAATAATTGAGTTTGAGAAATAGAGGAGTAAATGAGTGTGAGAAATAGAGGAATAATTGAGTGTGAGAAATAGAGGAGTAATTAAATGAGAGAAATAGAGAAATAGAGAAGTAAACGAGCATTCGAAATAGAGGAGTAAGTGAGAGAAATAGAGGAGTAAGTGAGTGTGAGAAATAGAGGAGTAAGTGAGTGTGAGAAATAGAGGAGTAAGTGAGTGTGAGAAATAGAGGAGTAAGTGAGTGTGAGAAATAGAGGAGTAAGTGAGAGAAATAGAGGAGTAATTGAGTGTGAGAAATAGAGGAGTAATTGAGTGTGAGAAATAGAGGAGTAATTGAGTGTGAGAAATAGAGGAGTAAGTGAGAGAAATAGAGGAGTAATTGAGTGTGAGAAATAGAGGAGTGAGTGTTTGTGTAAGAAATAGAGGAGTAAGTGAGAGAAATAGAGGAGTAATTGAGTGTGAGAAATAGAGGAGTAAGTGAGAGAAATAGAGGAGTAATTGAGTGTGAGAAATAGAGGAGTGAGTGTTTGTGTGAGAAATAGAGGAGTAAGTGAATGTGAAAATAGAGGAGTAAGTGAGAGAAATAGAGGAGTAAGGGAGTGTGAGAAGTAGAGGAGTAAGTGAGTGTGAGAAATAGAGGAGTAAGTGAGTGTGAGAAATAGAGGAGTAATTAATGAGAGAAATAGAGAAGTAAACGAGCATTCGAAATAGAGGAGTAAGTGTTTGTGTGAGAAATAGAGGAGTAAGTGCGTGTGAGAAATAGAGGAGTGAGTGTTTTTATGAGAAATAGAGGAGTAAGTGAGAGAAATAGAGGAGTAAGTGAGAGAAATAGAGGAGTAAGTGAGTGTAAGAAGTAGAGGAGTAAGTAAATGTGAGAAATAGAGAAGTAAATGAGTATGCGAAATTGAGGAGTAAGTGTTTGTGCGAGAAATAGAGTGAAGGTGTGAGAAATAGAGGAGTAAATGTGTGTGAGAAATAGAGTAGTGAGACATACAAACAGAGATAAATGTACAGACATACAAACAGATAGAGAGGTACAGAAATATAAACTGAGAGAGAGGTACAGACATTCAACAGAGAGAGGTACATACATACAAACGGAGAGATATACAGACATACAAGGAAAAAGAGAGATGCAGGACATACAATGAGAGATGGTGGCATATAGAAACAGAACTAGCGCTACAGACATACAAACAGAAAGAGAGATATATACGTACAAACAGAGAGAGATACAAACGTACAAACAGACAGAGAGATGCAGACATACAAAAAGAAAGAGTATTACAGACATAAAAACAGAAAGAGAGGTACAGAGAAATATACAAACATAAACAGAGAAACATACAAAATAAACAGAGATAGATTCAAATATAGAAATCGATACAAACATATAAAAAGAGACAATTACAAACCTACAGTCCGAGGCAGATACAAACATTCATAGAGAGATACAAACCTACAGTCCGAGGCAGAAACAAGCCTACAGTCAGAGACAGATACAAACATTCATAGAGAGATACAAACCTACAGTCCGAGGCAGAAACAAGCCTACAGTCAGAGACAGATACAAACATACAGTTTCCGGCTAGCTGCAGGAGCTACTGAGTTAAGTGTTCTGTGTACACCGTGAGTTGTGTGTCTCATCAGTTTTGATCATGTTTCGATATTCCAATTCTTTACGATGAATGATGATATCGTATGACAGGGAACAGTTGGCTGTGTTCACTTTCTGCGCGGTTTCGTCTTATGTCTTTTGGCGTGTGCTGAGACTGTTACGATAGGGACTACAGTTACCTTTCTTTGTTTGGGAGATGAGATATTAATTCGGATGATTACGCTGGCACGGGCGGTTGAGCAATTATGGATTTTAATTCGTTTTCAGTGATACCAGGGCCTTCCATAACCAAAGAGCTAAAAAACCAAACATACAGTTAGAGACAGATACAAACATACAGTTAGAGACAGATACAAACATACAGTCAGAGACAGATACAAACAAACAGCTGGACCAGTGGTTCCCACAGTGTACGGTGAGATTCTCAGGGGCGTCACCATAGTTTAACAATGGCGCAGCGCCGAGACTCCCAGGGGCGTCACCATAGTTTAACAGGGGCGTTGTGCCGAGACTCTTAGGGGCGCCACACAATTTTGAACGGACGCGTCGAGACTGATATGGACGCCACCAAGCTTTGCCAGGGGCGTTTCACCGACAGACAGCGGTACAGAACAGAAACTCTACTCCAAACTTATCCTGGAAATGCCCACAAATTTAGAGCGAATCAGTCAAGTTGTTTTCTTTGTCTTTGGAGGATTTCTTTACTGACGTGCTTCACATACACGCACATACACACATACGCGCGCACACCACACACACGCACTCACACACACATACGCACATACACACATACGCGCACACACACACATACGCGCGCACACACACACATACGCGCGCACACACACGCACATACACACATACGCGCGCACACACGCACATACACACATACGCGCGCACACACACACATACATAAACCCCTATAGATGAAATCCACCAGTGTTTTGATAAAGAAACAACAAATAAAATGGTTTGGCCACGTAACAAGGCAGAAAGATCAAAACACAACACAACGAGCCTGCAATAAACGTTGCAAGAACACTAGACCCAAGGCCCGACCACAAAAAAGATGGATTGACGGAATATTAGAAGCACTATGAAACATAGCAGCAGCAGATGCGAACAGAAGAGCAAAAGACCGCAAATGATATCTCTACTCGACGCTAAAAGGCAAATGAGGAAGGAAAGAAGATGTGTCTTGATAGATTAATTGGAAAGGTTAGTCAATGATGGACAAATAAAAATGTCTTTTTATTGGTGACCTGTGAGCGGAACCGGCGTGGTTATATAAAAGAGAGTGGATGATAAGAAAGAGGAGTGGAAAAGGAAAATGCATAATTCACGATGTTTTGAAAATTTGGTCAAAATATAAAAAAATATAAAACTTTAATCATAATAACTGCCCCCACCCAACATTCTTGCCTCGGTTACGACACGCCCCTGACACAACACATCATGGCACACAGTTCAATCAGTAAGGGTCAATTTGGCTCACAATAGTACCCTGGGTATGTCCATACCTCGTTGTCATGAAGCACTTTCCACCTCTACATTGACGTGGGGGGGGGAGAAGAGAAGGTATAATTATTTATTTTATGAAGACTAGAGATAAAGGACAGATAAGCAGACAGGTAGAGGACATACAACAAACAGAAAGAAGACAATTAAGCAGACAGGTAGAGGACAGACAACAAACAGAAAGAAGACAATTAAGCAGACAGGTAGAGGACATACAAAAAACATAAAGAAGACAATTAAGCAGACAGGTAGAGGACAGACAACAGACAGAATGAAGACAAATAAGCAGACAGGTAGAGGACAGACAAACAGACAGAAGGAAGACAAATAAGCAGACAGGTAGAGGACAGGCAAACAGGCAGAAGAAAACAAATAAGCAGACAGGTAGAGGACAGACAACAGACAGATGGAAGACAAATAAACAGACAGGTAGAGGACAGACACATAGATTTTCGGAAGACAAATAAGCATACAGCTAGGAGTCAGACAGACAGATGGAAGACAAATAAGCAGACAGATTGAGGACAGACAAACAGACAGCTGGAAGACAAATAAACAGACAGGTAGAGGACAGACACATAGATTGTCGGAAGACAAATAAGCATACAGCTAAGAGTCAGACAGACAGATGGAAGACAAATAAGCAGACAGATTGAGGACAGACAAACAGACAGATGGAAGACAAATAAGCAGACAGGTAGAGGACAGACAAACAGACAGATGGAAGACAAATAAGCAGACAAGTAGAGGACAGACAAACAGACAGATGGAAGACTAAAACGCATACAGGTAGAGGACATACAAACAGACAGAAGAAGAACAGACATGCGCACTGATGTAGGACAGACAAGTAGATGACAGACAAGCAGACAGGTGAAGGACGGACATATGGAGAACAGACAAGAAGACAGATGGAGGACTGAGAAGCAGACATATGAAGGGGTGTGGGTGAAACAGACAGAAAGGTGAATTATAACCAGTCAGACGAAATGTGATTATTTCAAATTAGATTGAAACGGATTACGTTTATAGACGTTTATGCGAATAGAAAGTAGGAGGAGAGACAGAGTGATTGGCGAAGGTCTTAGCTCGACCCAGACAGGCATGTACGTATACACCCACAGCTGATGAAATATGTTAAGAGCTAAAGAAAGCTAACAGTTTGACTTCAATAAAAGCTTTGATAAAGACACAATTGCCTATCTGAAGTAATGAACTCACAAACCTGTTTAAAAAGTTGTAAAAAAGCAACTAAATCCGCCATAAAATCAAACAAGACAACTCTCATGAGCAGCAGATGTGGACGAAATGAAAGAATAACAATGACAGGCCATATCCGGAGGCAACATAGTCCCTCTGCGTGGCTGGCCTGGCCTTGACTTTCACGTAAATTATGTGCAGACTTGGAGACACGTCGACACTTGGACGATCTGGTCAGAGCTGTGATGAACAACCCACAGACTGAGTTCCCTTTTGTTTTCAATAAAACGATTAGAGAATTTTGCGGGCTACTAGTTGTAGGCATGTGTGCGGCCGTGCGTGTGTGCGGCCGTGCATGTGTGCACAACAGCAACACAGCCCTTCTTGTTGACACAGACTGACCTCACTGCTAACATATTCTGTCTTACCCAATCACAACAAACGAATCGCTGAGAAATGTTTGTCACGACTTCTGGAGACCGACTTGCTGGCCCATAGTCGCTGAGATTGTGTGTGTGCGTGTGTGTGCTCGTGCGTGTGTGAGTGTGTGTGCGTGTGAGTGTGGGAGAAAGACGTGGTGCCAGTTAACAGCAGCAGGGATTGGTGGTCAAGGTACCTGAGTGTACTCGCTACTGACCACAAGAGTTGTGGTTCCCGGAAGAGTTGTGGTTCCCGGAAGAGTCGTGGTTCCCAGAAGAGTCGTGGTTCCCGGAAGAGTTGTGGTTCCCACAAGAGTTGTGGTTCCCGGAAGAGTTGTGGTTCCCACAAGAGTTGTGGTTCCCACAAGAGTTGTGGTTCCCAGAAGAGTCGTGGTTCCCGGAAGAGTTGTGGTTCCCAGAAGAGTTGTGGTTCCCGGAAGAGTTGTGGTTCCCAGAAGAGTCGTGGTTCCCAGAAGAGTTGTGGTTCCCAGAAGAGTTGTGGTTCCCGGAAGAGTTGTGGTTCCCAGAAGAGTCGTGGTTCCCAGAAGAGTTGTGGTTCCGGAAGAGTTGTGGTTCCCAGAAGAGTTGTGGTTCCCAGAAGAGTCGTGGTTCCCAGAAGAGTTGTGGTTCCCAGAAGAGTTGTGGTTCCCAGAAGAGTCGTGGTTCCCGGAAGAGTCGTGGTTCCCGGAAGAGTCGTGGTTCCCGGAAGAGTTGTGGTTCCCAGAAGAGTCGTGGTTCCCGGAAGAGTCGTGGTTCCCACAAGAGTCGTGGTTCCCAGAAATGGCAACAATCTTGTCTGCCCGACAATCTTCAAGTTTCAATCAAGTTTGGAAAAGTGGTACCACATATTTTGGCGAAGAAGTAGAGAGACCTGGCGTGCTGCCGACCAGATCAGCCACATTATGTGCCATAATATGTTGTATAATATGTACTATAATATGAATCATGACAGGTGCCGTAATGTGTGCCATAATATGTGCTATAATATGTGCTGTAATATGTGCTATAATATGTGCTGGAACATGTATTACAATGTGATATAATAGGTTCCTTGATATGTACTATAGTATGTGTTATATTGTGTTATAATAGGATATAATAACTGTTATAATGTGCGTCATAATATGTGCTGTAGGTTTTATAACATATGTTATAATAGGTGCCGCAATATGTGCCATAATGTGTGTTATATTATGTGTTATAATGTGTGTGCTATAGGATGTACCATTATGTGTACCATTAAATGTGCTACAAAATGTGAAATAATACGTGCCGCAGTTTACGCTATAACATGTGCTATTATAGTCTAGCGTGTGTTCATAGACCTTCTACTGTATGTTCATAGACCGTCTAATGTAGTCTCATCAAGAGATGAGATTTACGGGGAGAGAGATGAGATAAGCGGGGAGAGATGAGCTTCGCATATTTATGCATTCAGTTGTATTTCTTTGCTTTGACTCATTAAGAGATGAGATAAACAGGGAGAGAGATGAGATAATCATGGAGAGAGATGAGATAAACAGGGAGGAGTGAGAAAAACAGGGATAGATATGAAATAAACAGGGTGTGAGATAAGAAAATCAGAGAGAGAGAGAGAGAGAGAGAGAGACAGAGACGAGGTAAATAGAACGACAAAGATTATATCAACATAGAGAGAGAGAGAGACAGAGACGAGGTAAATAGAACGACAGAGATTATATCAACATAGAGAGAGAGAAAGAGAGAGAGAGAGAGACAGAGACGAGGTAAATAGAACGACAGAGATTATATCAACATAGAGAGAGAGAGAGAGAGAGAGAGAGAGACAGAGACGAGGTAAATAGAACGACAGAGATTATATCAACATAGAGAGAGAGAGAGACAGAGACGAGGTAAATAGAACAACAGAGATTATATCAACATAGAGAGAGAGAGAGAGAGAGAGAGAGAGACGAGGTAAATAGAACTACAAAGATTATATCAACATAGAGAGAGAGAGAGACAGAGACGAGGTAAATAGAACGACAGAGATTATATCAACATAGAGAGAGAGAGAGAGAGAGAGAGAGAGACAGAGACAGAGACGAGGTAAATAGAACGACAGAGATTATATCAACATAGAGAGAGAGAGAGACAGAGACAGAGACGAGGTAAATAGAACGACAGAGATTATATCAACATAGAGAGAGAGAGAGAGACAGACAGAGACAGAGACAGAGACGAGGTAAATAGAACGACAGAGATTATATCAACATAGAGAGAGAGAGAGAGAGAGAGACAGAGACGAGGTAAATAGAACGACAGAGATTATATCAACATAGAGAGAGAGAGAGAGACAGAGACAGAGACGAGGTAAATAGAACGACAGAGATTATATCAACATAGAGAGAGAGAGAGAGAGAGAGAGAGAGAGACAGAGACAGAGACGAGGTAAATAGAACGACAGAGATTATATCAACATAGAGAGAGAGAGAGAGAGAGAGAGACAGAGAGAGACAGAGACGAGGTAAATAGAACGACAGAGATTATATCAACATAGAGAGAGAGAGAGAGAGAGAGAGAGAGACAGACAGAGACGAGGTAAATAGAACTACAAAGATTATATCAACATAGAGAGAGAGAGAGAGAGAGAGACAGAGACAGAGACGAGGTAAATAGAACGACAGAGATTATATCAACATAGAGAGAGAGAGAGAGAGACAGAGACAGAGACGAGGTAAATAGAACGACAGAGATTATATCAACATAGAGAGAGAGAGAGAGAGACAGAGACGAGGTAAATAGAACGACAGAGATTATATCAACATAGAGAGAGAGAGAGAGACAGAGACAGAGACGAGGTAAATAGAACGACAGAGATTATATCAACATAGAGAGAGAGAGAGAGAGACAGAGACGAGGTAAATAGAACGACAGAGATTATATCAACATAGAGAGAGAGAGAGAGACAGAGACGAGGTAAATAGAACGACAGAGATTATATCAACATAGAGAGAGAGAGAGAGAGAGAGAGAGACAGAGACGAGGTAAATAGAACGACAGAGATTATATCAACATAGAGAGAGAGAGAGAGAGAGAGAGAGAGACAGAGACGAGGTAAATAGAACGACAGAGATTATATCAACATAGAGAGAGAGAGAGACAGAGACGAGGTAAATAGAACGACAGAGATTATATCAACATAGAGAGAGAGAGAGAGAGAGAGAGAGAGACAGAGACGAGGTAAATAGAACGACAGAGATTATATCAACATAGAGAGAGAGAGAGAGACAGAGACGAGGTAAATAGAACGACAGAGATTATATCAACATAGAGAGAGAGAGAGAGAGAGAGAGAGAGAGAGACAGAGACGAGGTAAATAGAACGACAGAGATTATATCAACATAGAGAGAGAGAGAGAGAGAGACAGAGACGAGGTAAATAGAACGACAGAGATTATATCAACATAGAGAGAGAGAGAGACAGAGACGAGGTAAATAGAACGACAGAGATTATATCAACATAGAGAGAGAGAGAGACAGACAGAGACGAGGTAAATAGAACGACAGAGATTATATCAACATAGAGAGAGAGAGAGAGAGAGAGAGAGAGAGACAGAGACGAGGTAAATAGAACGACAGAGATTATATCAACATAGAGAGAGAGAGAGAGAGAGAGAGACAGAGACGAGGTAAATAGAACGACAGAGATTATATCAACATATAGAGAGAGACAGCGACGAGGCAAATAGAACGACAGAGATTATATCAACATAGAGAGAGAGAGAGAGAGAGACAGAGACGAGGTAAATAGAACGACAGAGATTATATCAACATAGAGAGAGAGAGAGAGAGACAGAGACGAGGTAAATAGAACGACAGAGATTATATCAACATAGAGAGAGAGAGACAGAGACGAGGTAAATAGAACGACAGAGATTATATCAACATAGAGAGAGATACGAGGTAAATAGAGCGACAGAGATTATATCAACATAGAGAGAGAGAGAGAGAGACAGAGACGAGGTAAATAGAACGACAGAGATTATATCAACATAGAGAGAGAGACAGCGACGAGGCAAATAGAACGACAGAGATTATATCAACATAGAGAGAGAGAGAGACAGAGACGAGGTAAATAGAACGACAGAGATTATATCAACATAGAGAGAGAGAGAGAGACAGAGACGAGGTAAATAGAACGACAGAGATTATATCAACATAGAGAGAGAGAGAGAGAGACAGAGACGAGGTAAATAGAACGACAGAGATTATATCAACATATAGAGAGAGACAGCGACGAGGCAAATAGAACGACAGAGATTATATCAACATAGAGAGAGAGAGAGAGAGAGACAGAGACGAGGTAAATAGAACGACAGAGATTATATCAACATAGAGAGAGAGAGAGAGAGACAGAGACGAGGTAAATAGAACGACAGAGATTATATCAACATAGAGAGAGAGAGACAGAGACGAGGTAAATAGAACGACAGAGATTATATCAACATAGAGAGAGATACGAGGTAAATAGAACGACAGAGATTATATCAACATAGAGAGAGAGAGAGAGAGAGACAGAGACGAGGTAAATAGAACGACAGAGATTATATCAACATAGAGAGAGAGACAGCGACGAGGCAAATAGAACGACAGAGATTATATCAACATAGAGAGAGAGAGAGACAGAGACGAGGTAAATAGAACGACAGAGATTATATCAACATAGAGAGAGAGAGAGAGACAGAGACGAGGTAAATAGAACGACAGAGATTATATCAACATAGAGAGAGAGAGAGAGAGAGACAGAGACGAGGTAAATAGAACGACAGAGATTATATCAACATAGAGAGAGAGAGAGAGAATCAGCGACGAGGCAAATAGAACGACAGAGATTATATCAACATAGAGAGAGAGAGAGAGACAGAGACGAGGTAAATAGAACGACAGAGATTATATCAACATAGAGAGAGAGAGAGAGAGACAGAGACAGAGACGATGTAAATAGAACGACAAAGATTATATCAACATGGAGAGAGAGACGAGGTAAATAGAACGACAGAGATTATATCAAAATAGAGAGAGAGACAGACAGAGACGAGGTAAATAGAACGACAGAGATTATATCAACATAGAGAGAGAGAGAGAGAGACAGAGACGAGGTAAATAGAACGACAGAGATTATATCAACATAGAGAGAGAGAGAGAGAGAGACAGAGACGAGGTAAATAGAACGACAGAGATTATATCAACATAGAGAGAGAGAGAGAGAGACAGAGACGAGGTAAATAGAACGACAGAGATTATATCAACATAGAGAGAGAGAGAGAGAGAGAGACAGAGACAGAGGCGAGGTAAATAGAACGACAGAGATTATATCAACATAGAGAGAGAGAGAGAGAGACAGAGACGAGGTAAATAGAACGACAGAGATTATATCAACATAGAGAGAGAGAGAAAGAGACAGAGACGAGGTAAATAGAACGACAGAGATTATATCAACATAGAGAGAGAGAGAGAGAGAGAGACAGAGACGAGGTAAATAGAACGACAGAGATTATATCAACATAGAGAGAGAGAGAGAGAGAGAGAGAGAGAGACAGAGACGAGGTAAATAGAACGACAGAGATTATATCAACATAGAGAGAGAGAGAGAGAGAGAGACAGAGACGAGGTAAATAGAACGACAGAGATTATATCAACATAGAGAGAGAGACAGCGACGAGGCAAATAGAACGACAGAGATTATATCAACATAGAGAGAGAGAGAGAGAGAGAGAGAGAGAGAGACAGAGATGAGGTAAATAGAACGACAGAGATTATATCAACATAGAGAGAGAGAGAGAGACAGAGACGAGGTAAATAGAACGACAGAGATTATATCAACATAGAGAGAGAGAGAGAGACAGAGACGAGGTAAATAGAACGACAGAGATTATATCAACATAGAGAGAGATACGAGGTAAATAGAACGACAGAGATTATATCAACATAGAGAGAGAGAGAGAGAGAGAGAGAGACAGAGACGAGGTAAATAGAACGACAAAGATTATATCAACATAGAGAGAGAGAGAGACAGAGACGAGGTAAATAGAACGACAGAGATTATATCAACATAGAGAGAGAGAAAGAGAGAGAGAGAGAGACAGAGACGAGGTAAATAGAACGACAGAGATTATATCAACATAGAGAGAGAGAGAGAGAGACAGAGACGAGGTAAATAGAACGACAGAGATTATATCAACATAGAGAGAGAGAGAGACAGCGACGAGGCAAATAGAACGACAGAGATTATATCAACATAGAGAGAGAGAGAGACAGAGACTAGGTAAATAGAACGACAGAGATTATATCAACATAGAGAGAAAGAGAGAGAGAGAGAGACAGAGACAGAGACGAGGTAAATAGAACGACAGAGATTATATCAACATAGAGAGAGAGACGAGGTAAATAGAACGACAGAGATTATATCAACATAGAGTGAGAGAGACAGACAGAGACGAGGTAAATAGAACGACAGAGATTATATCAACATAGAGAGAGAGAGAGAGAGAGAGAGAGACAGAGACGAGGCAAATAGAACGACAGAGATTATATCAACATCGAGAGAGAGACGAGGTAAATAGAAAGACAGAGATTATATCAACATAGAGAGAGAGAGAGAGAGAGAGACAGACAGAGACGAGGTAAATAGAACGACAGAGATTATATCAACATAGAGAGAGAGAGAGAGAGAGACAGACAGAGACGAGGTAAATAGAACGACAGAGATTATATCAACATAGAGAGAGAGAGACAGACAGACAGAGACGAGGTAAATAGAACGACAGAGATTAAATCAACATAGAGAGAGAGACAGACAGAGACGAGGTAAATAGAACGACAGAGATTATATCAACATAGAGAGAGAGACAGACAGAGACGAGGTAAATAGAACGACAGAGATTATATCAACATAGAGAGAGAGAGAGAGACAGACAGAGACGAGGTAAATAGAACGACAGAGATTATATCAACATGGAGAGAGAGAGACAAGGTAAATAGAACGACAGAGATTATATCAACATGGAGAGAGAGAGAGACAGAGACGAGGTAAATAGAACGACAGAGATTATATCAACATAGAGAGAGAGACGAGGTAAATAGAACGACAGAGATTATATCAACATAGAGAGAGAGAGACGAGGTAAATAGAACGACAGAGATTATATCAACATGGAGAGAGAGAGACAAGGTAAATAGAACGACAGAGATTATATCAACATGGAGAGAGAGAGAGAGACAGAGACGAGGTAAATAGAACGACAGAGATTATATCAACATAGAGAGAGAGAGAGAGACAGAGACGAGGTAAATAGAACGACAGAGATTATATCAACATCGAGAGAGAGACAGAGACGAGGTAAATAGAACGACAGAGATTATATCAACATAGAGAGAGAGAGAGAGAGAGAGAGAGAGAGAGAGAGAGAGAGACAGACAGAGACGAGGTAAATAGAACGACAAAGATTATATCAACATAGAGAGAGAGAGAAAGAGAGAGAGAGAGAGAGACAGAGACGAGGTAAATAGAACGATACAGATTATATCAACATAGAGAGAGAGAGAGAGAGAGAGAGAGAGAGAGAGACAGAGACGAGGTAAATAGAACGACAGAGATTATATCAACATAGAGAGAGAGACAGCGACGAGGCAAATAGAACGACAGAGATTATATCAACATAGAGAGAGAGAGAGACAGAGACAGAGACGAGGTAAATAGAACGACAGAGATTATATCAACATAGAGAGAGAGAGAGAGAGACGAGGTAAATAGAACGACAGAGATTATATCAACATAGAGAGAGAGAGACAGAGACGAGGTAAATAGAACTACAGAGATTATATCAACAAAGAGAGAGAGAGAGACAGAGACAGAGACGAGGTAAATAGAACGACAGAGATTATATCAACATAGAGAGAGAGAGAGAGAGAGAGACAGAGACGAGGTAAATAGAACGACAGAGATTATATCAACATAGAGAGAGAGAGAGAGAGAGAGAGAGAGAGACGAGGTAAATAGAACGACAGAGATTATATCAACATAGAGAGAGAGAGACACACAGAGACGAGGTAAATAGAACGACAGAGACGAAGTAAACATAGATTAGATAAACAAAGAGCGAGAGATACAGAGACAAACATAGAAAGATACACAGATGAGGTAAGCAGAGAAACACTTATCTCATCTAAGCAGAGAGGCAGAGATGAGACACATAGAGATAAGCAGAGAGGCAGAGATGAGACACATAGAGATAAGCAGAGAGGCAGAGATGAGACACATAGAGATAAGCAGAGAGGCAGAGATGAGACACATAGAGATAAGCAGAGAGGCAGAGATGAGACACATAGAGATAAGCAGAGAGGCAGAGATGAGACACATAGAGATAAGCAGAGAGGCAGAGATGAGACACATAGAGATAAGCAGAGAGGCAGAGATGAGACACATAGAGATAAGCAGAGAGGCAGAGATGAGACACATAGAGATAAGCAGAGAGGCAGAGATGAGACACGTAGAGATAAGCAGAGAGGCAGAGATGAGACACATAGAGATAAGCAGAGAGGCAGAGATGAGACACATAGAGATAAGCAGAGAGGCAGAGATGAGACACATAGAGATAAGCAGAGATGAGACACATAGAGATAAGCAGAGATGAGACACATAGAGATAAGCAGAGATGAGACACATAGAGATAAGCAGAGAGGCAGAGATGAGACACATAGAGATAAGCAGAGATAAGACACATAGAGATAAGCAGAGATAAGACACATAGAGATAAGCAGAGATGAGACACATAGAGATAAGCAGAGATGAGACACATAGAGATAAGCAGAGATAAGACACATAGAGATAAGCAAAGATGAGAGAAACTTAGTGAGACGGAAAGGAGATAAAAATAGAGAGATACGGGCTTAGATAAACAGAGAGAGAGAAAGAGGCGGGGATGAGATAAACATAGAGATGCGGGGACGAGATAAAAAATAGAGAGATACAAGGCTTAGATAAACAGAGACATGGAGAGGCGGGGATGAGATACAAATAGAGAGATACAAGGCTTAGATAAACAGAGACAGGGAGAGGCGGGGATGAGATACAAATAGAGAGATACAAGGCTTAGATAAACAGAGACAGAGAGAGGCGGGGATGAGATACAAATAGAGAGATACAAGGCTTAGATAAACAGAGACAGGGAGAGGCGGGGATGAGATACAAATAGAAAGTGATGGGGATGAAATAACCGAGAGACTGGGCTGAGATAAACAGAGAGAGAGAGGGTGAGGCGGGGATGAGATAAACATAGAGAAAGAGACAGGATGAGATAAACATAGAGAGAGACGGGGAAGAGATAACCATAGAGAGAGACGGGGAAGAGATAACCATAGAGAGAGAGACGGGAAGAGATAAGCATAGAGGGAGACGAGAAGAGATAAGCATAGAGAGAGACGGGGAAGAGATAACCATAGAGAGAGACGGGGAAGAGATAACCATAGAGAGAGACGGGGAAGAGATAAGCATAGAGAGAGACGGGAAGAGATAACCATAGAGAGAGACGAGAAGAGATAAGCATAGAGGGAGAGACGGGATGAGATAAACATAGGGAGAGGTAGGATGAGATAAACATAGAGAGAGACGGGGAAGAGATAACCATAGAGAGAGACGGGGAAGAGAACCATAGAGAGAGACGAGAAGAGATAAGCATAGAGAGAGACGGGGAAGAGATAACCATAGAGAGAGACGGGGAAGAGATAACCATAGAGAGAGATGGGGAAGAGATAACCATAGAGAGAGACGGGGAAGAGATAACCATAGAGAGAGACGAGAAGAGATAAGCATAGAGGGAGAGAAGGGATGAGATAAACATAGGGAGGGGTAGGATGAGATAAACATAGAGAGAAACGGGATGAGATAAATATAGAGAGACGGGATGAGATAAATATAGAGAGACGGGATGAGATAAATATAGAGAAACGGGATGAGATAAATATAGAGAAACGGGATGAGATAAATATAGAGAGACGGGATGAGATAAATATAGAGAGACGGGATGAGATAAATATAGAGAGACGGGATGAGATAAATATAGAGAGACGGGATGAGATAAATATAGTGAGACGGGATGAGATAAATATAGAGAGACGGGATGAGATAAATATAGAGAGACGGGATGAGATAAATATAGAGAAACGGGATGAGATAAATATAGAGAGACGGGATGAGATAAATATAGAGAGACGGGATGAGATAAATATAGAGAGACGGGATGAGATAAATATAGAGAGACGGGATGAGATAAATATAGAGAGACGGGATGAGATAAATATAGAGAGACGGGATGAGATAAATATAGAGAGACGGGATAAGATAAATATAGAGAAACGGGATGAGATAAATATAGAGAGACGGGATGAGATAAATATAGAGAGACGGGATGAGATAAATATAGAGAGACGGGATGAGATAAATATAGAGAGACGGGATGAGATAAATATAGAGAGACGGGATGAGATAAATATAGAGAGACGGGATGAGATAAATATAGAGAAACTGGATGAGATAAATATAGAGAGACGGGATGAGATAAATATAGAGAGACGGGATGAGATAAATATAGAGAGACGGGATGAGATAAATATAGAGAGACGGGATAAGATAAATATAGAGAGACGGGATGAGATAAATATAGAGAGACGGGATGAGATAAATATAGAGAGACGGGATGAGATAAATATAGAGAGACGGGATGAGATAAATATAGAGAGACGGGATGAGATAATCGTCCATTACCACGTAAAGTTGTCATAATACCACTTTTTTCTTCTTTTTGTTAGCATTGTTTTTATGAGGAATAGGTTGGTGCCTGTTTCCCCATTCTTCCACTTCTTCACCTTGAGCGTTGGATTCCTTATATCCCGATCTTTCAGATTGGCTGTTAAAGTCTCCTACTATCAGGCATAACATATGGAAGCGAATCATGGACAATAGGACAACAGACAAGAAAATCAATGGAGTCTGTAGAAATGTGTTTTTACAAAAGAATGTTGAGAATACCATGGACAGCTAAGAACAGTAATGAAAATGTTCTGAAAGAGGTCAAAGCAAAAAAGAGATAATTTCCAATATTAGGAAGAAACAATCATCATTTTTTGGCCATGTAATGAGAAGAGAACAACTGGAATATATTGTAACAACTGGAAAAATTTAGGGACGAAGAGATAGAGGGAAACAAAGAGAAAAAATAACAGACAGCTTAAGAGAATGGCTTGGCAGAAGGTAAACAATAGAAATGATAAATAACTGTCGAGATCGAAAGTTGTGGAGAGACATGATCACCTACGCCAGCAGGCCCGGTAGTTAATGATGATGACTACCAGACACTGTGATGGTGTTATTTCAATTGACTCCAGCTGCAGTAATTTTGTCATTAGGACAGTATATGTTATATATCCATGTGCTGGTGGGGTTGATGTATAGGTAGGTCTGTACCAATGATCTCTGCCTCTCCGTTTGTGACTGCATCTATCAGCTTTGCTGGGATGGTATTTCTTATAAGTATAAGGATTCCACCTTGAACCTTCCCTGTTCTGTCTAAATGTTTGGTAGCCCCTAATCATAAATCTATGCTGAGGATTCAGGTAAGTTTCCTGGATGCAGGCAACGTCTATCTCCTCCTCTGCTAGTCTGACTGCAAGGGCTTGTTTTGTGTGGTATATGCCCTCCGCATCCCAGTGTATTATTTTCAGATGTGTCCTAAAGCAGTTTCGACCAGCAGTAGTTTCCCTCTGGTCCCATTTCTTGGCTCTCCAAAATTGGTCAGGATGACCACCAGTATCTTGGGGTGGACCCCTTCAAAGCAAGGGGCCCGCACTCCACCTGCCTGGGGGGGGGGGACTCCACAGACAGAGCACCATAATTAAAGTCCGTTAGATCCACTCTAAGTACATGTTAGAACATTGCACTGTGTTCTGTGCCAATGGCCCAGTGCATCCGATTTCTGCCAGCATTTTATTCAGGTTTGCTTTTCTTAGCCTTTGCTTGTCCCCAATCTTCCTGCATGGCTGCAGATTGTCTTGTCTTTAGAGGGATTCAGCCCTAAGATGGTCGGCTCTCCCGTGTTTACGAGCACCATCTGCCCGAGCTTTGTGTAGAGTTGTCTCTCTCATAGGTGGTCTGGTCTTCTGAGCTCTGGAGCACCACCTTCCTGTTTGATAGAGGACAGAAAGAGAAGAAAAGAGAAGCATTGAACCCATGAAGTGGGGATGGATTAGTCCAGACAGAGAAGCATTGAACCCATGAAGTGGGGATGGATTAGTCCAGACAGAGAAGCATTGAACCCATGAAGTGGGGATGGATTAGTTCAGACAGAGAAGCATTGAACCCATGAAGTGGGGATGGATTAGTTCAGACAGAGAAGCATTGAACCCATGAAGTGGGGATGGATTAGTTCAGACAGAGAAGCATTGAACCCATGAAGTGGGGATGGATTAGTCCAGACAGAGAAGTATTGAACCCATGAAGTGGGGATGGATTAGTTCAGACAGAGAAGCATTGAACCTAGAAGTGGGGATGGATTAGTTCAGACAGAGAAGCATTGAACCCATGAAGTGGGGATGGATTAGTTCAGACAGAGAAGCATTGAACCCATGAAGTGGGGATGGATTAGTTCAGACAGAGAAGCATTGAACCCATGAAGTGGGGATGGATTAGTCCAGACAGAGAAGTATTGAACCCATGAAGTGGGGATGGATTAGTTCAGACCAGAGAAACATTGAACCCATGAAGTGGGGATGGATTAGTTCAGACCAGAGAAACATTGAACCCATGAAGTGGGGATGGATTAGTTCAGACCAGAGAAACATTGAACCCATGAAGTGGGGATGGATTAGTTCAGTCCAGAGCGTGTACCACTTGCTGATGGGTTCTGTGTCTTCACATAAAGGGTTCCATCTACACCTGGCTCCTTTGTCTGGCCCCTCACCAAGGACCTGCCCAGCTTGCTTGACCCTGCCAGGAGCTAAGCTCCCGCTGGCATAGCTCCTTGGATCCCGGAGGCACACAAGCCTCCAACCAGAACAAGGTGAGCCTGATGTGGAGGGGAGCTGATTGTGAAGAAGTGAAAAGAAATGGAATGTTGAAATATATGTGCTAGACTAAATACGTAGGAAGATATACAAACATGAATTTAAAATGTTTATCTCATCCCCGTCAATCTCTCTATTTTTATCTTATCACCGTCTCTTTATTCATCTTAACCCATGTCTCTCTTTATCTCATCCCCGCCTCTCTCTATTTTTATCTCATTTCCGTCTCACTATGCTTCTCTGAAGAGATAAACAGAGAGACGGGGATGAGAGAGTGTACAATGAGAAAAGACATGCCTGTGATAGGATAGAGTGACAAGAGAACACACGAGATGTTACACAAGAGGACACACAAGAGGACACACAAGAGAACACACAAGAGGACACACAAAAGAACACTCAATAGAACACACAAGAGGACACACACGTTACACATAGTACACTACATGATTTCTTTCCTCGATGTTTGTTCTCTGGTAGCTGCAGGACAAGAACTAATTGTCCATGTTTCGGACTGATCTTCTCAACGCGCATCCTATCCGTGTATCTCAGTTCTCCCGCTACAAGATTGTCTTTCCCTTTTGTTTGGTGTGTTTTACATAGTGACGATCAACACAGAGATTGTAAACAGAGAGTATATGGTCTCAACTTGAGACATGAATGCAGAAAGGATATTGAAAACAGGAAACATTTGAGAGAATAGATGAAAACACAACCGTCGATGGCAGCACTGGCCTGGTGGTCATGAAGTTTGTGCTCCACGTGTCGGGACATCACCGAGCCACTCTTCTAACACAGAAAAATGATGCTGGGAGTGAAAGAGGAACAAAGCAGCGGTACATATGGGAGTAGGGGGGGGGGGGGCCGCTACAATCAGCGCGCCACGACGTGACGTTTATTCGGCAAGTGACCAGGAATTGTGACACAAATTCGATTCTGATTGGCTAAGTGGCACTGGAAGGTTATACGGCGTTAAGTGTGTGTCTAAAATGCCAGGATTGACACTTCTGGATTGTCCAAGTGCACAAATGTCTACTGTGCGACCTTAGCAACGCCCGTGTTTGAATTCTGCAACATGTTTGTATTCTGTAACTTGTTTGAAGTCTGTAACTTGTATGAAGTCTGTAACTTGTTTGAAGTCTGTAACTTGTTTGAAGTCTGTAACTTGTTTGAAGTCTGTAACATGTTTGAAGTCTGTAACTTGTTTGAAGTCTGTAACTTGTTTGAATTATGTAACATGTTTGAATTCTGTAACATGTATGAATTCTGTAACATGTTTGAATTCTGTAACATGTTTGAAGTCTGTAACTTGTTTGAATGCTGTAACTTGTTTGAATGCTGTAACTTGAATCTACGAGCCTCATTCAACAACAAGGAGCCATGGCGAGTCAGCGGCGTCTCAAAGAAAGGTCCGTATTCTAGACCCAATTAACTGGTTAACAGTTAACAAATGTCAGTAAACATTAGAGTTACAGTTAAGTTATGTTGTTAAGTAAACATTAGCGTTACAGTTAAGTTATGTTGTTAAGTAAACATTAGAGTTACAGTTAAGTTATGTTGTTAAGTAAACATTAGAGTTACAGTAATGTTGTTAATTAAATGTCAGTTACAAACTGTGGTCTCACTCACATCGTATGAAACGCAATGACCTAATTCTTTCTACATAAAATAACCAACCTCCCAGAATAATGTGACAAAACCTATTTATAATGTGACAAAACCCATTTATAATGTGACATTTCAGATTGTTCGACAGTTCGCTGACCCCGCCAACCACACAGCAATTCCCACTTCTATAACAAGAAACGTTTTTCCTTTAATGAACGACAACTCGCTGACAACTCTTTGCATGAGAAGATACAAGAGACTCTTGCTATACACAGAACGCAATCTCTAAATTATCTCCCTTCTATTTGTACATTTCTTTTTTATAATGGAATAGATAAACGGGGGGGGGGGGGGGGGGGAAGGGCGGGGGGGAAGAGAGATTATGGCACGTAAATTGAATTACAGCGATGTATACTAGACTGCAAGACAAGAGCGGAACAATCTAGAAGAAAAACAAAGTATTGATGAATTATACAGCTCTGAATTACCAAAGTTCTCGTGTTGGATAGTTCGGGATGGCCAGCACATTTCATTAAGCATCAACTTTTAAATGTAAAATACATTCTTGTTTTCAGAAGCGAAGTTTTCTTTATTGGAAGGAGTACATTTGTAGATGTATTAACATATTTCTAACTGATCGCTGTTAAAGGGTCGTTGTGGGGGAGACTTAGTCTTCATCGAGTTGTGTGTGTGAGAGTGTGTGTATGTAGAGAGAGAGAAAGAGAAAGTAGACGTAACACACACACACTAGAATGTGTCCGTTAGTGACGTCACACACTAGAAGATGCCCGATAGTAACGTCACACACTAAAAGATGCCCGATAGTAACGTCACACACTAGAAGGTGCCCGATGGTGACGTCACACACTAGAAGATGCCCGATAGTAACGTCACACACTAGAAGGTGCCAAATAGTGACGTCACACACTAGAAGGTGCAAAATAGTGACGTCACATACTAGAAGATGCTCATTAGTAACGTCACACACTAGAAGTGTCAAATAGTAACGTCACACACTAGAAGGTGCCAAATAGTGACGTCACACACTAGAAGGTGTCAAATAGTGACGTCACACACTAGAAGGTGCAAAATAGTAACGTCACACACTAGAAGGTGCCAAATAGTGACGTCACACACTAGAAGGTGCAAAATAGTGACGTCACATACTAGAAGATGCTCATTAGTAACGTCACACACTAGAAGGTGTCAAATAGTAACGTCACACACTAGAAGGTGCCAAATAGTGACGTCACACACTAGAAGGTGTCAAATAGTGACGTCACACACTAGAAGGTGTCAAATAGTGACGTCACACACTAGAAGGTGCCAAATAGTAACGTCACACACTAGAAGGTGCCAAATAGTGACGTCACACACTAGAAGGTGCAAAATAGTGACGTCACACACTAGAAGGTGCAAAATAGTGACGTCACATACTAGAAGGTGCCAAATAGTGACGTCACACACTAGAAGGTGCAAAATAGTGACGTCACATACTAGAAGGTGCCAAATAGTGACGTCACACACTAGAAGGTGCCCGATAGTGACGTCACACACTAGAAGGTGACAAATAGTAACGTCACACAATAGAAGGTGACAAATAGTAACGTCACACACTAGAAGATGCCCGATAGTGACGTCACACACTAGAAGATGTTCATTAGTGACGTCACACACTAGAAGATGCCCGATAGTGACGTCACACACTAGAAGATGTTCATTAGTGACGTCACACACTAGAAGATGCCCGATAGTGACGTCACACACTAGAAGATGCTCATTAGTGACGTCACACACTAGAAGATGCCCGATAGTGACGTCACACACTAGAAGATGCTCATTAGTGACGTCACACACTAGAAGATGCCCGATAGTGACGTCACACACTAGAAGATGCTCATTAGTGACGTCACACACTAGAAGATGCTCATTAGTGACGTCATCTTCAACAAAGTGTCCTCCCGGATCTTCTTTTTTTTTAACTAAAAAAAACTCAACTAGAAAACATTGGGAGTTTCCTTACCCTTCGCCTGACAGTCAAACCTTCTGGCCTTGAATGATCTGAATTAAAAAAAAAGTAATATAGATAAACAAAATGACAAACCAGGTTGGCATTCATATATTTGACTACAGGTGGTATTGACAAGTTTGACTTCTATAAAAAACACATGAAGTGCGGTCTCAAGCCAAAACTTTCAAACCTAACCACAAAGTGAAGATTCTTCTCAATCAGAAGTCTGACCTGCAAGGTAACACACACAACTCTCAACATCCCACTCAAATTGTCCATGTTTTTAAAGAGATGTATATAGGAGATACGATAAATGAGAAGATTCAATACAATTTGAGTGCAGAAAAACATTTCTCGAACGATATATGATAATTAAAAATGTTTAATAACTGTAAAAAAGGACATAACAGTCGTTCCCATTACAATCAATAAATAGCAGTTGTTTTGGTAATATATCATTTTTAATTTAATAACGCTACATTTATTGTCCCAGCTGAAGTTGTTTTTTCTGGTACACCCCTTCAAGGAAAACAGAGAAAGGGATAGACAGAAGGACAAATGAGCTGCATTGAATGTAACCTGATCGTTTGTAGCCAGCGGCGGATCTCAACTCTTTGAGACAAGCAGGTCACATTATAATAGGTCCACTAATGTTGACGTTAATCACAAAGATTAATTGGATGGAAGAAAAAGAAAACAAACGACGAAGTCTTAAAACAACTAAAAATGAAAAGTGGAACTACTAAGCACAATTCAAAAAATAAAAATGCGATTTTTGGGCTATGTTAAAAGACACAACAGCCTACTAAAAGTAATCCTGGAGGGGAAAAACAAGGTAAAAGAGGCAGAGGCAGACCAAGACTAACATGGACGAGTAACATCAAAAGATGGAAAAATCAGCCTATGACAACCTGCACAATCAAAGCAAGAGACAGAGCAGAATGGCGCTCCATGGTAGCCAACCTTCGTTGCGGAGACGGCACTCGATGATTATGATGAATCACAAAGGCTGAAACCACAATAAAGGGACATTCAAATGAAAGGCTGCTTTAAGGAATATCATTAGCGAGATATTAATTGATTTTTTAAAAAGGTTTTCTTACAAATTAAAATTCTATAGAATCCAAACTGACAATATACAAATAGAGATGATACGGGCACTAGAAGATTTTGGCATTGAAGTGATCACAGACATATGCAATGACATATACCGTACAGGATACATACCAAATGAACTAAAAACATCAACTTTCATTGCATTACCTAAAAAGATTGGCGCAGTTGAATGCAGTGATTTTAGAACAATAAGCCTAATGAGCCAGGTAACAAAAATTTTAATAAAAGTTATACAGGGAAGGATTCAGAATAAAATTAATACTGAATTAGATGAGCAACAATTTTGATTCAGGAAAAACAGTGGGAGAAAAGAAGCCATATTCTGCATAAGAACATTGATTGAAAAGTACATAGAAGTAAAACAACCAATATATGCCTGCTTCATAGACTACACCAAAGCTTTTGATAGAATACACAATATTCAACTTATAGACTGCCTAAAAGATATACATCTGGACGACACAGACATACGACTAATATATAATATATACTGGGAGCAAATAACAATAATAAAATATAATAAAGAGAACTCTACACCCATTGATATAAAAAGAGGGAGTAAAACAGGGATGCATCCTATCACCAAGCTTGTTCAATCTATACACTGAGCAAATCTTTACAAACATCTCAGAGATGCCAGGCCTATACATTAATGGAAAGATAATCAATAACCTAAGATATGCTGATGATACTGTACTACCAGCAGAAAATCCTAAAGATCTAGAACAATTAATTAATGAAATAAACATAAGACAAGCAAAAAATATGGACTAGAAATGAATATCAAAAAGACTAAAACTATGATCATAAGCAAAGAAAATTATCAAGACCTACAATTAAATATCAAAGTTGAGGGAACACATCTGGACACAGTCCAGAGCTACAACTACATTGGACATACTATAACCAATAATGGAAAATGTAAAATTGAAATGTATGGTGCAGAAATATGGACATTAGACAAGATATCAGAACAGAAAATTAAAGCCTTGGAAATGTGGATTTATAGAAGAATATGTAGAATTGGATGGAAAGAAAAGAAAACAAACGACGAAGTTTTAAAACAACTAACAATGAAAAGAGAACTACTAAACACAATTAGAACAAGACAAATGAAATTTGGGGACATATTAAAAGACACAACAGCCTAATAAAAGTAATATTGGAAGGGAAAATACAAGGTAAAAGAAGCAGAGGCAGACCAAGACTAACATGGACGAGTAACATCAAAAGATGGTCAAGTCAAGTTAGGACAACCTGCACCATCAAAGCAAGAGACAGACTGGAATGGCACTCCATGGTAGCAAACCTTCAATGCGGAGACGTCACTCAATGATGATGAGAATCCACACTTTTACGATTCTTTCGTTAATAAACATTGGTAGGTATCATTCAGCAATATTGAAGGGGATCTGGTACCATGTAACATCAATGAAGGTGCTTTTGCCAGGTGTAGACCACTATGAAGACAGGGGTGGACTATACCCTAAATCTGTATTATATATATAGTCGGTTGTTAAAGTACCAGTGACAGACTTTGTCAACTTGCAAGTCGTTAGAGTACCAGTGACAGACTTTGTCAACTTGCAGGTCGTCGTAGTACCAGTGACAGACTTTGTCAACTTGCAGGTCGTTGTAGTACCACTGACAGACTTTGTCAACTTGCAGGTCGTTGTAGTACCAGTGACAGACTTTGTCAACTTGCAGGTCGTTGTAGTACCAGTGACAGACTTTGTCAACTTGCAGGTCGTTGTAGTACCAGTGACAGACTTTGTCAACTTGCAGGTCGTTGTAGTACCAGTGACAGACTTTGTCAACTTGCAGGTCGTTGTAGTACCAGTGACAGACTTTGTCAACTTGCAGGTCGTTGTAGTACCAGTGACAGACTTTGTCAACTTGCAGGTCGTTGTAGTACCAGTGACAGACTTTGTCAACTTGCAGGTCGTTGTTGTACCAGTGACAGACTTTGTCAACTTGCAAGTCGTTAGAGTACCAGTGAGAGACTTTGTCAACTTGCAGGTCGTTGTTGTACCAGTGACAGACTTTGTCAACTTGCAAGTCGTTAGAGTACCAGTGACAGACTTTGTCAACTTGCAAGTCGTTAGAGTACCAGTGACAGACTTTGTCAACTTGCAGGTCGTTGTTGTACCACTGACAGACTTTGTCAACTTGCAAGTCGTTGTAGTACCAGTGACAGACTTTGTCAACTTGCAAGTCGTTAGAGTACCAGTGACAGACTTTGTCAACTTGCAAGTCGTGTAGTACCACTGACAGACTTTGTCAACTTGCAGGTCGTTGTTGTACCACTGACAGACTTTGTCAACTTGCAGGTCATTGTAGTACCACTGACAGACTTTGTCAACTTGCAGGTCGTTGTAGTACCAGTGACAGACTTTGTCAACTTGCAGGTCATTGTAGTACCACTGACAGACTTTGTCAACTTGCAGGTCGTTGTAGTACCAGTGACAGACTTTGTCAACTTGCAGGTCATTGTAGTACCAGTGACAGACTTTGTCAACTTGCAGGTCATTGTTGTACCACTGACAGACTTTGTCAACTTGCAGGTCGTTGTAGTACCAGTGACAGACTTTGTCAACTTGAAGGTCGTTGTAGTACCAGTGACAGACTTTGTCAACTTGCAGGTCGTTGTTGTACCAGTGACAGACTTTGTCAACTTGCAGGTCGTTGTAGTACCAGTGACAGACTTTGTCAACTTGCAGGTCGTTGTAGTACCAGTGACAGACTTTGTCAACTTGCAGGTCGTTGTAGTACCAGTGACAGACTTTGTCAACTTGCAGGTCGTTGTTAACCACTGACAGACTTTGTCAACTTGCAAGTCGTTGTTGTACCAGTGACAGACTTTGTCAACTTGCAGGTCGTTGTAGTACCACTGACAGACTTTGCCAACTTGCAGGTCATTGTAGTACCACTGACAGACTTTGTCAACTTGCAAGTCGTTGTAGTACCACTGACAGACTTTGTCAACTTGCAAGTCGTTGTAGTACCACTGACAGACTTTGTCAACTTGCAAGTCGTTGTAGTACCACTGACAGACTTTGTCAACTTGCAAGTCGTTGTAGTACCAGTGACAGACTTTGTCAACTTGCAGGTCGTTGTAGTACCACTGACAGACTTTGCCAACTTGCAGGTCATTGTAGTACCACTGACAGACTTTGTCAACTTGCAAGTCGTTGTAGTACCAGTGACAGACTTTGTCAACTTGCAGGTCGTTGTTGTACCACTGACAGACTTTGTCAACTTGCAAGTCGTTGTAGTACCAGTGACAGACTTTGTCAACTTGCAGGTCATTGTAGTACCACTGACAGACTTTGTCAACTTGCAAGTCGTTGTAGTACCAGTGACAGACTTTGTCAACTTGCAGGTCATTGTAGTACCAGTGACAGACTTTGTCAACTTGCAGGTCATTGTAGTTCCAGTGACAGACTTTGTCAACTTGCAGGTCGTTGTAGTACCAGTGACAGACTTTGTCAACTTGCAGGTCGTTGTAGTACCAGTGACAGACTTTGTCAACTTGCAGGTCATTGTAGTACCCTGACAGACTTTGTCAACTTGCAGGTCATTGTAGTACCAGTGACAGACTTTGTCAACTTGCAGGTCATTGTAGTACCACTGACAGACTTTGTCAACTTGCAAGTCGTTGTAGTACCAGTGACAGACTTTGTCAACTTGCAGGTCATTGTAGTACCCCTGACAGACTTTGTCAACTTTCAGGTCATTGTAGTTCCAGTGACAGACTTTGTCAACTTGCAGGTCGTTGTAGTACCAGTGACAGACTTTGTCAACTTGCAGGTCATTGTAGTACCAGTGACAGACTTTGTCAACTTGCAGGTCATTGTAGTACCAGTGACAGACTTTGTCAACTTGCAGGTCATTGTAGTACCACTGACAGACTTTGTCAACTTGCAGGTCGTTGTAGTACCAGTGACAGACTTTGTCAACTTGCAGGTCGTTGTAGTACCAGTGACAGACTTTGTCAACTTGCAGGTCGTTGTAGTACCAGTGACAGATTTTGTCAACTTGCAAGTCGTTGTAGTACCAGTGACAGACTTTGTCAACTTGCAGGTCATTGTAGTACCCCTGACAGACTTGTCAACTTGCAGGTCATTGTAGTTCCAGTGACAGACTTTGTCAACTTGCAGGTCGTTGTAATACCCCTGACAGACTTTGTCAACTTGCAGGTCGTTGTAGTACCAGTGACAGACTTTGTCAACTTGCAGGTCGTTGTAGTACCAGTGACAGACTTTGTCAACTTGCAGGTCGTTGTAGTACCACTGACAGACTTTGTCAACTTGCAGGTCATTGTAGTACCAGTGACAGACTTTGTCAACTTGCAGGTCATTGTAGTACCACTGACAGACTTTGTCAACTTGCAGGTCGTTGTAGTACCAGTGACAGACTTTGTCAACTTGCAGGTCGTTGTAGTACCAGTGACAGACTTTGTCAACTTGCAAGTCGTTGTAGTACCAGTGACAGATTTTGTCAACTTGCAAGTCGTTGTAGTACCACTGACAGACTTTGTCAACTTGCAGGTCATTGTAGTACCCCTGACAGACTTTGTCAACTTGCAGGTCATTGTAGTTCCAGTGACAGACTTTGTCAACTTGCAGGTCGTTGTAGTACCAGTGACAGACTTTGTCAACTTGCAGGTCATTGTAGTACCCTGACAGACTTTGTCAACTTGCAGGTCATTGTAGTACCAGTGACAGACTTTGTCAACTTGCAGGTCATTGTAGTACCACTGACAGACTTTGTCAACTTGCAGGTCGTTGTAGTACCAGTGACAGACTTTGTCAACTTGCAGGTCGTTGTAGTACCAGTGACAGACTTTGTCAACTTGCAAGTCGTTGTAGTACCAGTGACAGATTTTGTCAACTTGCAAGTCGTTGTAGTACCACTGACAGACTTTGTCAACTTGCAGGTCGTTGTAATACCCCTGACAGACTTTGTCAACTTGCAAGTCGTTGTAGTACCACTGACAGACTTTGTCAACTTGCAGGTCGTTGTAATACCCCTGACAGACTTTGTCAACTTGCAAGTCGTTGTAGTACCAGTGACAGATTTTGTCAACTTGCAAGTCGTTGTAGTACCACTGACAGACTTTGTCAACTTGCAGGTCGTTGTAATACCCCTGACAGACTTTGTCAACTTGCAAGTCGTTGTAGTACCCCTGACAGACTTTGTCAACTTGCAAGTCGTTGTAGTACCACTGACAGACTTTGTCAACTTGCAGGTCGTTGTAATACCCCTGACAGACTTTGTCAACTTGCAAGTCGTTGTAGTACCAGTGACAGACTTTGTCAACTTGCAAGTCGTTGTAGTACCAGTGACAGACTTTGTCAACTTGCAAGTCGTTGTAATACCAGTGACAGATTTTGTCAACTTGCAAGTCGTTGTAGTACCAGTGACAGACTTTGTCAACTTGCAGGTCGTTGTAGTACCCCTGACAGACTTTGCCAACTTGCAGGTCATTGTAGTACCAGTGACAGACTTTGTCAACTTGCAGGTCGTTGTAGTACCAGTGACAGACTTTGTCAACTCTGAGATCGTGAGGTGTTGTCTGCCATGATAACAAGTAAAGCTCAAGATGGACACAGACGAACTGAGATCAAGATGGCATTTCTCGCGACGGGGGTGCTACATACTTGCGCTATCCATCTAGTGTAACATCATCATTGTGTGCGTCTCCGCATCGAATCTAGTGTAACATCATCATTGTGTGCCGTCTCCGCATCGAATCTAGTGTAACATCATCATTGTGCCGTATCCGCATCGAATCTAGTGTAACATCATCATTGTGTGCCGTCTCCACATCGAATCTAGTGTAACATCATCATTGTGTGCCGTCTCCGCATCGAATCTAGTGTAACATCATCATTGTGTGCCGTCTCCGCATCGAATCTAGTGTAACATCATCATTGTGTGCCGTCTCCGCATCGAATCTAGTGTAACATCATCATTATGGTGCCGTCTCCGCATCGAATCTAGTGTAACATCATCATTGTGTGCCGTCTGTACATCGAATATAGTGTAACATCATCATTGTGTGCCGTCTCCGCATCGAATCTAGTGTAACATCATCATTGTGTGCCGTCTCCGCTTCGAATCTAGTGTAACATCATCATTGTGTGCCGTCTCCGCATCGAATTTAGTGTAACATCATCAGTGTGTGCCGTCTCCGCATTGAATCTAGTGTAACATCATCATTGTGTGCCGTCTCCGAATCGAATCTAGTGTAACATCATCAGTGTGTGCCGTCTCCGCTTCGAATGTAGTATAACATCATCATTGTGTGCCGTCTCCGCTTCGAATCTAGTGAACATCATCATTGTGTGCCGTCTCCGCATCAAATTTAGTGTAACATCATCATTGTGTGCCGTCTCCGCATCGAATCTAGTGTAACATCATCGTTGTGTGCCGTCTCCACATCGAATATAGTGTAACATCATCATTGTGTGCCGTCTCCGCATCGAATTTAGTGTAACATCATCGTTGTGTGCCGTCTCCGCATCGAATCTAGTGTAACATCATCATTGTGTGCCGTCTCCGAATCGAATCTAGTGTAACATCATCATTGAGTGCCGTCTCCGCATCGAATCTAGTGTATCACTTTCACAAAAATCACTTCACTTGCTGTGTATCAAATCTGTTGTGTGCTAAGTTTGTATGTCGTCCACGTGACCTATACGGTGTTGCACACTGACCTTTTCTGTGAGCGTATCTACATATTTATGAGCGGCCTCTCCTGATCTCTGATGCTAGGTCAGCTACAGCAGCTGCAACTCCAGCCAGCAATGGCGGCTGTCTCACAGTTTTATTTTCTAATAAAAAAAAAGCTAATTTCCCTTGAATGACCTTCACCCTGTACATGCAGAGCCAAGAAATAAAACATTGCAGCAGAAACATAGTGGAAAATTCATCAAAAAGAAAAATCATCTCGGGGAAATTTCATCTCATGAAAATTCATCTCCTGAAAAATTCTTCGCAGGTTTAATAAATTATTTGTAGGAATTGAAGGTCCAAATTATATCGGAACATAGTTGATTGACACGTGAAATGGTGAATATAAATAGTAGAATAAAGATATAAATGATGAGAGAAGTGGCCGACGTGTGAGGGAGCCGATAGCTCAAACATTAACACACCTCGTAGCTGTTCTGCAGGTTATTTGTTTGGTTTTCCTCTGAGAGGATTATTAGAGATCTCCTACATGTCAACAAGTACTGGTCCTCTCACACATCTCCTACATGTCAACAAGCACTGGTCCTCTCACACATCTTCTCCTACATGTCAACAAGTACTGGTCCTCTCACACATCTTCTCCTACATGTCAACAAGTACTGGTTCTCTCACACATCTTCTCCTACATGTCAACAAGTACTGGTTCTCTCACACATCTTCTCCTACATGTCAACAAGTACTGGTCCTCACACATCTCCTACATGTCAACAAGTACTGCTTCTCTCACACATCTTCTCCTACATGTCAACAAGTACTGGTTCTCTCACACATCTTCTCTACATGTCAACAAGTACTGGTCCTCACACATCTCCTACATGTCAACAAGTACTGGTCCTCTCACACATCTTCTCCTACATGTCAACAAGTACTGGTCCTCACACATCTCCTACATGTCAACAAGTACTAGTTCTCTCACACATCTCCTACATGTCAACAAGTACTGGTCCTCTCACACATTTTGTCCTGCATGTCAAAAAGTATTGTGCTCTCACACATCTCCTTCTAAATATCAACAAGTACTGGTGCTCTCACACATCTTCTCCTACGTGTCAACAAGTACTGGTCCTCTCACACATTTCCTCCTACATGTCAACAAGTACTGGTCCTCTCACACATTTCTCCTACATGTCAACAAGTACTGGTCCTCTCACACATCTTCTCCTACATGTCAACAAGTACTGGTTCTCTCACACATCTTCTCCTAAATGTCAACAAGTACTGGTCCTCTCACACATCTCCTACATGTCAACAAGTACTGGTTCTCTCACACATCTCCTACATGTCAACAAGTACTGGTCCTCTCACACATCTCCTACATGTCAACATGTACTGGTTCTCTCACACATCTTCTCCTGCATGTCAACAAGTACTGGTCCTCTCACACATCTTCTCCTACATGTCAACAAGTACTGGTTCTCTCACACATCTTCTCCTACATGTCAACAAGTACTGGTCCTCTCACACATCACCTACTGTCAACAAGTACTGGTTCTCTCACACATCTTCTCCTGCATGTCAAAAAGTACTGGTCCTCTCACACATCTCCTACATGTCAACAAGTACTGGTCATCTCACACATCTCCTACATGTCAACAAGTACTGGTTCTCTCACACATCTCCTACATGTCAACAAGTACTGGTTCTCTCAAACATCTTCTCCTGCATGTCAACAAGTACTGGTCCTCTCACACATCTCCTACATGTCAACAAGTACTGGTTCTCTCACACATCTCCTATATGTCAACAAGTACTGGTTCTCTCACACATCTTCTCCTAAATGTCAACAAGTACTGGTCCTCTCACACATCTCCTACATGTCAACAAGTACTGGTCCTCTCACACATCTTCTCCTACATGTCAACAAGTACTGCCCTCTCACACATCTTCTCCTACATGTCAACAAGTGCTGGTTCTCTCACACATCTCCTCATGTCAACAACTCACTTCTTTCATAGAGTCCGTTTTCTCGAGTTTCTGATGTAGGGGAAGTAACCAGGCAAACAAAAGTTATACATTTGCTCATCATTGATCACGTTTGCTTTCATTTCACATTCTCCCATCATTTATATCTCTCATACCTTAAAAAAAACACAAAAAAAACATATTTATAAATATAATTTATAAATAACTTTATAAATAACTTATAAATAAATTTTAAAAACATATTCATAAATATAAATATAATTAAAAATAAGAAATATAAACATCCTACCTTTAATTGAATCCTTTATGTCAGAATACACAAGATCCTATAGAATAGACAAACAACAAATTGTAAACAGTTCTTGTGCTGTAAATCCGTTTATATATGCAAGTGTCCTTCTAAAGAGACAATTGGCAGAGATGACGACACATGATAAACACAAACAAATAAGCAGCAAACAGTTCTGAGAAGAAAATAAAGAAGGTCGTACGTTAGTGTTTGTATCATATGTGTTGCTTGTGTGTAGGTCGTGCTTCTTCACAAGGTCCTCCAAATGCTTTCTCTACTTCCACCTGTTTTAGACAAACACCCTGTCCAACAAGGAAATAACTCTAGAGGTAAAACAGACACTATACAATACAATCTTCATCCCAACGTTGTGCTACCAATGCCAGGCCTGGATCCTAGAGGCAAGAACAACAAGAAAGATAACCTCTACTGAGATGAAATGTGTTAGACGAATGACAGGAAACAGTCTAGAAGATAAGATCAGAACGAAGAAGAAGAACTGAGAAAAAAGCTAGGAATAGCCCCCGCCATAGAATATAAAGAAACAACGGATAAAGTGGTTTGGTCACGTGACAAGGCAAAATGTTCAAAACATAACACAACGAGCTCACACTAAACGTTGTGAGAACACCAGACACTAAGGGTCGACCACGAAAAAGATGGATGGATGGAATATTAGAAGCACTAGGAAACATAACAGCACAGAGGCGAACAGAAGAGCAAAATACCGCAAATGATATCTCCCTCGACGCTGAAAGGCAGATGAGGAAGGAAAGAAGAAGAAGAAGACTCATTCTTGTATTTATCTCCTCTCGTTAATTCTTGATTCTGTTTCAATCTGTTCTCTTCATCTACATCTACCTCGTCATTGACTTTGTAGCTTCAAGACGTGACAGCTTTCAACGGCTAGTTACTGTAAGCGCCATCGCTGTAGCACTAGTGGCAGGGGAGTTGCTTTGTTCTATTGGTGACCTTATCATTAGTGGAGTTTATATATTCTATTGGTGACCTTATCATTAGTGCAGTTTCTATATTCTATTGGTGACCTTATCATTAGTGCAGTTTCTATATTCTATTGGTGACCTTATCATTAGTGGAGTTTCTATATTCTATTGGTGACCTTATCATTAGTGCAGTTTCTATATTCTATTGGTGACCTTATCATTAGTGGAGTTTCTATATTCTATTGGTGTCCTTATCATTAGTGGAGTTTATATATTATATTGGTGACCTTATCATTAGTGCAGTTTCTATATTCTATTGGTGACCTTATCATTAGTGCAGTTTCTATATTCTATTGGTGACCTTATCATTAGTGGAGTTTCTATATTCTATTGGTGACCTTATCATTAGTGGAGTTTCTATATTCTATTGGTGACCTTATCATTAGTGCAGTTGCTATATTCTATTGGTGACCCTATCATTAGTGCAGTTTCTATATTCTATTGGTGACCTTATCATTAGTGCAGTTTCTATATTCTATTGGTGACCTTATCATTAGTGGAGTTTCTATATTCTATTGGTGTCCTTATCATTAGTGGAGTTTCTATATTCTATTGGTGTCCTTATCATTAGTGGAGTTTCTATATTCTATTGGTGTCCTTATCATTAGTGGAGTTTCTATAATCTATTGGTGTCCTTATCAATATTAGAGATTATTTTATTATATCAGTGTCCTTATATCGTTAGTGGAGTTTCTATAATCTATTGGTGTCCTTATCAATATTAGAGATTATTTTATTATATCAGTGCCCTTATATCGTTAGTGAAGTTTCTATAATCTATTGGTGTCCTTATCAATATTAGAGATTATTTTATTATATCAGTGTCCTTATATCGTTAGTGGAGTTTCTATAATCTATTGGTGTCCTTATCAATATTAGAGATTATTTTATTATATCAGTGTCCTTATATCGTTAGTGGAGTTTGCTTTATTTTACCGGTGACCTTATCTTTCATCATCATCATCATTGAGTGTCGTCTCCGTCTCGAAGGTTGGCTACCATGGAGCGCCATTCTACTCTGTCTCTTGCTTTAAAGGTGCAGGTTGTCATAGGTTGACTTGTTCATATTTAATGTTACTCCTCCATGTTAGTCTTGGTCTGCCTCTTTTACCTTGCATTTCCCTCCAATATTACTTTTATTAGGCTGTTGTGTCTTTTAACATGCCCCCAAAATTTCATTTGTCTTGTTCTAATTGTGTTTAGTAGTTCTCTTTTCATTTTTAGTTGTTTTAAAACTTCATCGTTTGTTTTCTTTTCTTTCAATCCAATTCTACCTATTCTTCTATATATCCACACTTCAAAGGCTTCAATTTTCTGTTTTGTATTCTTGTCTAAATAGCTCAGGCCAAAATAGCATTTCAAAAAATGAAAAAATATATTATGCAACAAATCTATGTCAATAGAAATAAGAAAGAGAGTTCATCGGTGCTATATAGAACCAATTCTGACCTATGGAAGCGAATCATGGACAGTAGACAAACAAATGAAAAGACGATTAGAGGCCACAGAGATGGGATTTCTCAGAAGAATGTTAAAGTTCCCTGGACAGCTAAAAAGACGAATAAGGAAGTTCTCAAAGCGGCCAACACAAAAAGGGACCTCCTAAAAAACATCATAAAGAAACAATCAACATTTTTCGGGCACATAATGAGAAGAGGACAGTTGGAATACTTGGTTACAACTGGCAAAACAAAAAGAAAGAGAGATCGCGGACGACAAAGAGAAAAAATACTGGATAGCTTGGTGTCATGACATGGAAAGCAGTCAACAACAGAACTGATACGATGCACTGTAGATAGAATATTGTGGAAGGACATGATCGCCTACGCCAACTGTATGGTACATGACGGTGATTCTTGTCTAATGTCCATGTTTCTGCACCATAATGGAATATGAGAAGATGTAACATTTTGCTATTCTTAGTTTTAGGCCTGATTATTTGTTTTGATGTTAGTATATTTTTCATGACATTAAAATTACTTTTTGCCATACCTATTCTTTTGTTTATTTAAGTAGTACATTTTCCATCACTGGTATGTCCAAGGTAGTTGTAGCTATGAACTGTCTCCAGGTCTATTCCTTCTATTTTGATATCCATTTATGGGTCTTGAGAATTTCTTTGTTTATGATCATAGTTTTAGTCTTTTTGATATTCATACCTAGTCCATATTTTTTGTTTGTCATGTTTATTACATGAAGTAATTGTTGTAGATCTTTAGGATTTTCTGCTGGTAGTACAGTATCATCAGCATATCATAGGTTATTGATTATCTTTCCATTAATGTTTAGGCCTGGCATCTCTGTGATGTTTTTAAAGATTTGCTCAGTGTATAAATTGAACAAGCTTGGTGATAGGATGTATCCCTGTCTTTACTCCTCTTTTTATATCAATGGGTGTAGAGTTCTCCTTGTTATATTTTATTATTTCTGTTTGCTCCCAGTACAAATTACATATCAGTCGTATGTCTGTGTCATCCAGATTTATATCTTTTAGGCAGTCTATAAGTTGATTATGGTGTATTCTATCAAAAGCTTTGGTGTAGTCTATGAAGCAGGCATATATTGGTTTGTTTACTTCTATGTACTTTTCAATCAATGTTCTTATGCTAAATATGGCTTCTTTTGTCCCACTGTTTTTCCTGAATCCAAATTGCTGCTCATCTAATTCAGTATTGATTTTTCCCTTCCCTGTATAACTTTTAGCAAGATTTTTGTAACATGGCTCATTAGGCTTATTGTTCTAAAGTCACTTCATTCAATTGCCCCATTCTTTTTAGGCAATGCAATGAAAGTTGGTGTTTTTAGTTCATTTGGTATGTGTCTGTATGGTATATGTCATTGCATATGTCTGTGATCACTTCAATGCCAAAATCTTCTAGTGCCTGTATCATCTCTATCTGTATATTGTCAGGTCCTGCTGCTTTTCCTTTTTTCATTGTTTTTTTATAGCTTTTTCTACTTCAGATTTCAGGATTTATAGCTGCATGTACATTTTATAGCTGGATGTACATTTTATAGCTGGATGTACATTTCATAAATGGTTTTATCTTTAGTGGAGTTTATTTTATTTTATTGGTGTCCTGACAATGTTCAATGTCAAATCCTTAAAGCTTACCTTACAATGTTCAATGTCAAAATCCTTAAGCTTACCTTACAATGTTCATTGTCAAAATCCTTAAAGCTTACCTTACAATGTTCAATGTCAAAATCCTTAAAGCATACCTTACAATGTTCAATGTCAAAATCCTAAAGCTTACCTTACAATGTTCAATGTCAAAATCCTTAAAGCTTACCTTACAATGTTCAATGTCAATGTCCTTAAAGCTTACCTTACAATGTTCAATGTCAAAATCCTTAAAGCTTACCTTACAATGTTCAATGTCAATGTCCTTAAAGCTTACCTTACAATGTTCAATGTCAATGTCCTTAAAGATTACCTTACAATGTTCAAAGCATACCTTGCAAAGTTCAATGTCCTTAAAGCTTACCTTAAAGTGTTCAATGTCAATGTCCTTAAAGCTTACTTTACAATGTTCAATATCCTTAAAGATTACCTTACAATGTTCAATGTCCTTCCTTAAAGCATACCTTACAATGTTAAATCATTTAACAGCTTTCGTTTTTGAGCTGCCTTATATTTATTTAAACTCAAGAAACAACATTTAAGTTTTGATTGAGTTCATGTAAATATTTATTGATTTCATTTCATTAATCAAAGAACATGAAAGAATATGTTTTAAAATGTTTCAGTCAAAGAGCAAAACACATAACAACAAATACCATGCTCTCATTATATTGTGGAATAAGGCAGTTTGGTTTTCAGGGCAACTTTGCCACAGATTTGTGTGTTAAAATTATTATTTTGTGAAAATGTTTTGACTTCAAGTTACATGGTGCTCTCATGGTTATAATGATAGAGCGGCATGCATTGGGACCATATATTTGGTAAAGGCAGTCCCTAGGTACAGAACACTACCAGTAAGGTAAGGTAAAGGTAAAATACGAGACTTGAACCAGCGTCTTAGCACGCGAGTTTCCACCCATATGTGCTCGGCCACCTATCCAGAAATGTTAGGAGATTTCTGGATAGTGTCGCTTCAAGCATTGAAACTCAGCAAAGCGGCATTCCTCACCTTCCCAGGGTAATACCCTGCTACCCATTTCTGCCAACGGCTGGGTCGGCCGTGGGGTATTTTTTTTTTTCAATCACGAGTACAATTCACACTGCTTCCAGCGGGAATCGAACACGGGTTGTCTGATCGTCGGTAATCTAGTCGGGTGGTTTTCCCAACTAGGCTACCAAGGCACCCAACTACCAGTAAATGATGTTTTAATGATGCAGTAATGGATAAGTGTAAGTGGAAGCACATTTTGCATGACAAAAAATATAAAAAATATGGTGACAAGGTTAAAGAGAAAGTATGACTTCTCTTTCTAACTCAAGTACCTGTTTGCAGATGTGTTGATTGAAAAAATGTCAACATGAACGTTACCCTTCAGATCTAGAAACTAGTGAAACATTGCAACGAGAAGGTTTTTTTAAAAATCAGAGACAGTCTTGAATATAAACAGGGGATACTTAATTACAACATAAACTAGATTAAGGAAATATGAGGGCTGCTTTCTTCTAGTAAATCTACATGGATCTGAATGCTTGAGAAGTACTGAAAGGAAACATCAAAACTGTCATCAGTTCATACAATATGTTCAGCAGATATTGTAAGAAGATTTTGTAAAAATTACAGGCAGCAAAGAGCTGCTCAACTTGTGTAAACAAGAGTAGTTGCAAACACAAGATAGATGCAGACACCAATGACAGGCAAACACAGGGTAGATGGCATGATGCATTTACAGTCAGAAGAGCTGCCAGACAGTGATGCTGGTGAGGTGACAGGCAGACTAAATACACCCGGTGAGGTGACAGGCAGACTAAATACACCCGATGAGGTGACAGGCAGACTAAATACACCTGGTGAGGTGACAGGCAGACTAAATACACCCGTGAGGTGACAGGCAGACTAAATACACCCGGTGAGGTGACAGGCAGACTAAATACACCCGATGAGGTGACAGGCAGACTAAATACACCGATGAGGTGACAGGCAGACTAAATACACCGGTGGAGACTGAAAACAGAGATAAACAGCATGAGCCAGACTTGGAAGAAAAGGAGACAAATAACCAAAGACCAAACATGAAAGTGAGATTGTGTGGTTCCTCTACAAAACTTCACATTTATGTCAGCCTCTAAATGATTTTATTGTCGCCCAAAAGACTTCACAATTCATGTGAGACTTTGAACCATGGCCAAAGTAAGTAAGAGCTAGAAATCAGGCAGAGAAAGTATGAGAAGACAGCAACAATATGCAATCACAACACAAATATGTGAGAGAAACAAGAACTGAAATATTTTGTTGATGGTAAAAGCAAGGTGTGAGTCAGTGTCATAGTCTCAGTAAATGCCATACAATGTTCTGCCACCTAGCAGGTAGTTGATCACAATATTTCAACTGGTATTGCCTTCAGCACAAATGTTTGTAGTGACGTGCCATTTCTCAACCTGACAAGAACATTAATTCTTGTCCCCATTTTATCCAGAGACTGGATCAGAGGAGCTTGACAAACCTCAGGTATCGCTAAGGTTGCCTGGTCGACACCGAGTGCTTGCACAGGTACACTATTCTATCTATCTATTGTCCTTTCGAGCTGAAGATGGCAGATAGGGCAGAACCACAATCTCAAAAACAGAAACCTTGCGTGCCAAAGTGGCACATATTGCAGAGATCACTGCTCTAAAATATATGGCGCTGTTTCCATAACAATATCTTTTACAATGACAGCTTAGGTACACTATTGCAGCTGATAAATTTGAAATTGAATACATGCCAAGCATCCACAATCTATTGTCATTCAAAAACATCAAAACACACACCAGATACAAAAACAAGCTTTGACCCATCCATATTCATCATTTTCCTCGCTGACAGAAGTCACATTTCTCCACGATTGATGATTGTCTGCTAGTTCTTGCTTGTTACTTAGTCTCATGATTGAGCCTTCACTATTAATTGTTCTGCATAGAAATTCTCTTGGTCTGTCTAGTTTTCTTTTACCATATGGTTACCACATGTATGTCTGTCTCCGAGAAGTCTTTCTATTTGTCCAATATGAAGATGACTGGCTTGAGAGAAACCCATGAATGTTGTCACTAGGAAGTTAGAATCAGGAGTTGTGAATTGTTTGCTATATAACTACAACAGCCACGGGTCTGACTTGGTCCAACCAGCCACCACTACACACCTACAACAGCCACGGGTCTGACTTGGTCCAACCAGCCACCACTACACACCTACAACAGCCACGGGTCTGACTTGGTCCAACCAGCTACCACTACACACCTACAACAGCCACGGGTCTGACTTAGTCCAACCAGCGACCACTACACACCTACAACAGCCACGGGTCTGACTTGGTCCAACCAGCCACCACTACACACCTACAACAGCCACGGGTCTGACTTGGTCCAACCAGCTACCACTACAAACCTACAACAGCCACGGGTCTGACTTGGTCCAACCAGCCACCACTACACACCTACAACAGCCACGGGTCTGACTTGGTCCAACCAGCTACCACTACAAACCTACAACAGCCACGGGTCTGACTTGGTCCAACCAGCCACCACTACACACCTACAACAGCCACGGGTCTGACTTGATCTAACCAGCTACCACTACAAACCTACAACAGCCACGGGTCTGACTTGGTCCAACCAGCTACCACTACAAACATACAACAGCCACTTGTCTGACTTGGGAATTGAATCCAACCAACCACCACAACACACCTACAACAGCCACAGGTCTGACTTGGGAATTGAATCCAACCAACCACCACAACACACCTACAACAGCCACTTGTCTGACTTGGGAATTGAATCCAACCAACCACCACAACACACCTACAACAGCCACGGGTCTGACTTGGGAATTGAATCCAACCAACCACCACAACACACCTACAACAACAACCATGGAAGAGATTAAGAGCGAGAGGTGTCTAGACACATCAATTCTGCTGTGTGTTTTGCTAACAAGGACAGCTAAATGCAACTCTCTATAACATGCCATGGTACCTATAATATGTCATGGCACATATAACATGTCATGGCACCTATAATATGTCATGGCACATATAACATGTCACAGCACATATAACATGCCATGGTACCTATAATATGTCATGGCACATATAACATGTCACAGCACATATAACATGCCATGGTACCTATAATATGTCATGGCACATATAACATGCCATGGTACCTATAATATGTCATGGCACATATAACATGCCATGGTACCTATAATATGTCATGGCACATATAACATGCCATGGTACCTATAATATGTCATGGCACATATAACATGCCATGGCACATATAACATGCCATGGTACCTATAATATGTCATGGCACATATAACATGTCACAGCACATATAACATGCCATGGTACCTATAATATGTCATGGCACATATAACATGTCACAGCACATATAACATGCCATGGTACCTATAATATGTCATGGCACATATAACATGTCACAGCACATATAACATGCCATGGTGCATATAACATGCCATGGCACATATAACATGCCATGGTACCTATAATATGTCATGGCACATATAACATGCCATGGTACCTATAATATGTCACAGCACATATAACATGCCATGGTACCTATAATATGTCATGGCACATATAACATGTCACAGCACATATAACATGCCACAGTACCTATAATATGTCATGGCACATATAACATGTCACAGCACATATAACATGCCATGGTACCTATAATATGTCATGGCACATATAACATGCTATGACACATATAACATGTCAAAATGGCACATACAGACAGAAAGAAAATCACAAAAGTCACATTTGCTGGCAAACATCATCATCATCATAGAGTACCTTCTCCGCAACGAAGGTTGGCTACCATGAATCACCATTCTGCTCTGTTTCTTGCTTTGATGGTGCAGGCTGTCATAGATTGACTTGTCCATCTTTTGATGTTACTCATCCATGTTAGTTTTGGTCTGCCTCTACCTCTTTTACCTTGTATTTTCCCTTCCAATATTACTTTTAGTAGGCTGTTATGTCTTTTAACATGCCCCAAAAATTTCATTTGTCTTGTCTTAATTGTATTTAGTAGTTCTCTTTTTATTTTCAGTTGTTTTAAAACTTTATCGTTTGTTTTCTTTTCTTTCCATCCAATTCTACCTATTCTTCTATAAATCCACATTTCAAAGGCTTCAATTTTCTGTTCTGTTTTCTTGTCTAATGTCCATGTTTGTGCACTATACAAGAATATTGAGAAGATGTAACATTTTGCCATTCTTAGTTTCAGCCCTGCTGATATCTTGGCAAACATCAACAATATTAAATGCTGGATGGGAGAAAGAATTTCATATTGATGGAGAAAGTATAAGTGGACAATTTGTAATCAGGAGAAAGGATATAATGACAAACTTGATGATGAAGGAAAAAACAAAGACAAATAACCTAAAATGCTCATTAAAGAATAAATTAAACAATAAATATTGGACTATATGAAGATGTTGGATGAATAATTGACAATCTGATTCAATGGAATGAGTAAATAACTGACAACTACCTGATCTATGGAAACAAAAATGAAAGACAAGTTCTTCAAGTAAGAAAGGAAAAATTTATAACAATTTGATGTAAGGAGAGAAAATAACAAATAACAATATGAGAATATGAAAAAACTTCTGCCAATTTGATGTTTAGTGGAAAAAGAAAAATTGACAACTTGACGTTCGGAGAAAAATTAATAACTGACTACTTGATTTGTGGCAACTTGATTTTAAAGAAAAAAAGTATAAATGGTAGCCTGATGGTAACATGATGGTAACATGTTGGTAACATGTTAGAAACTAAGTTCTAAAATGGCTGTAACAAACAAGCAATTCTTGAATTAAAAGTGTGAGTTCAAGAAAGTAACTGTAGTATCAAAAGATCAACACTGGTCGTCTGTGCAGGGTTTATGATGATGCATCTAATGTTTATTAAATGTTTAGAACTTATTCCCAAGATAACAGAAATTGAAGAAAATTAAGTAACATGCACTTGCCATACAAGATCAATTAAACTTTAGAAAAATAATGTACAGGAATCTGGAGAAATGGCCTGAAATCTGTAAGAATTGACTGAAATCAAGAAGAATTAGCAGGGGTTAGAAGAAATTGAGGATTCAGCATGAATAAGATGTGACTAAGAATATTAACCCTAGATTACAATACCTATCTGTGTCTCACATGTTTATGATATGGTAGTAAAAATTACTACCACTTAATGCAACAGCAGATGCTCTAAAAATAGTATTTTCTTTGAACTTTTGACACACAGCTGTGTGTTTACACTAGGAGTGACATGGGGACTCGGATTTCCTGGCTCAGGTTGATTTATAACATGAAATTTGACCGCATGGATTGGACGTTATATTGTCGATTTATATGGCCACCTTAAGTCTGTCAGTATGTTCAGGTACTGCAAAGCGTTATTTGTTGCTGTATTTACTAAGCTACGAAGGGTTGTTTGATGTTAGCCGACAACTGAGGAAATTTCTCTGGTTACACCAAAAAGGGGAACACTACCAATTTGTTGAAAATTGGCACATTTTTGTCACATTATGGAAGATCATATTTCACGCAATGAAAACAAATTCAACAACAAAGGAAACACATGCAACTCTCAGGGGTCACTGGGAAAGTACACAGGATGGGGTCATGTTTGACTGTGGCAAACTGTCAAATTTTGAAGAATTTTTATTCTGATGCAGCAATTTTCATGACTGTATCATAATCTAGGGCTAAAATACAATGGCCATAACAAAAGACACAACCAGTAGGAAAGAATAATAATGAAAGGTATAGTTCCTGGGTGATGCATTAGAGCAGACCTAGAAGAGGGTGGTTTCAAAGACATCTAGGAGATGTTGAACATGACAATAGAAAACGTGGGAGATCTGGCTAAAGAGATTCTTTCAGACGGGCTCTGGTGACTGCAATGTTCTACAAAGGACATGAAACCTGATGATGATGGGGCAATTTTTTCTGAAAGCCATTCATTATATATTGCATTTTTAAAAATGAGTTTTGAACAATTACAGTTACAAAATAATTACAGATCACATCAATAAAAAAAAAAGAGTAGTAGCTTGTACAGCAATTAAACTCAATCAGTTATTAGTGCTTTGAACAATAAAAGTTTAAACAGTAACAACTCTTTCAAAAGTTTACATTAACTTCACAAAAATGTAAAAAGAAAATAAATGAACACTCATGGGGAGTGCAAGAATACACCTGTTACAAGACTCGTCTTAGATGCCTTCAAGAAAGTCACAAAACCAGTGTGGTTAGAAAACTCCAATGCCTGTCTTTGGACTGTCTAACTAGAAAAAGCTGGCAAGAAATAGTGATGTGGTGTATGTGTTTAGGAATCTATGAAGAAGACTTTCTGGTTTAAAGTTTCAACAGAGGTCCTTAAAAATTAACTTAGCTTAGCCCTGGTAGGCCTCATCAAGTCTAAATCTAACCGTGGTAGGTCCTCACCATGTCTAAATCTAACCCTGGTAGGTCCTCATCAAGTCTAAATCTAACCGTGGTAGGATCTCACCAAAGTCTAAATCTAACCCTGGTAGGTCCTCATCAAGTCTAAATCTAACCTTGGTAGGATCTCATCAAAGTCTAAATCTAACCCTGGTAGGATCTCACTAAAGTCTAAATCTATCCCTAGTAAGATCTCACCAAAGTCTAAATCTATCCCTAGTAAGATCTCACCAAAGTCTAAATCTATCCCTAGTAAGATCTCACCAAAGTCTAAATCTATCCCTAGTAAGATCTCACCAAAGTCTAAATCTATCCCTAGTAAGATCTCATCAAAGTTTAAATCTAACCCTGTAGGATCTCACCAAAATCTAAATCTAGCCATGGTAGGATCTCACAAAAGTCTGAATCTAGCCCTGGTAGGATCTCACAAAAGTTTAAATCTAACCCTGGTAGGATCTCACCAAAGTCTAAATCTAACCCTGGTAGGATCTCACCAAAGTCTAAATCTAACCCTGGTAGGATCTCACCAAAGTCTAAATCTAACCATGGTAGGATCTCACCAAAGTCTAAATCTAACCCTGGTAGGATCTCACCAAAGTCTAAATCTAACCCTGGTAGGATCTCACCAAAGTCTAAATCTAACCCTGGGCATGAGACTTATCAATGTAAACAGTGTTGTCAAGAACAGGGGCAGCTGAGTGATATACGAACATGAAAGTTAAACACCAGGCAGTGGAATTACAATCATAAACAGTGTTGCTAAATCAGAACTAGTGGAAGGATATGTGACTGGGTAACTTTAGCATCAAACTTTGGAATTATTAATATAAACAGTCTGTTAAAAACAGGGAACAGTTGGTGGATATCAGATGACATCAATGCCAGCCTTCTGATGATAACTTGACAACAGCAGATTTGCTCATGCATTTAAAGCCAACAGAATATAGACTTTCCTTTAATTGAGTTTCCAGCCAAAACCAAAGGATGTCCTATACAGTTGTTGTAGTACAAAATGATATAACTGACTGCAACTGAACTGACTGAAGTGTGACTGAAATATATCATTTGAAGTAAGACTCATTCATGTTTGGCACATAGACATTGCTTTCTAGCAACAATTTTCTAGAAATGATAAACAAGAATCATTATAAGCAGGCACCTCAACATAAATGTCAACATGTGATGTGCAAATGATGGTAACAAAGAGCTGCTCATTTGTATATTAACATCTGTAAAGTTGGAATAAAGTCTGGAATGTTCAAAGAAATGGCAATCTGCAACAAGCAACACAAATAAAGAACATTATTGGAGGTATGTGGGTAGGCTAAACCAACAGTCAATATATCAAAAGCAAAAAATTAACGAAAACAACATTTCAAAAATAAAGGAAGTAGTAGTGTATAAACTAAATCTATTAGTTTCCTTTCGAGTCGAAGATGGCACATAGGGCAGCAATTTAGGCAGACCTATAGGTATCCAGTAATTTTAGTTAAGTGGCAAAATGTTTACATGGTAATGGTTGCAGTACTTTGTTGCTTGCACTTTTTCTGAGTTCAACATCTCAGGTTGTCATTCTGACACTGTACGGCTGGATGGCTGATAAACGTGTACTGGCTTGTTTTATTTAGTCCAAAAAGATAAAACGGTCCTATGTTACATGAGATTTAACCAATTTCCTTAAGTTTAAGACACTGGTATATTATATACTTAAATATTTTCTCTCCTGAAATTAAAAATCAATCTGCTTTCTAAATTGACATGAAATTTTAATTGTAAATTATATGTACTTCAGAACAATATATCAGTATAACAAAAGAAGAGAAAATTATAACTGCGAATGACATATTAATTAAAAATAACATGCAATATAAGTGAAAATGACATACCCATACCTCCATATGGTACGGAAAAGCTGTAACTTGTACAGAATTTTTGATTTGTTTATAAAAAGTATGTTGTACCAGCAAATTGTTTTTTGTTAAATTCTACATTCTCTTTCTTCTGAAAATTAATCTACACATAAAATTTTATGAAAATAAAATGTAGGTAGAATTGCAAAGATGGCTGTGCTTATATATGAGCCTAGCCAGTGAAATCGTATGGGAGTAAACAATATTTGACATTAATCTGATTAGGCAGCACGGTAACCTTGGTCACCTTCACAGCGGGCAATGGCAAGTCTTGGTTAATGGATTATGCCTTGCCAAGACAACAAGCCACATAAATTTATCATGCATTACTACTAACAATAAGGGGCCTAACATAAGGGCCTTGGTAGCCTAGTTGGGAAAACCACCCGGTTGGGCTACCAACGTTTGGACAATCTGTGTTCGATTCTCGCTGGAAGCAGTGTGAGCTGTACTCGTGGTTAGAAAACAAAAAAAATACCCCTGCGGTTGACTCAGCTGCTAGCAGACATGCGTACCAGTATATTGCTCTGGAAAGATGAGGAATGCCATCTCACATTGTGAGTTTTGATGCTTGAAGCAACACTATCCAGAAGTCTCCAAACATTTCTAGATAGGCAGCCGAGCACATATGGGTGAAAACTCGCATGCTAAGACACCGATTCAAGTCTCGTACTTTACCTTTACCTTAATAAGGTAAGCATACAGAAGACTGTAGTGCTTCAACAAGGTGTAGCCAGCCCCACAGCTATATCATTAAATAACATACCCCTTGAATATGTGAGAAAGTTCACTGTCTCGGTTCTATGGTCACAGCCACTGTCTCCCTTGAAGAAGAAATAAATTCCCGAATCGGAAAGGCAGCTTCCACATTTGGTAAATTTAAAAATAATATTGAGCATGGGCCAACACCAATTTAACACTCAGGACTAAGATTCAAATTTACCAAAGTTGTGTGCTTAGTACACTTCTATACGGATCAGAAACTTGGACTACCAATGCAGGGCAGGAGAAAAGGTTAAACAGATTTCATGTACGTTGTCTTTGAAAGATTATGAATATCAAATGGTGGACAAAGTAACCAACTCTAATGTCTTACAATGAGCCAAACTCCCATCGATCATGGCAACACTAAGGATTCATAGACTAAGGTGGCTGGGCCATGTAAGAAGAATGGCAAACAATTTTATTCACAAACAAATATTGTATGGAGAACTTAAGGATGGAAAGAGACCAAAGGGCAGACCAGTGCTGAGATATAAGGATGTTTGCAGGGCTTCTTGAGGACATTTTCTATAAATGAAAGGAATTGGGAAAATGTAGCTGCGGATCGTAGCACATGGAGAGCAAACATTAAAAAATGATGCAGCAACTTTCAAAACAGTACTGATATCAAATTCAGAGACAAAAGGCACAAGAGAAAAGAGACAAGGCCAGGCACAGCAAATGCACCTTGTTCGTTCTGTGGATGGATCTGTCTGTCCAGGATTGGCAAATTCAGCCACGAGAGAAGATGTTCAGTAAAGCAGCACCCAGTATGAGACACTAATGCTTTACCAAACTACTGACTTATCACGATTGCTTGCTACCAACTGTCTGTCATGACACCAAAGGCCATACATACGTCCAATAAGGTGAACATCTTTACTACACTTGATTTCATTGTACAAATACATTGAGAGATCTGAGAACTCACAATAAGATTTTTGTTTGTCCATAAGTTTTTCTAATCACTTGAAATTTTGCATGTTTTTTTTTTTCCAAAATTATACAATAATTTACAATTCTAATAAATTTTGCATATTTTTTTTTTTAAATGATGCAATAATTTGCCATTGTAATATATTCTGAAATTTACTGCTGATTATTAGCAAACTCACCGTTCCATAAAGTGAGGATTCAATGAATTGTAAACATTTACATTTATGGATAACGAAAGATATTATTATTATTATTTAAAATTGAATATTTTTATTATTTTTTTTCTCGGCTGCCTTTCTAGGAAACAAACAAAAAATTGAATTATGTCAACTATTAAGTTCTGAGTTTTTACTTATTTGTTATGAAAAATATTTTAAAATATACTTTAATTTTACAAGAATAGCTAACCCGGTTCATTATTAATTCAGATCATGCTCAATTTAAATCGTTTTTAATTTAGGGGTTTCCCCTAGACAGCACATTCGGCACAGAATATTTGGAACCTACTGAGTTTTTAAATCACATTAAGACACACTAAGTGTTCATTTTTCAATATTTTATTCATTAACAGACTCAATTTTTTAACCATAGATTACGATACCGGTGTACAAATTATGGCATAAAAAGACAAATTCTTCAAAATTTGATATTTTGCTGTGGTCAAACACTACCCCTTTTCATATACCTTCCTCATTACAACTTTTGGCAATCCCTGAGTCTTGCATTTGTTTCTATTCATATTGGATTTTTTTTTCTTTTTCGTGAGATACATTGTTTTTGCAAAGGAAAAAGTCGTCAATTTTCAAGAAATTGGTTGCATTTCCTTTCATTTTTTTTTGGTTGTGATCAGGGAAATTTCATGGTCTTCGGCAGACATTAAACAACCCTTTGTGACTTGGGAAACACAGCGAATAACGCTATGAAGTAGTCAAACATACTGATGGATTTACGATGTGCTCAGCCGCCTATCCAGAAATGTTTGGAGATTTTCTGGACAGTGTCACATGAAGCATCAAAGCTCACGATGCGAGGCGACATTCCTCACCTTTTCCAGGATAATACCCTGGTACCCATTTCTGCCAACGGCTGGGTCGACCATGGGGTATTTTTTTTTCCAACCACGAGTACAACTCACACTGCTTCCAACAGGAATCGAACACGGGTTGTCTGAATGTCGGTAGTCCAGTCAGGTGGTTTTCCCAACTAGGCTACCAAGGCCCCCTACACATAGGTATCATAATTAAGGGTTAAAAGTAGCCATCAATTTAGTTCTCATTAAAACATACATATCTATGTAATCAGCTTAAATGTCCTCGTCCTTCTCACTCTCGTATACACTAACTAGGTACTGTATGCATCACACACACAACATGGTCAAATCCTTGCATGCATAATAGTCAGGCAACCAGAAAGGCTATTCATATTCCAAGTCAAGTGTCAGTGTTGGCCAACACTAGAACAAGTACTTGTCACCTTGAACAGCCACTTGACTGGCCTTGAAGCATGCGTAACAGTCAAAGACCTCTGACCTAAAGAATGTTCACCAAAGACCTGAAGAACCAGTCCAATGGTCTCAGTAATAGACTTTCCAAGCCTCATGCAAAACTTGATGCAAACTTATTACCCAAGTTTCTTGACTCTGTCAACCATTGTACTGATCGCAAGGCAACCTTTACACAGTAACTACAGTTTGGGAACTTTCTGATAGTGTGTGTGTATATATAAAACAATGAAGTTCTGATATCAGCCCATACAATGTTTTGGATGATGTAGCATTGCCCAGCTTCTCACGGATGTTAACTTTATCTATGGATTAAAAAAACCAATGAATTCACTGAAAAATGAAACATAGAAATTTATATAGATAACCTGATTGCCTTATTTATTTAGCAAAATTCACAGATATATGAAAACTTTCCTACTCCTAACAGTGAACAAATTCACAGACTCATGAACATTTGTGACAGTGAACAAATTCACACTCATGAACATTTCAGACAGTGAACAAATTCACACTCATGAACATTTCAGACAGTGAACAAATTCACAGACTCATGAACATTTGTGACAGTGAACAAATTCACAGACTCATGAACATTTGTGACAGTGAACAAATTCACAGACTCATGAACATTTGTGACAGTGAACAAATTCACAGACTCATGAGCATTTGTGACAGTGAACAAATTCACAGACTCCTGAACATTCCTGACAGTGAACAAATTCACAGACTCATGAACATTCCTGACAGTGAACAAATTCACAGACTCATGAACATTCCTGAGAGTGAACAAATTCACAGACTCATGAACATTCCTGAGAGTGAACACATTCACAGACTCATGAACATTCCTGAGAGTGAAAAATTCACAGACTCCTGAACATTTGTGACAGTGAACAAATTCACAGACTCATGAACATTTGTGACAGTGAACAAATTCACAGACTCATGAACATTTGTGACAGTGAACAAATTCACAGACTCATGAACATTTGTGACAGTGAACAAATTCACACACTCCTGAACATTTCTGACAGTGAACAAATTCACAGACTCATGAACATTCCTGACAGTGAACAAATTCACACACTCCTGAACATTTCTGACAGTAAACAAATGTGCAGACCAATAAAAAAAAACTTTCCCTAGAGACAGCCAACAAATTCACAAACAAAACTTGACAGAGTTTGAACACACCACACCCTTGCAGGGCTGCCAGGGCGTAGACCTTGTTACAGGAGGCTAATTTCAGTACAGGAGTCAATGTTGCCATCTTTCATCTCTTGTCAGTGCTCTTCTTTGTGTTGTTCGAACTGAACCTTTTTTTCTTTTTTCTGTTTCCTATTTGAGGACTGGGAACCGCGATAGCTCAGTGGTTAGTGAACTGGGCTACAAAGGACAAGAGGTAGGGTTTGCTCCCAATCGACGGCTTCCGGTTCACCCAGCCTTTAATGGGTACCGGATTTTTTTTCTGGGAAAGTAAAATGGCATGGGCATAATACCGACCACATTACCCCAAAAATCATGTGCCAAAGGTCTGCAAAATGTATGGTCACTAACACCATATTCCCTATATGTCACTTGGCGTGACGGGGGTACTTTACTTTTTTTTTTTTTAATTTAAAAAAGCCATAGATTTTAGAAGCAGAGATCTCCGCAATATGTGCCATTTTGACACGCAAGGTTTCTGTTTTTGAGATTGTGGTTCTGCCCTATGTGCCGTCTTCGGCTCGAAAGGACAATAGATAGATTGTCTGGTTATTTGTTCTCATCACTAGACCAACACTTTCCAAGTTCTTCCTTATTTTCAATGATGTCACTGGCTGTATATCTACTGTTTATATATCTGCTGGCTGTATATCTACTGCTTATATATCTGCTGGCTGTATATCTACTGCTTATATATCTGCTGGCTGTATATCTACTGCTTATATATCTGCTGGCTGTATATCTTCTGCATTATTCTTGAATTTATTCCACTCTAAACAAAGCATTTTCCTTTGACATTTCTTCTCAACTGTGTTTAGTTTATTCTCTATTTCGTCTGTTTATTTCCAACTTTCACACAAACAAGTAACAGCTGGATAATATATATTCTTCTAATACATAACATATATTCTTCTAATACAATAACATATATTCTTCTAATACATAACATATACACAACTCAATTAAAAACTTCTGTTTCTAACAGACAAAAAATTCACAAATTCATGAAAACTTCTAACAGACAACAAATTCACAAACTCATGAAAATTTCTAACAGACAACAAATTCACAAACCAATCAAAAGTCTTTCTATTGACTATACAACAAAATTCCTGACAAATGACAACTTTCCTTTTCTAAATACAAATTGACATGCCAATGAAAAAATGTTATGTTTCTGGAACACACAAAGTGTCAGCACAAACTTGACACGGAATCAAAAGTTGACAGTCTGTTGGCTCAATGGCTAACCCACCAACTAAACTACATCTCTCCATTGCAGTTCATATGCAGGGGACACCACTGACTTCATTTTTCCACCAAGGATAACTGTTACTGTAATATTGATGACCATTCCACAGAAGGTTTAGTGGACCCAGTTGACAGGCACCCATTGTTGCTTGGTCCTCATGTCATTCAGAGACTTACGCAGCTGCAGATAAGTATCTTCAAAGTTATCATTAACAATGATCTCATCAAAGTATGAACCAAACTGTTTCTCAAAGCTTGCACTCTCCTTCACTGTCTTTATGAAGTCATCCTCCTGTAACAAAAGATAAAAACAAGCTGAAATTAGAACAAGTGAGTTTACTGCTTGTTGGTCAACAGTCGGGCAATTTTAGAACAAGTGAGTTTGCTGTTGTTGGTCAACAGTTGGCAACTTTAGAACAAGTGAGTTTACTGCTTGTTGGTCAACAGTTGGCAACTTTAGAACAAGTGAGTTTACTGCTTGTTGGTCAACAGTTGGTAACTTTAGAACAAGTGAGTTTACTGCTTGTTAGCCAACAGTTGGCAACTTTAAAACAAGTGAGTTTACTGCTTGTTGGTCAACAGTTGGCAACTTTAGAACAAGTGAGTTTGCTGCTTGTTGGTCAACAGTTGGCAACTTTAGAACAAGTGAGTTTGCTGCTTGTTGGTCAACAGTTGGCAACTTTAGAACAAGTGAGTTTACTGCTTGTTGGTCAACAGTTGGTAACTTTAGAACAAGTGAGTTTACTGCTTGTTGGTCAACAGTTGGCAACTTTAGAACAAGTGAGTTTACTGCCTGTTGGTCAACAGTTGGCATCATAATGTAGTGAATGTGATATACGATGACAACATTAGCATCATATTGTAGTGAAGAGACATGGTGATAATATTTGACTCACTAACATCGACAACAGTTTCAGATAGACAACCTAGCGTTAACACACAACAGTTTTTTCATATTGTGCAGGATTTCTGTGATATTGTCTGTCTATCTGACTTGATCTTTTTCAAGACCAAATATTTAGTTTTTATTTTAAACATTTATTTATCCCTACGACTTGTACAAATATTTCAAAAATATAGTTTAAAAAATATGCAACAATGGGAAAAGTATTAATGAGAAAAGTTCATAGTTTTGTGTAGACATCAATTTTCTGAAATATTTGATAACAAAAGTCAAAATTAATCCACACATTAAACTGAAATAAAACTACAAACTAGGGAAGCTGTCCTATACATATGCTAAAAGATGGGTACATGGATTAAAAGATGCTGCAAAACAACTTGCTGTGAAACCAAAGGAAAGAAATTTAAATGAAATGATTGGTGAAAAGATAAACTTTCAACCTGTAAAAGAGCTGCTAACAGGAATTAGTTCTTGAGTTGTATGTGGATCATGTAGTTCTTGAGTTGTATGTGGATCATGTAGTTCTTGAGTTGTATGTGGATCATGTAGTTCTTGAGTTGTATGTGGATCATGTAGTTCTTGAGTTGTATGTGGATCATGTAGTTCTTGAGTTGTATGCGGATCATGTAGTTCTTGAGTTGTATGCAGATCATGATCATTGCACTTCAAACATGTCCATAGGTGCTGAGATCCCCTCCTCAGAAAGTTCAAGAGTATCCAGTGACTGCTAACTGCAGTTCTGTGTTGGCTGCTTAGTTCTGTATACTTTATAAGTTTCTCATGGACCTTGCGGCCGAATGAGTGCACGTGGGTCCATCCTTGGTGTGCTGTCAATGTCCAGTGATGAAATCAACGACAAATATGATGACTAGATGTTGAAAAAACAGATAAGGCTGAAAAGACAACATCGAAGCAGGAAAACACGAAAAAGGCAAATGCGTTGGAATGTGTAAAAGACGGTTGAAGTGTGAGAGGCTAGGCCTAAAGTATGTGTGCATTATATACGGGAACTGTGTCCCAATAAATCAATGTTGGCCCATTCTTGATAAACTACTGTGCGGCACCAATATAATGATTTTGCAAGAAATACATCTTGGTAATAGGACAGCTAGCGCCTCTGGATTTCACTATTTCTACAATAGATGAATTAGTTACAATATATGAAATCAAACAATTTCACTTATACAAAAACACACATTCTAGTACACTAAACACAAGTTAACAAGCATTACAATTAATTTGAACTAACATGTTCTCAAGATATTGAACACTTACACTTTTAATCTCAACCACTGAAACTCCACCCTAGACAGAGAAGAAATAAACATAAGTAACGTTATCAACTTGCAACATCCAATCTCTAATACAAGACAAAAGACATATTAAGTATCCTAAAAATATATCCACAAATAGTAAAATGTAACAATTCCCAGGCAATAGAAAAATTAACAATGAAAATTAAAAAAGCCTGCACTCAAGGTTGTGCATATTGAAATTTGTACGTAGAAAATTATCAGCATAAAATGTTGCATTTCCAAATGTTTGAATATTATGGAAGGTAAAAGGCAGGATTGATGATAGAGTTGTCAGTGAGACTTTTCTATAGAGACTTTTTATTTAGGAGGTCTGACAGTCCTGATTGTAGAGTGGTCAGTGTACTAGACTTTTTGTTTAGGAAATCTGACAGTCCTGATTGTAGAGTGGTCAGTGTACTAGACTTTTTGTTTAGGAAATCTGACAGTCCTGATTGTAGAGTGGTCAGTGTACTAGACTTTTTGTTTAGGAAATCTGACAGTCCTGATTGTAGAGTGGTCAGTGTACTAGACTTTTTGTTTAGGAGGTCTGACAGTCTTGATGGTAGAGTGGTCAGTGTACTAGACTTTTTGTTTAGGAGGTCTGACAGTCCTGATTGTAGAGTGGTCAGTGCACTAGACTTTTGTTTAGGAGGTCTGACAGTCCTGATTGTAGAGTGGTCAGTGTACTAGACTTTTTGTTTAGGAGGTCTGACAGTCCTGATTGTAGAGTGGTCAGTGTACTAGACTTTTTGTTTAGGAGGTCTGACAGTCCTGATTGTAGAGTGGTCAGTGTACTAGACTTTTTGTTTAGGTGGGCTAAAGACGGCCATGTGTTTAGATTGCCCTATTATATTTAACAAAGTTGAATGCATTTGAAAATAAATGTCTAAGGAAAATACTTGGTATAGCGTGGAATGAATTCAAAATAAATTAGAAAATCACCAGTCAACCACTAATATCATCAGCAATCAAGAAAAGATGTCATATGCTGGACATGTGATGAGAAAAGAAAATAACTGAATAGCAAAGCAAGCCCTCAAGTTGGAAACAACAGGCAGGAGGAAAAGAGGGCGATCCAGAGAAACACTGAGAAGAACATTGATCAGGGAGGAAAGGCAGCAGGAATCGGCTCCCTCAATGAAATCAAGATGCCTGCACAGAACAGAGACAAATGGTGAGATTTGACAAAACAATATTTGCAAGGATTGAGACTGCTAGAAAGAAAATTTTGAAACAGAGAAAGAGTATCTGAGTCTATGCCCTATGGGCAGAATACAGCTGAAAAGGTCGATAGCTATAGATTATATTTGACTCCTTGCTGTTATCAAATCTCTATCAATAATCTATTTCTTATCACTGTCTGTCTGGCCGACCTGTTTGTCTATTTATTCTCCAGTTGACCTTGCACATTCTCATCATCTCACCTGGCTCTCTACAGTATCGGACCATATATTGTTCTTCATTTTTCTATTGTTGTTTGTCTGTCAATTTTTCCGAGTGCTAACACATACTTCTTTGTTCTATTACTCTCTACAGTACCCTTCTTTATTGTGCTTCTCCCAACAGTACCTCTCCATTATGTCCATTCCTGACTGTACCTGTCTCTACTGTATCTCTCTGACTGTACCTCTCTGACTGTACCTCTCTCTACTATATCTCTCTGTACTGTACCTCTCTCTACTATATCTCTCTGTACTGTACCTCTCTCTACCATATCTCTCTGTACTGTATCTCTCTCTACTGAATCTCTCTCTTTTGTATCTCCCTCTACTGTATCCCTCACTACTGTACCTTTCATGACTGTACCTCTATGATAAGTTAGTCAGATAATCAATATAAGAAAAGAAAACTGTGATGGTAAGTTAGTCAGATAATCAATATAAGAGAAAGAAAACTGTGATGGTGAGTTAGTCAGATAATGAATACAAGAGAAAGAAAACTGTGATGGTGAGTTAGTCAGATAATGAATACAAGAGAAAGAAAACTGTGATGGTGAGTTAGTCAGATAATCAATATAAGAGAAGGAAAACTGTGATGGTAAGTTAGTCAGATAATCAATATAAGAGAAGGAAAACTGTGATGGTAATTTAGTCAGATAATCAATATAAGTTGATCGAGAAGGGGATACGAGCAAAGAAATTAGAATCAGACTGGCTAAAGCAGCAATGTCTTTCAGAAGCCTTGAAAAGTTGTGGAAATCAAAACTCATTAGCACAAACACAAAACTTAGGCTATTCAAATCAAATGTACTATCAACCCTTACATATGCGTGTGAAAGCTGGAAAACAACAAGAGATATAGAAACAAAGTTGAACGCATTCGAAAATAAATGTCTAAGGAAAATACTTGGTATAGAATGGAACGAATTCAAAACAAACGAGGAAATTAGAGAAATCGCCAATCAACCACTAATATCTTCAGTAATAAAGAAAAGACGATGGTCATACGTTGGACATGTGATGAGAAGAGATAATAATCGAATAGCAAAGCAAGCCCTCATATGGGAAACAACAGGTAAAAGAAAAAGAGGAAGACCCAGGGAGACACTGAGAAGAACATTGATGAGAGAGGCAAGAGCAGCAGGAATCGGCTCCCTCAATGAGATAGAACTGCTTGCACAGAACAGAGACAGATGGCGAGATTTGATAAAATATCTTTAAAAGAAAACTGCTAGAACAAAATTCATATAGGAGAAGGTGTATCTTGGTCTACGCCCTATGGGCCGGTTACGGCTCGAAAGGTCAATAGATAGATAGATAGATAGAATCAATATAAGAGAAGGAAAACTGTGATGGTAATTTAGTCAGATAATCAATATAAGAGAAGGAAAACTGTGATGGTAAGTTAGTCAGATAATCAATATAAGAGAAGGAAAACTGTGATGGTGAGTTAGTCAGATAATCAATATAAGAGAAGGAAAACTGTGATGGTGAGTTAGTCAGATAATCAATATAAGAGAAGGAAAACTGTGATGGTGAGTTAGTCAGATAATCAATATAAGAGAAGGAAAACTGTGATGGTAAGTTAGTCAGATAATCAATATAAGAGAAGGAAAACTGTCATGGTGATTTAGTCAGATAATCAATATAAGAGAAGGAAAACTGTGATGGTAATTTAGTCAGATAATCAATATAAGAGAAGGAAAACTGTCATGGTGATTAGTCAGATAATCAATATAAGAGAAGGAAAACTGTGATGGTAAGTTAGTCAGATAATCAATATAAGAGAAGGAAAACTGAGATGGTAATTTAGTCAGATAATCAATATAGAGAAGGAAAACTGTGATGGTGAGTTAGTCAGATAATCAATATAAGAGAAGGAAAAAATGGTAAACTAAGTTAAGTGAGTCCGCCTACTTGAAGATAAATATCGAATCAACTGTTTGAACTATGTAGTTTCTCTCTCTCTCTCTGCGATCAAGACTCAATCAGAGTAGGATCCCAGACTCTCTCATGAAGTCAGCTGTCTGTTTAAGCGAATCGATTGCCCCATATAGTTTTTCTTCCAGGGAGGTGGGCGTGGACCACATTGCTCTTCTCAGGTCTGTGTGCTGGAGGCAATCCTGTAGAACATGTTTTGTAGTCATATTGTCCAGTGTACAGTGGCATAGGCTGGTTGTATCTATTTTGAGTTTGGTGAACATGTGATTCCTCATTCTATTGTGGCCAGTGCGTAGGCGAAGTATGATGACTTGATCCCTCCTTGATAGTTGGTGGTATCCGTCACTCTCGTTATGCTTGGGTGTTCTCGTTTCCATTTTTCATGGAACTGAGCCTTGAGGATGGATTTGGCTTCATCATAATTGACCGGATGGTTCTCTTGAGGTAATCACCCTCCCTCTTTAGCTAATTTGTCTGTGCGTTCGTTCCCGTGTATATTACAGTGTGATGGTATCCACTGAATGACTACTCTCTGGAAGTTATTGCATAGTTGGTCCAGGGTTGTTCTCAAGTCATCTAGTTCATTGTTCTTAGGGCTTTTTAGAGCTGATAATATTGACAGTGCATCAGTTAGAATCACCAATTTATTGTGCATGTTATTTTTGTGTTCAGTAGCCAGCGTTGCAGCATCTCTGATGGTCTCAGTTTCTGCTTTAAAGTTTTTTAAGAATTTTCCAGTAGCTATTGACTTGGTGATCTCGTCCTGATTATTCAGCGTCAAGAACACACCTCCCCCTCAATTTCTGGCGGCATTAGTAGCAGAGCCATCTGTGTATATGTGGGACCAAGAGTCCTGTGGGTAGGTATTGTGTATGTGTTTTTCTGCTACGTGTTTTTTTTCTGTGTCTGATTGGGTGCCTTTTTTCATGATTCCTGCTATATTTTCCTTAGTTCTGGTATTTTATGCTTTCTATGAGGAGACATATCAGATGGGCCCAAGGGTTTTGATATTGTTTGGGAAAGTACTGGGTCTCCAGTAGTTAGTTCATTGGCAATTGCAGCGAAGTTGCTCCTCTTTAGTCATACAATTCCGGAACCAGATATTCTTTGGTGCATGGGGTGGCTAAGGAGTCTTCTATATTTCTCCGCTTGCTGCAATACTTTAGTGACCCATCTGTCATCTAAGGGTTGTAAACCTGTTACTGTTTCTAGAGTCTTGATAGGTGTAGATTTCATAGCACCAGTGATGATACTGGCAGCTTGGTTCTGTGTTCTGTTAATTTTTCTAAGGTGTGATTTGGAAGCCATAGCCCAGGCTGTGACTCCATACTCTAGAACTGGTCTGACTCTTCCTACTTATAGTCTTTTCAAAATTTTGCTGTTTGCCCCCCAGTCCATTCCTGCCAATTTCTTCATAATATTTGTTCACTTTCTGGCTTTTTTCCTTGCTCTGTCTATCTGATTTTTCCAAGTCATTCTGCGATTCATGGTGACGCCAAGATATGTTGGGTTTTGGTCAATAGGGAGTGTATGGACTTTTATCTTCAAGTTTGCAGAGAGTGTGTTTCTTGATAGGCTGAAAATTGTATATGTAGTTTTTTTTTCGTTGATTGGTAAGAACCAGGTGTTTGTCCATTTTTCAAGTTCACCTAGGGCATCTTGCATCCTGGGTCCAGCCACCGACATACTTTCCACACGAGCCCATAACACCAGATCACCTGCGTATACTGCTGAGTGTATTCTGGGTGGAATGTCCATTACGATGTCATTTATGAAAATTAAAAAGAGTGTTGGGGACAAGACTCTGCCTTGTGGGACACCTTATTTGATAGAGACCTTCTTACTTAGTTGACCTTGAACTTGTACTCTAGCCGTTCTATCCTGAAGGTATTGAGAGACCCAATTGAATAAACTACCCTGGATGCCAAGTCTAAAAAGCTTGTTCTTTAAACCCTCTCGCCAAACCCTATCAAAGGCCTTCTCCATGTCGACCCACACTGCCAGTGTGTGTTTCTTTTCTTGTAGAGCATCCTCTATTTCCTGCGCAATGTAGGTGACCAGGTCTTCAGTTGATCTGTGCTGACGGAAGCCACTTTATTGTGGTACGATTTGTAGTTTTGTCTCCAAATGCCACATAAGTCTTCTGTTAACCAGCCTTTCCATGAGTTTACTCAGGCAGCTCAGTAGGCTGATTGGTCTATAGTTACTTGGGTCTAGTGGGTCTTTTCCACACTTGAGGATGGGCACCATAATAGCTTCTTTCCAGATTGCCGGCACATGACCTCTCTTCCAGCTAGCATTTATTATTCTTAGAAGCTGGCCCTTGGCTTTCTGTCCCAGATTTAGGAGCATTTCGTTGGAGATTCCATCTTTACCAGGGGAAGTTTTGAGCTTCAATCCTTTGAGGGCAACATCTAATTCAGTAAATTCAGGGTAAAGATGATCGTCTGATGCTCTTCAGGTGCTAAAGGCATGTGTTTTGCATCTTAGTTTTCCCATCTTGCAGCTTTCTGTTGGTCTTTTGGAATGTTTATTCTACTAATGTTTGTGTAAGTCTCTATCAGTAGATTTGCTGCCCTTTTGCCTGTGAGGATGTTCTGATTGTGTGTTAATGATATTGGAGGTCGGCAGTTGTTTTCGTCGCTCAGAGCTTTCGCAAGTTTCCATAGTTTATGACCATTTCTGTCTAGATTAAGGCTCTCTGTTTTGTCTATCCAGCTCTGTCTTACTGATATCATGACCTCACTATACTATATAGTTTGACCTAGATGCAAAGATAAATATCGAATCAACTGTTTGAACTATATAGTTTGACCTAGATACAAAGATAAATATCGAATCAGCTGTTTGAACTATATAGTTTGACCTAGATACTATCTGCCATAATCCAGTTGGATCACACATTGACACTTACCCTGCCACCCCTAGCAAACCGACGACCTTCCTCGTACATGACCTTGAGTGCCTCCACACTAGGGGCAGCAATGAAGACAATGTAGGCATAAACTCCTGTGTCTTCAACACTTTTAAGGCCTGCATGGATGAGACAGAGACAAATGTGAGATCTCATATCTTGTCTGACATCAGTCTGCTCTAATTTGTGCTAACATTCTATTTGTAAACCTGTTATAGAGCAAATAAAAGTCCCATGACATTTGCAGAAAAATGGTCCTTTATTTGTACTGGGAAGGAGCCAAAAGGAGATGAAGGAGCCAGTGCTTCTCTTTATTGTTGAACAATACAAGAATTTATTTTATCTCCCTTGTTATTTGGAATTACCATCAGCTTCATAATGATGAAATGCTGTACAGATAACAAAGGCATTGGATGGACACTTGGATCTCAATTTGAGGAACTTGATTTTGTGGAGAACATAGTTCTTATCAATAGCAATGTGAACATGATGCAAGAAAAAACAACTGCACTACCATCAGCGGTTAGGAAAATAAGACTTGAGATCAACCAAGAAAAGATAAATGTAATGAAAATTCAAATTCGCTCAGAAGAAAAAATATATCTGGGTGTACAAGCAGTGGAAGAAATAAATTGCTTCATATTTATTGGAAGTTACATCAATCAAAGAGACACAAGTCATGAATGTCGCCAAAAATAAGCAGAACATCAACATAACTACAGAAGGCAGGCAACTAAAACAAGTAGAGGTAATTCAAATAATTCAAATACCTAGGTTTAGTGACAAACGATAATTCTCAAACAGCAGAGATAGAATCAAGATGCAACAAAGCGTGTTAAATCATTGGACAGTTATCACCACTACTGTCCAACAAAGAAATAACTGTGGAGGCAAAATGAGCACTATACAATACAATCTTCATCCCAACATTGTGCTACCAATGCCAGACCTGGACCTTAGAGGCAAGAACAATAAGAAAAATACCCTCTACTGATATGAAATGTGTCACAACGAGCCTTCGGCAAACGTTGTAGAGCACCAGACCCAAGGGTTGACCACAAAAAAGATGGATTGATGGAATATTATAAGCACTAGGAATCATAACAGCAGCAGAAGCGAACAGAAGAGCAAAAGACCACAAATTATATCCCCCTCGAAGCTGAAAGGCAGATGAGGAAGGAAAGAAGAGGAAGAAGAAAGATGACACAAAGAAGCATATTAGCAACAGAATAGAAAAGGCAGCATTACTTTCAGAAACCTTGAGATAATTTGAAAATAAAAATTACTAAGCAAAAAATGTTTAGCGTTTTCAAATCAAATGTGTTATCCATCCATATGTAAGCCAGAGCTGGAAAACAACTAAAGAAATATAAAATAATAATGAGATGAAGATGAACATATGTTGCACATTTGATGAGTAGATGAACATATGTTGCACATTTGATGAGAAGATGAACATATGTTGCACATTTGATGAGAAGATGAACATATGTTGCACATTTGATGAGAAGGTGAACATATGTTGCACATTTGATGAGAAGAGGATAAACATATGTTGCACATTTGATGAGAAGAGGATAAACATATGTTGCACATTTGATGAGAAGATGAACATATGTTGCACATTTAATGAGAAGATGAACATATGTTGCACATTTGATAAGAAGAAGATGAACATATGTTGCACATTTGATGAGAAGATGAACATATGTTGCACATGTGATGAGAAGATGAACATATGTTGCACATTTGATGATAAGATGAACATATGTTGCATATTTGATGAGAAGGTGAACATATGTTGCACATTTGATGAGAAGAGGATAAACATATGTTGCACACTTGAGAGGATGAACAAATGTTGCAGAACAGAACATCAGTAGAGGATGAACATATGTTGCACATTTGATGAGAAGATGATAAACATATGTTGCACATTTGATGAGAAGAGGATGAATATATGTTGCACATTTGAGAGGATGAACAAATGTTGCAGAACAGAACATCAGTAGAGGATGAACATATGTTGCACATTTGATGAGAAGAGGATGAACATATGTTGCACATTTGAAAGGATGAACAAATGTTGCACATTTGATGAGTAGAGGATGAACATATGTTGTACATTTGAGAGGATGAACGTATGTTGTACATTTGAGAGGATGAACATATGTTGCACATTTATTGAGAAGAAACTACTAAGATGTTCTTGACACTTACCAGAGGGCTGACATCCAAGACACACATCTTCCCAGATTTAACAACATCCCAACAAGAGTCCACTTTAGTCCCATATAAGTTGACATTGAATTCTCCATACTCCACATACTTGTTCTCTAGGATGTCTCGCTCCATGGACTCACGATCAGTGAAGTAGTAACCCTGGCCATCCACCTCTTTGTTTCTTGGAGCTCTGGATGTATCTGAAACAGTATCTAATGAGTTAATGGTCACACTTCTTGGATATCTTGGTGTGTCTGAAACAGATATCTAATGAGTTAATGATCACACTTCTTGGATCTCTTGGTGTGTCTGAAACAGATATCTAATGAGTTAATGATCACACTTCTTGGATCTCTTGGTGTGTCTGAAACAGATATCTAATGAGTTAATGATCACACTTCTTGGATCTCTTGGTGTGTCTGAAACAGATATCTAATGAGTTAATAGTCACACTTCTTGGATCTCTTGATGTATCTGAAACAGATATCTAATGAGTTAATGATCACACTTCTTGGATCTCTTGGTGTGTCTGAAACAGATATCTAATGAGTTAATAGTCACACTTCTTGGATATCTTGGTGTGTCTGAAACAGATATCTAATGAGTTAATAGTCACACTTCTTGGATCTCTTGATGTGTCTGAAACAGATATCTAATGAGTTAATGATCACACTTCTTGGATCTCTTGGTGTATCTGAAACAGATATCTAATGAGTTAATGATCACACTTCTTGGATCTCTTGGTGTGTCTGAAACAGATATCTAATGAGTTAATGATCACACTACTTGGATCTCTTGGTGTGTCTGAAACAGATATCTAATGAGTTAATGATCACACTTCTTGGATCTCTTGGTGTGTCTGAAACAGATATCTAATGAGTTAATGATCACACTTCTTGGATCTCTTGGTGTGTCTGAAACAGATATCTAATGAGTTAATGATCACACTTCTTGGATCTCTTGGTGTGTCTGAAACAGATATCTAATGAGTTAATGATCACACTTCTTGGATCTCTTGGTGTGTCTGAAACAGATATCTAATGAGTTAATGATCACACTTCTTGCACCACTTGGTGTGTCTGAAACAGATATCTAATGAGTTAATAGTCACACTTCTTGGATCTCTTGGTGTGTCTGAAACAGATATCTAATGAGTTAATGATCACACTTTTTGGATCTCTTGGTGTGTCTGAAACAGATATCTAATGAGTTAATGGTCACACTTCTTGCACCACTTGGTGTGTCTGAAACAGATATCTAATGAGTTAATGATCACACTTCTTGGATCTCTTGGTGTGTCTGAAACAGATATCTAATGAGTTAATGATCACACTTCTTGGATATCTTGGTGTGTCTGAAACAGATATCTAATGAGTTAATGGTCATACTTCTTGGATCTCTTGGTGTGTCTGAAACAGATATCTAATGAGTTAATGATCACACTACTTGGATCTCTTGGTGTGTCTGAAACAGATATCTAATGAGTTAATGGTCACACTTCTTGGATCTCTTGGTGTGTCTGAAACAGATATCTAATGAGTTAATGATCACACTACTTGGATCTCTTGGTGTGTCTGAAACAGATATCTAATGAGTTAATGGTCACACTTCTTGGATCTCTTGGTGTGTCTGAAACAGATATCTAATGAGTTAATGGTCACAGTAGAGCAAATATCACCAGCTCAAAAGCCCTAATGCCTAAGAAAATACTCTGTATACTCATCCAGTCAACCACCCATCCATTCAATCGTCCATTCAACCACTCATCCATTCAACCACTCATCCATCCATGCATTCAAACATCCATTTAACCACCCATCCAGTCAACCACCCATCCATTCAATCATCCATTCAACCACTCATCCATTCAACCACTCATCCATCCATGCATTCAAACATCCATTTAACCACCCATCCATTCAACCACTCACCCATTCAACCCCCCGTCCATTCAACCACCCATCAATTCAACCATCCATTCAACCACTCATCCATTCAAACATCCATCCATTCAACCACTCATCCATTCAACAAACCATCCATTCAACAAACCATCCATTCAACAACCCATCCATTCTACCACCCATCCTCCAACAACTTATCCATTTAAACACCCATCCTCCAACAACTCATCCATTTAAACACCCATCCTCCAACAACCCATCCATTCAACCACCCATCCTCCAACAACCCATCCATTCAACCATCCATCCTCCAACAACCTATAAATTATACCAACCATCCTCCAACAACCCATCCATTTAACCACCCATCCAATCAACCACCCATCCTTCAACAACCCATCCATTCAACCACAAATCCAACCATTCAACTATGCATCCTCCAACAACCCATCATCCAATCACCCATCCATTCAACCACTCATCCATCCAACCACACATCCATTCAACCATCCATCCATCCAAACAACCATCCTTCAACCACTCACTCTTCAACCACCCATCCTTCAACCACTCATCCGTTTAACCACTCATCCATCCAACAACCCATCCATTCTACCACCCATCCTCCAACAACTCATCCATTCAACCACCCACCCATCCATTGAACCACCCATCTATTTAACTAACAAATTACTTACGAGCAATAGGAGTACCAAATCTTCTAGGGTCATCCTTGATCAGCCGTTCCTTTAATGACCTTCGTCCAACACCCTTTGCACCAACAAGAACCAAAAATGGACGCTCAAAAGGCGCCATACGTCTAACCTCTTCATAGATCATCACATCCGCTTTGTCAAATTCTAATGAGTAGAAATGAAGCGTCATTACATTCTTGTCTAATAGCATGATCAAATATATTTATCACAATAAGTAAGTTAAGTGGGACTAGTTGGTCTTGAGGCAAGACACCGGTCTTAGGACAGAGAGGTTGTGAGTTCAAATCCTGGCTGCACCAGTTGGGATTTTTATTTGTGATTTCTCTCTGCAGCAGCACTGGAGTTACCTGAATGTGCAGTGCAACATGGGACCCCTGTTCACACGGCTGACAGGGAAAAACAGATTAACACACAAAATTCACTTCCTAGTCTCTAGACACTTCAACAGAAGGGAAAGCCAGCAAACGCAAAAAAAAACCCAAAACAATAAGTAAATAAAGAAAATAAATCTTGTCATTAATGTACTCTAGTACATGTATTTTAGTAGTAGTATTCTAGTACATGTATTTTAATTTTACACTTCTAATGATCATTACCACCATATGTGCTATTATTACCTTAGTATTGGTACTTCCACCATCATTTCTCATTCTAGTTCAAAATTATTATTTTTTTATTTTAAATACATATCTGTGTGTGTGTTGTATGTTTGTTCCTGCTGAAGGCCTATTGAGCCAAAACGTCATTCTAATTTGTGTTGTATGTTTGTTCCTGCTGAAGGCCTATTGAGCCAAAACGTCATTCTAATTTGTGTTGTATGTTTGTTCCTGCTGAAGGCCTATTGAGCCAAAACGTCATTCTAATTTGTGTTGTATGTTTGTTCCTGCTGAAGGCCTATTGAGCCAAAACGTCGTTCTAATTTGTGTTGTATGTTTGTCCCTGCTGAAGGCCTATTGAGCTAAAACGTTGTTCTAATTTGTGTTGTATGTTTGTCCCTGCTGAAGGCCTATTGAGCCAAAACGTCATTCTAATTTGTGTTGTATGTTTGTCCCTGCTGAAGGCCTATTGAGCCAAAACGTCGTTCTAATTTGTGTCGTCCACTTATTACGTAAAGCTTTAACTACACAGTTTTTTTTCTAGATATTTTTCTTCATTTCCCTTTACAATTAGCTTTACTGCGAGTTCGCATTTTATTACATTTCTTTGTCTTGGACGATCTAATTATGAGCAATAGTTAATCAGCTTGTTCAGATTTCAAATATTTAAATGGTTTCAATAAATATCAATTTTGGACATTAAAACATTTGTTGGTAGGATGTCAATACCAAAGCAGAATATAATATTTGGGATAATACGAAAAATTAGAAAAATAAAATAAAAAACAAGGACAATCAAATAATTATGATTATCATATACATGTAGTTTAAATAAATAGTTCGGGTAATCACAAAAATGAAATAAATAGTTGAGATCAGATAGTATAGATCAATAAATGATTAGTTTGACTAAATAGATGAGATCAGATAGTATAGATCAATAATTGATTAGTTTGACTAAATAGTTGAGATCAGATAGTATAGATCAATAATTGATTAGTTTGACTAAATAGTTGAGATCAGATAGTATAGATCAATAATTGATTAGTTTGACTAAATAGTTGAGATCAGATAGTATAGATCAATAAATGATTAGTTTGACTAAATAGTTGAGATCAGATAGTATAGATCAATAAATGATTAGTTTGACTAAATAGTTGAGATCAGATAGTATAGATCAATAATTGATTAGTTTGACTAAATAGTTTGGATCAGGGTTAGCCAGCCAGCTATTCATTCTCTAAGAGCACAAATATTTCTGGTATGAAATTACAAACTTTGATGAGATGGTATGAAATCAAAAACATTGATTGATGAGATGGAAAGAAATCACAAACTTTGATGAGATGGTATGAAATCACAAACATTGATTGATGAGATGGTACGAAATCACAAACTTTGATGAGATGGTATGAAATCACAAACTTTGATGAGATGGTATGAAATCACAAACTTTGATGAGATGGAAAGAAATCACAAACTTTGATGAGATGGTATGAAATCACAAACATTGATTGATGAGATGGTATGAAATCACAAACTTTGATGAGATGGTATGAAATCACAAACTTTTATGAGATGGTATGAAATCACAAACATTGATTGATGAGATGGTATGAAATCACAAACTTTGATGAGATGGTATGAAATCACAAACTTTGATTGATGAGATGGTATGAAATCACAAACTTTGATGAGATGGTATGAAATCACACATTTTTTATTGATGAGATGGTATGAAATCACAAACTTTGATGAGATGGTATGAAATCACAAACTTTGATTGATGAGATGGTATAAAATCACAAACTTTGATTGATGAGATGGTATGAAATCACAAACTTTGATGAGATGGTATGAAATAACAAACTTTGATTGATGAGATGGTATGAAATCACAAACTTTGATTGATGAGATGGTATGAAATTACAAACTTTGATGAGATGGTATGAAATCACAAACTTTGATTGATGAGATGGTAAGAAATCACAAACTTTGATGAGATCATATGAAATCACAAACTTTGATGAGATCGTATAAAATCACAGACTTTGATGAGATGGTATGAAATCACAAACTTTGATGAGATGGTATGAAATCACAAACTTTGATTGATGAGATGGTATGAAATCACAAACTTTGATTGATGAGATGGTATGAAATCACAAACTTTGATTGATGAGATGGTATGAAATCACAAACTTTGATTGATGAGATGTTATGAAATCACACACATTGATTGATGAGATGGTATGAAATCACACACATTGATTGATGAGATGTTATGAAATCACAAACTTTGATGAGATGGTATGAAATCACAAACTTTGATGAGATCGTATGAAATCACAAACTTTGATGAGATTTTATGAAATCACAAACTTTGATTGATGAGATGGTATGAAATCACAAACTTTGATGAGATGGTATGAAATCACAAACTTTGATTGATGAGATGGTATGAAATCACAAACTTTGATTGATGAGATGGTATGAAATTACAAACTTTGATGAGATGGTATGAAATCACAAACTTTGATTGATGAGATGGTATGAAATCACAAACTTTGATGAGATGGTATGAAATCACAAACATTGATTGATGAGATGGTATGAAATCACAAACTTTGATGAGATGGTATGCAATCACAAATTTGATGAGATGGTATGAAATCACAAACTTTGGTAAGATGGTATGAAATCACAAACTTTGATTGATGAGATGGTATGAAATTACAAACTTTGATGAGATGGTATGAAATCACAAACTTTGATTGATGAGAAAGTATGAAATCACAAACTTTGATTGATGAGATGGTATGAAATCACAAACTTTGGTTGATGAGATGGTATGAAATCACGCACATTGATTGATGAGATGTTATGAAATCACAAACTTTGATTGATGAGATGGTATGAAATCACAAACATTGATTGATGAGATGGTATGAAATCACAAACATTGATTGATGAGATGGTATGAAATCACAAACTTTGATTGATGAGATGGTATGAAATCACACACATTGATTGATGAGATGTTATGAAATCACAAACTTTGATGAGATGGTATGAAATCACAAACTTTAATGAGATGTTATGAAATCACAAACTTTGATGAGATTTTATGAAATCACAAACTTTGATTGATGAGATGGTATGAAATCACAAACTTTGATTGATGAGATGGTAGGAAATCACAAACTTTGATGAGATGGTATGAAATCACAAACTTTAATTGATGAGATGTTATGAAATCACAAACTTTGATTGATGAGATGGTATGAAATCACACACATTGATTGATGAGATGTTATGAAATCACAAACTTTGATGAGATGGTATGAAATCACAAACTTTGATGAGATCGTATGAAATCACAAACTTTGATGAGATGGTATGAAATCACAAACATTGATTGATGAGATGGTATGAAAGTAGGTCAGTGTGCTCATTTTGAAGTGGGTGATGGAGCGAGATGTCATGCCAGCCTGCCACAAGATGTTAGTTCAACTTCCAGCATTCATCTACTGGTCTGCTACACATATTGTTGTGTGTGTGCTTAGAGCCAATGTAGTTAGACCTAATGGCTTAGAGCCAATGTAGTTAGACCTAATGGGCTTAGAGCCAATGTAGTTAGACCTAATGTGCTTAGAGCCAATGTAGTTAGCCCTAATGGGCTTAGAGCCAATGTAGTTAGACCTAATGGGCTTAGAGCCAATGTAGTTAGACCTAATGGGCTTAGAGCCAATGTAGTTAGACCTAATGGGCTTAGAGTCAATGTAGTTAGACCTAATGGGCTTAGAGTCAATGTAGTTAGACCTAATGGGCTTAGAGTCAATGTAGTTAGACCTAATGGGCTTAGAGTCAATGTAGTTAGACCTAATGGGCTTAGAGTCAATGTAGTTAGACCTAATGGGCTTAGAGTCAATGTAGTTAGACCTAATGGGCTTAGAGCCAATGGGTCAATGTTGTTAGAGCCAATGTGCCAATGTAGTTAGAGCCAATAGGCCAATTTGGTAAGAGTCATTGTGCCAATGTGGTTAGACCCAATGTGGTTTAGGGTCAATGTGATTACAGCCAATGTTGTTTAGGGTCTATGTGATTACAGCCAATGTGGTTCAGATTCAGTGTGATTCCCAAAACAAATATCAACAGGGCTGAAACTATGAATGGCAAAATGTTACATCTTCTCAATATTCCTGTATGGTGCAGAAACATGGACATTAGACAAGAAAACAGAACAGAAAATTGAAGCCTTTGAAATGTGGATTTATAGAAGAATAGGTAGAATTGGATGGAAGGAAAAGATAACAAACGATGAAGTTTTAAAACAACTGAAAATAAAAGAGAACTACTAAATATAATTAAGACAAGACAAATGAAATTTTTGGGGCATGTTAAAAGACACAACAGCCTACTAAAAGTAATATTAGAAGGAAAAATACAAGGTAAAAGAGGCAGAGGCAGACCAACACTAACATGGACGAGTAACATCAAAAGATGGACAAGTCAACTTATGACAATCTGCACCATTAAAGCAAAAGGTAGAGTGGAATGGCACTCCATGGTAGCCAACCTACGATGCGGAGACGGCACTCAATGATGATGATGTGAAAAGAAAAACACAAACTAGCAACAAGTAAAAGCAGCACTCGTTATTACATAACTAGAATAAGATGGGTGGAACACTTCAGAGAAATTCTCCACAACAAAAAAATCATCAAAAATGTGTATTTTTGAGAGTGAAATATAAGATGAGATTAAATAAAGATAAAGTAAGAAATCAAATGAAGAACAAATTCTTCTGCTCATGACTGTCTCAATGCAGAGCCATTAGAAGTAGACCGACTAATAGAGAGCCATTTGAAGTAGACCGACTAATAGAGAGCCATTTGAAGTAGACCAACTAATAGAGAGCCATTTGAAGTAGACCGACTAATAGAGAGCCATTTGAAGTAGACCTACCAATAGAGAGCCATTTGAAGTAGACCGACCAATGGAGAGCCATTTGAAGTAGACCTACCAATGGAGAGCCATTTGAAGTAGACATACCGATGGAGAGCTATTTGAAATAGACCTACCGATGGAAAGCTATTTGAAGCAGACCTACCAATAGAGAGCTATCTGAAGTAGACCTACCAATGGAGAGCCATTTGAAGTAGACCTACCAACGGAGAGCTATCTGAAGTAGACCGACCAATAGAGAGCTATTTGAAGTAGACCTACCAATGGAGAGCTATTTGAAGTAGACCTACCAATGGAGAGCTATTTGAAGTAGACCTACCAATGGAGAGGAGCTATCTGAAGTAGACCTACCAATGGAGAGCTATTTGAAGTAGACCTACAAATAGAGAGCTATCTGAAGTAGACCTACCAATAGAGAGCTATCTGAAGTAGACCTACCAATGGAGAACTATTTGAAGTAGACCTACCAAGGAAGATGTAATTTTGGTAGAATCTGACAAAAATGTGACAAATAGAAAGAAGAAAATCACTGGAATGAAGAAAATTGGAATAATCCTCATCCTATGAGTCATCATTCCTGATATTGTCTGATGTTATTGCATTTAACTATTGAGTCAATAACTGAATTATTAAATGCAGTAACGACAGAACAATTAGAATAATATTGTATTTAATAATCTTCTGAGACGTCTCATTTTCATAATAATTTTTTTTGTTCTTAATGTTCATCTTTAACAACAACTCATCATCATCATGTGCTATTCCTGTTGGCGTAGGTGATCATGTCCTCCACAGCCTTGTCTGACTCCTTGCTTTATATATTGGAATTGTCCTGTTTGGTTGTTAATTCGTATAACTGCTGTTTGTTGTCAGTACATGTTTTTTATGATTCGCAGATCCTTGCCATCAATGTTTAATTTCTCCAGCATATTGATTATTTCCACATGCTTTACTTTGTCAAATGCTTTCGTGTAGTCTATAAAGCACATATATAGATCTTTCTTTACCTCTATAGATCTTTTTATCAATGTTCTTAAGATGTATATTGCATTATTGGTACCCTTTCCTTCCACAAATCCACATTGTTCCTCACTTATTTCTGGTTTTATTTTGTTCCTTACACGTCTCATGATTATTCTTAGTAATATTTTAGTCATATGGCTCATGAGACTAATAGTGCGATGGTCTTCACAATCAGTGGCTCCAGACTTCTTCGGTATGGCTACAAAGATAGATTTTAGTAGATCTTCGTGTTAACAACAACTACATAATGCTAATAGAAAAAATACTGTTTCATATTGCTCTTTCTGTATCAACACACATTTATTTTTGTATAGTTTCTCCAAGCCAGCAATTATAAATAAATGAGTTATATGCTGAGGCTATCAAATCTTATCATTTACAACTGGAACTGAAAGTGGAAATAAATTCTTCCAAGCCAGTGGCAAGCCCCTTCCCTGTGCTGTAACTGCAGCAGGGAATATGCGTACCTTTATTATCCTTTGAGCTGTACTTGATAGTTTTCTTCTTCTTCTTTGTCAGGCCACAAACTGTGAAAGAATGAAACAATTTTAATGAGACAAGTTCTCTTCTCATTACATGGCCAAAAAATGATGATTGTTTCTTCCTAATATTGGAAATTAGCTCTCTTTTTGCTTTGACCTCTCTCAGAACCTCTTCATTACTCTTCTTAGCTGTCCATGGTATTTTCAACATTCTTCTGTAAAACCACAATTCTACAGACTCCAGTGATTTTCTTGTCTGTTGTCCTATTGTCCATGATCACATCTATATGTTAAGATTGGCTCTATGTAACATTTAAGAACTCTTTTTCTTGTTTCTATTGTCAAAAATGGATTGCATAGTATCTTCCTCATTTTCTGGAAAGCTGCTTTTGCCTGAGTCATTCTGCATCTCACCTCTTTTGTACATCTTCCATCTGTGGTTAACAACGTTCCAAAATATTTAAATTAATTTACCTGTTTTAATAATGTTCCACTTGTCTTTATTTTGCAGTGAGGTGATGTCTTTTCTTTGTTTTTACCACAACTTCTGTCTTTTTGCTATTAAGGCTGAGTCCTTTATTTTTGCTTTCTTTCACTATAATGTCCAACATTTCTTGTAACTCATTTTCACTCTTAGTGATTAATACTGTATCATCAGCATACCTTAGATTAAACTTAACAACTCACAAAATATGAAAAAGGTATTGAAGAATGAATTTTAGAAATATCATACTCTATGTGTGTGTGTGCATGTAAGAGAGAGAGAAAGAGAGAATGACTGAGTAAACACTGGTAGTTTTTTTAAGTTTGTAAAGTTCTGAATGTGAGAGTGATTGTATGAACAATGGTAATTTGAATTAGATGATTTCTTAGCCACTCACGGACCTTCAAACATCTACCCATGTGGTATATGACTGGTCTAAAGCACCCAGCCAGTCACTGACCTTCAAACATCTACCCATGTAGTAAAAGACTGGTCTAAAGCACGCAGCCACTCACAGACCTTCAAACATCTACCCATGTGGTAAATGACTGGTCTAAAGCACCCAGCCGCTCACAGACCTTCAAACATCTACCCATGTAGTAAAAGACTGGTCTAAAGCACCCAGCCAGTCACTGACCTTCAAACATCTACCCATGTGGTAAATGACTGGTCTAAAGCACCCAGCCACTCACAGACCTTCAAACATCTACCCATGTAGTAAAAGACTGGTCTAAAGCACCCAGCCGCTCACAGACCTTCAAACATCTACCCATGTAGTAAAAGACTGGTCTAAAGCACCCAGCCGCTCACAGACCTTCAAACATCTACCCATGTGGTAAATGACTGGTCTAAAGCACCCAGCCACTCACTGACCTTCAAACATCTACCCATGTGGTAAATGACTGGTCTAAAGCACCCAGCCACTCACAGATCTTCAAACATCTACCCATGTGGTAAATGACTGGTCTAAAGCACGCAGCCACTCACAGATCTTCAAACATCTACCCATGTGGTAAATGACTGGTCTAAAGCACCCAGCCACTCACAGACCTTCAAACATCTACCCATGTGGTAAATAACTGGTATAAAGCACCCAGCCACTCACAGATCTTCAAACATCAACCCATGTGGTAAATGACTGGTCTAAAGCACCCAGCCTCTCACAGATCTTCAAACATCTACCCATGTGGTAAATGACTGGTCTAAAGCACCCAGCCACTCACAGACCTTCAAACATCTACCCATGTAGTAAAAGACTGGTCTAAAGCACCCAGCCGCTCACAGACCTTCAAACATCTACCCATGTAGTAAAAGACTGGTCTAAAGCACCCAGCCGCTCACAGACCTTCAAACATCTACCCATGTGGTAAATGACTGGTCTAAAGCACCCAGCCACTCACAGACCTTCAAACATCTACCCATGTGGTAAATGACTGGTCTAAAGCACGCAGCCACTCACAGATCTTCAAACATCTACCCATGTGGTAAATGACTGGTCTAAAGCACCCAGCCACTCACAGACCTTCAAACATCTACCCATGTGGTAAATAACTGGTATAAAGCACCCAGCCACTCACAGATCTTCAAACATCTACCCATGTGGTAAATGACTGGTCTAAAGCACCCAGCCTCTCACAGATCTTCAAACATCTACCCATGTGGTAAATGACTGGTCTAAAGCACCCAGCCACTCACAGATCTTCAAACATCTACCCATGTGGTAAATGACTGGTCTAAAGCACCCAGCCACTCACAGATCTTCAAACATCTACCCATGTGGTAAATGACTGGTCTAAAGCACCCAGCCACTCACTGACCTTCAAACATCTACCCATGTGGTAAATGACTGGTCTAAAGCTCCCAGCCACTCACAGACCTTCAAACATCTACCCATGTGGTAAATGACTGGTCTAAAGCACCCAGCCACTCACAGACCTTCAAACATCTACCCATGTGGTAAATGACTGGTCTAAAGCACCAAGCCACTCACAGACCTTAGTCTAGCAACAAACCAAAGATATGTCAAGAACAGTACACACAGTAAAGACCTATGGATGTGTCCAGAGTACAGTGTTGATGAACCTAAATATAACATAATATAACATAACATAACATAACAATAAAGACAAGACACTCACACAAGCTGCTCTTGGAATAGTCCAAGTCGGGGCTGACAAATGATTTCCTTTTTTCTTCCAAGGCTTGAGATGGAACCAGTCCAACAGGACCGTTAATGTCTGCAAGTCGAGCCTGTGGAATGTCAACAATTGACTAAACTTCTTCTGTTTGTGATTTGTTTTCAAAATGCCAGAAAGGAAAATATTGAAACTGAGAAAAAAGTGAAGAAAATAAATGAACAAGTCACATAGGGTCTGTCTTCTTGAGTAAGATAAACAGCAAGAAATCTATTGCGGGGGCTAAGAAACCTGTCAGTACCAGAGCTGAGAGAATTCAGCGACTCAATGGTGACTGCATCAGGATCAGTGAAGCAGAAGTATCCAGATCTTACTTGACATGTTCAGGGTACCCCTAGAGACAGACTCAACTGTCTGGCTAAGTGAGTGTGCAACAAAGGCAACCCTATACTAAAAGTTGCTATGATGAAGACGGATGTGTTGAGTTGAAATGTGCGAAAACCAGAGTTTTGTTACAAATCACCACATCTGGGCCTACTTTTAAGTGTGGGATATTCTTTCCTTTAGTTGATGATAAGAAAACATGGGAAAGAAAGAAATCTAACAGCCTTGTCATCTTCTAGTTGGTGCATTCTAACAGATTATTACGAGACCATTTAAGTAAAGTAAGAGGCTTGAATCAGCGTCTTACCACACCAGTTTTCACCCATATGTGCTCAGCTGCCTATCTTAAGTGTTCGGAGACATCTGGATAGCCCACACCCCCCAGAGACCATTTTGTTAATTTGACACTTTTATCAATAACGCATCATCTTGTCTTGCTGATAATTTGTAACAGATCAACTCCCAAACTTCCGAGGTATATAACCGTTTGAAAATTCTTTAAGATGGGGTCTCCGATGTTAGCCAAGCCTTTTGCAAGAAATTTTTTGGGGAAAAAAATTATTAGAAATCACATAATATTTTTAAAATGTCTTTAATTACTATTTTTCAATTTTAGTTTATCAAAATGTAATCAGAAAGCCGCTAAATTTATGTCAGACACAACGCCATGTTGGAAGTTGACAGTTCAGGTCTCTGAATGAGTGTATAACATTGATTTTTTACTTACAAAATGTCATCCAATGATTCTGACTACATCCCTAAATTTGGATTTTAGTACAGACAGTGATGATATCATTAAAGATATAGGATTGTTAACTGAGACAGTGATGATATCATTAAAGATATAGGATTGTTAACTGAGACAGTGATGATATCATTAAAGATATAGGATTGTTAACTGAGACAGTGATGATATCATTAAAGATATAGGATTGTTAACTGAGACAGTGATGATATCATTAAAGATATAGGATTATTAACTGAGACAGTGATGATATCATTAAAGATATAGGATTGTTAACTGAGACAGTGATGATATCATTAAAGATATAGGATTGTTAACTGAGACAGTGATGATATCATTAAAGATATAGGATTGTTAACTGAGACAGTGATGATATCATTAAAGATATAGGATTATTAGCTGAGATAGTGATGATATCATTACAGACAGAGGATTGTTAACTGAGACAGTGATGATATCATTACAGATAGTGGATTGTTAACTGAGACAGTGATGATATAATTACAGACAGAGAATTATTAGCTGAGATAATGATGCTATCATTACAGACAGAGGATTGTAAGCTGAGATAGTGATGATATCAACACAGACAGAGGATTGTTAGCTGAGATAATGATGATATCATTATAGACAGAGGTTTCTTAGCTGAGATAGTGATGATATCATTACAGACAGAGGATTGTTAGCTGAGATAGTGATGATATTACAGAGGATTGTTAACTGAGATAGTGATGATATCATTACAGAGGATTGTTAGCCGAGATAGTGATGACATCATCTCAGACAGAGGAATGTTAGCTGAGACAGTGATGATATCATTACAGATAGAGGATTGTCAGCTGAGATAGTGACGATATCTCAGACAGAGGTTTTTTAACTGAGATAGTGATGCTATCATTACAGACAGAGGATTGTTAACTGAGATAGTGATGATATCATTAAAGACAGAGGATTGTTAACTGAGATAGTGATGATATCATTACAGATAGAGGATTGTCAGCTGAGATAGTGACGATATCTCAGACAGAGGTTTTTTAACTGAGATAGTGATGCTATCATTACAGACAGAGGATTGTTAACTGAGATAGTGATGATATCATTAAAGACAGAGGATTGTTAACTGAGATAGTGATGATATCATTACAGACAGAGGATTGTTAACTGAGATAGTGATGATATCATTACAGACAGAGGATTGTTAACTGAGATAGTGATGATATCATTACAGACAGAGGATTGTTAACTGAGATAGTGATGCTATCATTACAGACAGAGGATTGTTAACTGAGGATGGTGAAGATTTTGAACTAGATTCTACAGACTCAATACTGTGAGCGAGGTATGTTGACATCATGGCATATGTGTGTCTCAGTAGCAAGCATGTTTTCTGACTTTATTAGGTTTCTGAACACAGTTTGTGACATTGTTTTCTCTTTTATATGGATGTAACAATAACGTTTAATGGATGTAACAATAACGTTTAATGGATGTAACAATAACGTTTAATGGTTGTAACAAGAAAAGCTCATATTTGTGCTTCATTTAATTATTCCCCCCCACCAGCAACTTTGCAACCATTCACTACTAGATAGGGAAGTCTTTTTTTTTTTTAAAACCATAATGGTAAACCAGACAATTAATAATAGATTTTTAGAAGAGTTCATTTATGCATATTTTGTCCAGTAATACTTTTGCTATCTAAAATAATACAGTTTGTAGCTTTTGTTATTATATATTGAACTTGTATCTGAGGCAAAGACACCTCACAGCAGCAGAGCTGGAAGTTGTCAGTGACCCCCAGCTGATGGCTTGCACCAGGATCAATGATCTGGAACCATCCAGACCCTGCTCCACCTCTCCGTACAGTAACAAGATATACATATAACTTTGAAGTACACACAGGGACAGATTGTGGGTAGTAGCAGATCATAGATACAGTAACAGGATATACATATAACTTTGAAGTCTAGTTTATGACAAGCCATGTTGTGTGGGAGTAGATGTGTCACTAGTTTATGACAAGCCATGTTGTGTGGGAGTAGATGTGTCACTAGTTTATGACAAGCCATGTTGTGTTGGAGTAGATGTGTCACTAGTTTATGACAAGCCATGTTGTGTGGATGTAGATGTGTCACTAGTTTATGACAAGCCATGTTGTGTTGGGAGTAGATGTGTCACTAGTTTATGACAAGCCATGTTGTGTGGGAGTAGATGTGTCGCTAGTTTATGACAAGCCATGTTGTGTGGATGTGGATGTAGATGTGTCGCTAGTTTATGACAAGCCATGTTGTGTGGGAGTAGATGTGTCGCTAGTTTATGATAAGCCATGTTGTATGGATGTAGATGTGTCGCTAGTTTATGACAAGCCATGTTGTGTGGGAGTAGATGTGTTGCTAGTTTATGACAAGCCATGTTGTGTGGATGTAGATGTGTCACTATTTTATGACAAGCCATGTCGTGTGAGAGTAGATGTGTCACTAGAATATGACAAGCCATGTTGTGTGGGAATAGATGTGTCACTACTTTATGACAAGCCATGTTGTGTGGGAGTAGATGTTTCACTAGTTTATGATAAGCCATGTCTGCACCTTTTGGTCAAACAAATCAGGACATTCTTGTCAAGAACCTTAGGCCATACCTCTAGACCACCCAATCCCTAAAAGAAAGATAATAAAATAAAGCTATAAAAAATAATCTTATAAGAGAAGCAAAGTTGGCAGGCACAGACTCATTAGATAAGATCGAACATTTAGCCCAGAATAGAGAAGGGTGGCCAAAAGCACTACAAGCCTTATGTGACGTCCAATGGCATGGAAAGAATCAAGATCAAGATCAAAAATTCAGTAAACAACTTTTTAAAATAGTATTTGGTCTCTTCAATGAATACAGTTTTGATTGTCCTAAAAACTAAGTAAACAGCTTTTTAAAATAATATTTGGTCTCTTCAATGAATACAGTTTTGATTGTCCTAAAAACTAAGTAAACAGCTTTTTAAAATAATATTTGGTCTCTTCAATGAATACATTTTTTATTGTTCTAAAAACTAAGTAAACAACTTTTTAAAATAGTATTTGGTCTCTTCAATGAGTAAATTTTTGAATGACAAGATTGTTCTACAAAACTTCTACCATGTTCTATAGAACTTCTACTTACTTGCCACCAATTAGTGTCATCACTGCTGACAATCTCTAAAATGTCCCCATCATTAAATGGCAGTCCCGCTTCTTTACATGGCAGGAGACGGTCTTTCAATGGGTCCCATTTAAAGTGTGCTTTCATAAATATCTGAAAATATTACAAGTTACTACAGTTCATTTTTTATTTTTATCTTATTTTGTTTTCTTTTCTTTTTCCAGCACATTTTGCATGCCACTTTTCTTATATTAGAGACATCTTACAAAAAGCAGTCATTCCTGAAAAGTTTTGATATTCAGTATATGGCTGTACAATGAAAAATAGCAGATATCTATCTATTGACCTTTCAAGCCATAGCTGGCCCATAGGGCATAGACCCAGATACTCTTTCTCTTATCTAAATGTTTATTCTAACAGTTTTCAATCCTGGTAAAGATCTTTTATAAATCTCGCTATTTGTCTCTGTTCTGTAAAGCAACTCTAATTGAGGGAGCCGATTCCTGCTGCTCTTGCCTCTCTGATCAATATCTTTCTCAGTGTCTCTCTGGGATCGGCCTCTTTTCCTCTTACCTGTTGTTTCCCACATGAGGGCTTGCTTTGTTATTCGGTTATTATCTCTCCTCATCACATGTTCAACATATGACCACCGTCTTTTCTTGATTACTGAAGATAGTGGTTGATTGGCGATTTCTCTAATTTCATCATTTATTTTTAATTTGTTCCACGTTATACCAAGTATTTTCCTTAGACATTTATTTTTGAATGCGTTCAACTTTGTTTCTAAGTCTCTTTTTTTCCATCTCTCACACGCATACATAAGGGTTGATGGTTTGATTTGAGTAGTCTAAGTTTTGTGTTTGTGCTGATTTCCACAACTTTTCAAGGCTTCTGAAAGACATTGCTGCTTTAGCTATTCTGATTCTAATTTCTTTAATTGTATCCCTTTCCGATCAATGTGACTTCCAAGATAGATAAAGTGGTCAATCTCTTCCACTGGTTTGTTTTCCATGTATATTTTGTCATCTGTTAGAATTAAGCTTTTCATGACTTTAGTCTTTTCATGATTGATCTCAAGCCCAATTTTGCTGGCTATTGATGATAGTTCATTTGTGTTTTCCTGCATCGTTTTTATCTGACTGCTGATGAGGACTATGTCATCAGCAATGTCGAGGTCCTCCAAATGGTCTCCTTGTATCTTTTTGATGCCTTTGTTACCAGTGCGACATTTCTTCATAATGAAGTCCATAACAACTCCAAATAACAAGGGAAATAAAATACATCCTTGTTTAACCCCAGTTTCTTTTGGGAAACATTCGCTCAGTCTTTCCTCTGTACGAACTGCACATGTGTAACCATCATACATGTCTTTAATAATATTTATGATTTTTTATGGTAAGCCATATTGCTTTATACGTTGGACATGTGATGAGAAGAGATAATAATCGAATAGCAAAGCAAGCCCTCATATGGGAAACAACAGGTAAAAGAAAAAGAGGAAGACCCAGGGAGACACTGAGAAGAACATTGATGAGAGAGGCAAGAGCAGCAGGAATCGGCTCCCTCAATGAGATAGAACTGCTTGCACAGAATAGAGACAGATGGCGAGATTTGATAAAATATCTTTAAAAGAAAACTGCTAGAACAAAAATTCATATAGGAGAAGGTGTATCTTGGTCTACGCCTTATGGGCCGGTTACGGCTCGAAAGGTCAATAGATAGATATTGCTTTAGAATTTCCTACAAAGAATCTCTATGAATACTGTCAAATGCTTTTTTGAAGTCGATGTAGTTAAGCACAAAAGGTTTTTGCTTTTCAATGTGTTCCTCCAATATAAGTCACAAAGTAAAAATGTGGTCAAGGCAGCTTCTCCTTTTCTAAACTCAGCCTGTTCTTCATGTATTACTGTATCTATTGAATCATTTATTCTGTTTCATGATTTTGCAGAATAACTTTGAGGCAACTGACAAAAGTGTCACGCCTCTCCAGTTGTTACAATCTCTAAGATTGCCCTTTTTTGGAATCTCTCTCTATGTAATTTTTTGGAATCTCTCTCAAGTTAACTAGAGAGAGATTCCAAAAAAGGGCAATCTTAGAGATTGCAACTTAACAACGATTCCTTTTTTTCCATTTATGAGGCGTCTTCTCTGCTTTCCAAATGATGTTGAACATTTTCTGGAGATGTATTAAATTATGGCTATCAATTGCCTTGAGTATCTCAACTGTCAACTTATCCTCTCCAGCAGCCTTGTTATTGGCCATATGCTTTAAGGTGGTTTCTATTTCGCTCAAGGTGAAGTCATCTAAATTTACATCAAATTCTGCTGCTGGTGTTTCAGCTTCAAAATCTATTAAACTGTGGGGTAGTGGACAGTTAAGAATTAACCCTAACCCTAACCCAACGGGCTTTTATGTCTGTGCTTGTTGTTAGCATTAATCCAGATTTGCCTAGAATTGGTGTTCCACTGGATGTATAGGTGTGTGTCAGCATCTTTTGTACAATATAAAGAGTTCTGCTGTCTCCTGTAATTGCAGCTGTCTCTGCTTTCTCTGCCAAATGGTCTGTATAAGCCCTTGTATATCTTTATGCCAAACTTCTTACTTTGTTGTCTAATTCTTTGTATGTTGCTTTTGCCAGGACCTTTCCAAGATCTGTCTTTACATTAGTCATGGCTTAGACAATGCACCCTTCTAATTTGATCAAACCTCTACATGTCCTTCACTTTACTCATGTGCATGGTGTCTCTGGCTGTCAATGTTTTTATTCAGTTTATGACCTGTGCTAAGACTAAAGGTCTTAAGTCTCTGTCATATGTAGGATACTGATCGTAATCAGCTGTGTTCACTTTCTTGTACTAGACAAGTCTTCTTCCACTCAAAATATTCAGCTATAGTGTCTCACATTCTTCTCACTTCTATCTTACAAATTTCTGGTTTTTTAGTTCATTTCTCAGTGTCCCAAAGTGTGATGGTACCCACTGTAGCATTACTCATGTTTTGGTGCCAAGTTTTTTTTAGTTCATTTCTCAGTGTCCCAAAGTGTGATGGTACCTACTGTAGCATGGCTCATGTTTTGTTGCCAAGTTTTTTTTAGTTCATTTCTCAGTGTCCCAAAGTGTGATGGTACCCACTGTAGCATGGCTCATGTTTTGTTGCAAGCTTTTTTAGTTCATTTCTCAGTGTCCCAAAGTGTGATGGTACCCACTGTAGCATGGCTCATGTTTTGTTGCAAGCTTTTTTAGTTCATTTCTCAGTGTCCCAAAGTGTGATGGTACCCACTGTAGCATGGCTCATGTTTTGTTGCAAGCTTTTTTAGTTCATTTCTCAGTGTCCCAAAGTGTGATGGTACCCACTGTAGCATGGCTCATGTTTAGTTGCCAAGTTATTTTAGTTCATTCCTCAGTTGTGGCAGTTTACCCTCTTGAATGTCTGCAGAAAGAATAGTGCATCTGAAAGTATGAGACCACCTAGTTGAGCTGTTGCACATTTTAGCAACTTTTTTGTAGGAATGTATCTTATCTCACTAGTGTTGTCTGGGCATGAGATTGCATACTAACACTTCATCTTTAACTGTACATGCTGTTTTATCAGTGTTGGTGTGTACATGCTGTTTTATCAGTGTTGGTGTGTACATGCTGTTTTATCAGTGTTGGTGTGTACATGCTGTTTTATCAGTGTTGGTGTGTACATGCTGTTTTATCAGTGTTGGTGTGTACATGCTGTTTTATCAGTGTTGGTATGTACATGATGTTTTATCGGTGTTGGTATATACATGCTGTTTTATCAGCATTGGTATGTACATGCTGTTTTATCAGCATTGGTGTGTACATGCTGTTTTATCAGTGTTGATGTGTACATACTGTTTTATCAGTGTTGGTATGTACTTGTTGCTGTTCTACCAGCACTGACATCTAATTGCTCTGGGCAAATGTCCTCGATGACACTAGCTGTAGCAATTCTCTTTTCTAGATCCTTGTACACAAATCTAGTTGTGGAATTATCAGTGAAGTGTTCATTTGGTATCACTGGTCTACTTCCATAGAAGAGTGAAGGTTTTATTGCTATTTTGTTTGAAGTATGTCTGCCCCTTTGTCTACACATTATCATACAGTTCCCATATACCTGATATCTGTCTCATGATTGTGGATGTCAGTATTCCTGTTATTTCCTTGTAAAGTGTCTGAGTACTTGGAAACATTGAGAGAAAAGCTTGAGATGACATCATCACTTACAGGTTCTGATTTGCTGATGTTCTGGAAGGAGGGGATGATCTTAAGTGTGATGTCAGGATCCGACTCTATGATCAGTTCCATCATCATCTCTGGTGTGACCACAGGATTTCCATTCACTTCACGAATGATATCCCCAACATGAAGCATTCCTGCAGAGAGTCAAGTGAGACATGTAGAGAGGTAATGGAAAATGGTGAGAGAGTCCATAGAGATACCTTTAGAGAAGGTCTTGAAAAATAGAGAGAGAGCCAACAGAGATACCTATAAAGAGGGTCTTGAAAAATGGAGAGAGAGAGAGCCAACAGAGATATCTGTTGAGAAGGTCTTGAAAAATGGAGAGAGAGAGAGAGAGAAAGAGAGAGCCAATAGAGATATCTGTTGAGAAGGTCTTGAAAAATGGAGAGAGAGAGAGAGAGAGAACCAAAAGAGATATCTGTTGAGAAGGTCTTGAAAAATGGAGAGAGAGAGAGAGAGAGAGAACCAACAGAGAGATCTGTAGAGAAGGTCTTGAAAAATGGAGAGATCTGTAGAGAAGGTCTTGAAAAATGGAGAGAGAGAGAGAGAGAACCAACAGAGAGATCTGTAGAGAAGGTCTTGAAAAATGGAGAGAGAGAGAGAGAGAGAACCAACAGAGAGATCTGTAGAGAAGGTCTTGAAAAATGGAGAGAGAGAGAGAGAGAAAGCCAACAGAGATATCTGTTGAGAAGGTCTTGAAAAATGATCAAACTGATTTGAAATTGTAGACAGGGAAACTTCAGAAGTTTTTTTGCCCTTTCTTTTTTTTTTTTTTTAACAGGAAGTTAAAGAGTATAAATTTCCTACATGGAAATCACATGCTGTATAGACAGAGCTGTTTTCATAACTTTAGGGAAACTTCAAAAGGTTATGAAGAGAACCAAGCTATTCATAGAAAATATTAGTCATGCTACTTGAAGGGAGCAAACCAGATCATCAAAACTATCTATTGTTTGAAGGGAACCAAACTGTTCATGAAACTCATTGGTCTCTCTTTCTGCGATCAAGACTCAATCAGAGTAGGATTCCAGACTCTCTCATGAAGTCAGCTGTCTGTTTGAGTGATTCAATTGCCCCATATAGTTTATCTTCCAGGGAGGTGAGCGTGGACCACATTGCTCTTCTCAGGTCTGTGTGCTGGAGGCAATCCTGTAGAACATGTTTTGTTGTCATATTGTCCAGTGTACAGTGGCATAGGCTGGTTGTACCTATTTTGAATTTGGTGAACATGTGATTTCTCATTCTATTGTGGCCAGTATGTAGGTGAAGTATGATGACTTGATCCCTCCTTGATAGTTGATGGTATCCATCCCTCTCGTTATGCTTTGGGTGTTCTCATTTCCATTTTTCATGATACTGGCCTTTGAGGATGGATTTGGCTTCATCATAACTGAGAGGATGGTTCGTTGAGGTAATCTCGCTCCCTCTTTAGCTAATTTGTCTGCGCGTTCGTTCCCATGTATATTACAGTGTGATGGTATCCACTGAATGATTACTTTCTGGAAGTTATTGCATAGTTGGTCCAGGGTTGTTCTCAAGTCATCTAGTTCATTGTTCTTGTGGTTTTTTAGAGCTGATAGTACTGACAGCGCATCAGTCAGAATCACCAATTTATTGTGCATATTATTTTTGAGTTGAATAGCCAGTGTTGCAACATCTCTGATGGCCTCAGTTTCTGCTTTAAAGTTGTTTGAGAATTTTCCAGTAGCTATTGACTTGGTGATCTCGTCCTGGTTATTCAGCGTCAAGAACACACCTCCTCTCAATTTCTGGTGGCATTTGTAAACTCACTGGTCGTGTCTGAAGGAAACCAGTTAGTGTATTAAAACTATCAATCACATTGTCTTATGACTAACAAAAAATGGAACAAAATGAGCAGACATGTCAACATGCATTTGTACACATCTTAACTCTCTGACATGCATTTGTACATATTTTAACTCTCTGACATGCATTTGTACACATTTTAACTCCCTGACATGTAACTGTACACATTTTAACTCCACAACATGTATCTGTACACATTTTAACTCCCTGACATGTATCTGTACACATTTTAACTCCCTGACAAGTATCTGTACACAATTTAACTCCCTGACACGTATCTGTACATATTTTTAACTCCCTGACATGTACCTGTACACATTTTAACTCCCTGACATGTATCTATACACATTTTAACTCCCTGACATGTATCTGTACACAATTTAACTCCCTCCACTAAGCTCTTCATTCCCTTCATCACACTTTATCTTTTCCTTTCATTATTTAGTTAACTCCACTCAAGCTGAACTCAGCACATAGAACCGAAATGAAGACTCTCCTTGTCCAATTATTCATTTCTATTTTCTTTCATCAGACTTTGACCGAAGTCTCATCATAGGTGTGTCCCTGTTCTGAGAAAGTCTTTCAGTCTTTATTACCTTTCATCAGACTTTGGCAGAAGTCTCTCAATCTTAGTTAGTGATCCCTGCTGTTATTGCCTCTCTTATCGATGTTCTTATTTGCTGCTTGTGTTCACCTGATGACTAAAGGAATACACCTCTTAATCATTCACCTGATGACTAAAGGAATACACCTTTTCATCATTCACCTGATGACTAAAGGAATACACCTCTACATCATTCACCTGATGACTAAAGGAATACACCTCTACATCATTCACCTGATGACTAAAGGAATACACCTCTACATCATTCACCTGATGACTAAAGGAATACACCTCTACATCATTCACCTGATGACTAAAGGAATACACCTCTACATCATTCACCTTAAAAGGACATGAAGTGGGTGTGTCTGTGTTGTGGTTTACAGTAAAACTCTAATATTTGTCTCATCACATCTGGTTTACAGTAAAACTCTAATATTTGTCTCATCACATCTGGTTTACAGTAAAACTCTAATATTTGTCTCATCACATCTGGTTTACAGTAAAACTCTAATATTTGTCTCATCACATCTGGTTTACAGTAAAACTATAATATTTGTCTCATCACATCTGACTTCAGCATGACATTTTTGAGTACTGGGTTCCTTCATTGATCCCTATTCACTTGTCCAGACTAGACAGATAAGTAGACATTGATCCCTATTCACTTGTCTAGACTAGACAGATAAGCAGACGCTGATCCCTATTCACTTGTCCAGACTAGACAGATAAGTAGACATTGATCCCTATTCACTTGTCCAGACTAGACAGATAAGCAGACATTGATCCCTATTCACTTGTCCAGACTAGACAAATTAGTAGACATTGATCCCTATTCACTTGACCAGACTAGACAGATTAGTAGACATTGATCCCTATTCACTTGTCCAGACTAGACAAATTATAATTAGTAGACATTGATCCCTATTCACTTGTCCAGACTAGACAGATTAGTAGACATTGATCCCTATTCACTTGTCCAGACTAGACAAATTAGTAGACATTGATCCCTACTCACTTGTCCAGACTAGACAAATTATAATTAGTAGACATTGATCCCTATTCACTTGTCCAGACTAGACAAATTAGTAGACATTGATCCCTACTCACTTGTCCAGACTAGACATTGTTTATCCACACCTTGCTTATCCAAACACCATGCTTAACCACAAACACACATCTTGTTTATCCACACAAACACACACCTTGTTTATCCACACAAACACACACCTTGTTTATCCACACAAACACACACCTTGTTTATCCACACAACACACACCTTGTTTATCCACACACCTTGCTTAACCACAGACACACACCTTGTTTATCCACACAAACACACACCTTGTTTATCCACACAAACACACACCTTGTTTATCCACACAAACACACACCTTGTTTATCCACAATGCTGCCTTGTAAAATTCTGGCTACTTGGAGGTCATTCATCTCATCCAGCTTGACGGTAATTCCCTGGGAAGAAAGTCAATAATGAATGGTTATTTACCCAACTTGTTTTAATTATGTTAAACGATGTTTCTTGATCTCACTCCTTCCCGTGCCGCTAGATGTCACACGTGGCTTGTAGTGTTTTTCACCACTCATCTCTAATATGTATGTCTGTGTGTGTGTGTGGATAAACAAAATCAGCCCAGAAATTAGTAATGATCACTGTGGTTTTATTGGAGGTAAAGGTAAGAACAATGCCATATGCATCTTAAGATCTTTAGTAGAAAGAACCATAGAGGTGAAAACAGATCCTTACTTCATACCAAAGCATTTGACAAAGTAAAGCACCATGAAATAATCAAATTTTGAAAGACATAAACGTTGACAGCAAAGATCTAAGAATAATAAATAACATGTACTGGCAACAAACAGCGGCCATAAGAACTTGAAACCAATTGGGAATGTTTCAACTAATAAAACAGGGTGTTAGGCAAGGTTGTGTGCTGTCACCAGATTTGTTTAATATTTATAGTGAGATTATTTTAAGATCAATAAGGGGCATGCCTGGAATAACAATTGGAGGTCATAATATAAATAATCTAAGGTATGCTGATGATACAGTATTAATCGCTAAGAGTGAAAATGAGCTACAAGAAATGTTAGACATTATAGTGAAAGAAAGCAAAAATAAAGAACTCAGCCTAAATAGCAAAAAGACAGAAGTAATGGTAACAAGAAAGAAGAAGACATCACCGCAATGCACAATAAAAACATGTGGAACAATTTTAAAACAGGTAAATGAATTTAAATATTTGGGAACAATGTTAACCTCAGACGGAAGATGTACAACAGAGGTGAGATGCAGAATAGCTCAGGCAAAAGCAGCTTTCCAAAAAATGAGGAAGATACTGTGTAATCCATTTTTGACAATAGAAACAAGAAAAAAAGTTCTTCAATGTTATGTAGAGCCAGTCTTAACATATGGATGTGAATCATGGACAATAGGACAACAGACAAGAAAATCATAGGAGGCTGTAGAAATGTGGTTTTACAGAAGAATGTTGAGAATACCATGGACAGAGCTAAGAAGAGTAATGAAAACATACTGAAAGAGGCCAAAGCAAAAAGAGAGCTAATTTCCAATATTAGGAAAAAACAGTCATATTTTTTGGCCATGTAATGAGAAGAGAACAACTGGAATATATTGTAACAACTGGGAAAATTGAGGGACGAAGAGATAGAGGGAAGCAAAGAGAAAAGATACCAGACAGCTTAAGAGAATGGCTCAGCAGAAGGTCAAGAATAGAAATGATAAATAACTGTGGAGATCGAAAGCTGTGGAGAGACATGATCATCAATTGCGGCAGGTATGGTACCTGATGATAATCTCTATTCTGGATGAGATGTTTGATTTTATCTAATGAATCTATGACTGCCAACTTTGCTTCTCTTATAAAGGTTCTCTTCAGTGTCTCTCTGGATCTTCCACTGTATCCTGATGTTTCCCATAGAAGAGGCTGTTTTGAAATTCTCTTGTTGTCTCTTCTCAACACATGTCTGACATATATCCATCTTCTCTTCCTAACTGTGGATGAGATCTTTGATTGCATGGCCATTTCTCTTATCTCTATATTAGTCTTGAATTCATTCCATTGTAGATGAGATCTTTGGTTGCATGGCCATTTCTCTTATCTCTATATTAGTCTTGAATTCATTCCATTGTAGATGAGATCTTTGGTTGCATGGCCATTTCTCTTATCTCTATATTAGTCTTTAATTCATTCCATTTTAGATGAGATCTTTGGTTGCATGGCCATTTCACTTATCTCTATATTAGTCTTGAATTCATTCCACTGAATACAGAGTATTCTACTTGGGCATTTGTCCTCAAAAGTGTTTAGTTTTTTTCTCAATCTCTTTTGATGTTTCTAGCTTTCACATGCATAAGTAAGTGTTATAATATGTTTGAGTTGAATATTCTAAGTTTGGCTTTCTTGTTTAGTATTTTTTATACCCATATTTTGTTCAGGTTTTTAAAATTTGTTGCTGTTTTTGCTATCCTGCTTCTGATCTTTCTGTGTTTCGTCTTCTTGATATATATTACTACTAAGACACGTTTAGTGGTCTATTCTTTCCATCGCCTGAAGATTGAGATACATATTTGCTTCTGGAGTATTGTTATTTTCATTATTTTTGTTTTATTGATTTCAAGTCCTATACTATCTGACAGATCCATTGAGAGTTTGATCATTTCTTGACCTAACTACATTTCATGTCCATGAGAAGTTTTAGTTCAACAAGTAAGTCATAAAATCTTTTCTGTATTTCCCATCAACTTAACCAGCATACCTCACAATAGTAAAGCAGATTGCCATGCTCTGAGTGGATTATATGAAGGATGGGAGCCTCAGTAGTCTAGTTGGGAAAACCACCCGACTGGGAGTCTCGGTAGTCTAGTTGGGAAAACCACCCAACTGGGAGTCTCAGTAATCTAGTTGGGAAAACCACCCGACTGGGAGTCTCAGTAGTCTAGTTGGGAAAACCACCCGACTGGGAGTCTCAGTAGTCTAGTTGGGAAAACCACCCCACTGGGAGTCTCGGTAGTCTAGTTGGGAAAACCACCCAACTGGGAGTCTTGGTAGCCTAGTTGGGAAAACCACCCAACTGGGAGTCTCAGTAGTCTAGTTGGGAAAACCACCCAACTGGGAGTCTCAGTAGTCTAGTTGGGAAAACCACCCGACTGGGAGTCTCGGTAGCCTAGTTGGGAAAACCACCCGACTGGGAGTCTCGGTAGCCTAGTTGGGAAAACCACCTGACTGGGAGTCTCGGTAGTCTAGTTGGGAAAACCACCCAACTGGGAGTCTCGGTAGCCTAGTTGGGAAAACCACCCGACTGGACTACCGACGTTCAGACAACCCGTGTTCGAGTCCCGCTGGAAGCAGTGTGAGCTGTACTTGTGGTTGAAAAAAAAATAAAACCATGGTCAACCCAGCCACTGGCAGAAATGGGTACCAGTATAGCAGAGAAGGTACAGATAGGAGTATATAATAGAGGGGAATGGAGATAGAATAGGGAAATATAGGTTAGGCACTTGCGCGAGGAAGGGTGTGAAAGAAAGTACACACCGGGAGATAGAGTATAGGGAAATATAGATTGAGCACTTACTTGTGCAGAAGAGAAAATGACGTAAAGTAAGGGGCATGACGTGGCAGGGGGTTACGGTTGTGAGGTGACTAGAAGAGACTAGTCACTTGGAGCCAGAACATCGTACTGAGAGGACGTGCCGGTGGAGTGATCAACATCAGGGAGACGAACAGTAGTATAGAGTAGATAGGTTAGGGAGGACAAGAGATTACAATGTAACAGGCCGATAGTTAGTGATAGGTAGAATAGGTTAGGATGGTGCGTTCGATGGGGAACGTACCGAAGTAGGGAAACGGCCGATTGTAGTTAGTTAGAAGATAATAGTTAAACGACAGTGATTAGCGATAGGGTAGGGCGAAAGAGAAGAAAGTAATACCATGATGAACATAGAAAGATTGTCAATTGCAGCAGTATGATATATGAAGTTAGGAAGATTAGAGCGGGAGAATGAAGTGAAGTAAATAAAAGGCTCCAAGCACTTTAAAGAAGTGTTGGTGTTGAGAAATGATTCAGAAGAGTTATAGTGATGATGGATGTTGTTTTTTAAATTGATGAATCTGATTCTGATTCTGATGGATGTTGATTATAAATGCCTCATTACACCAGGACAGTACTCTGGGAAGGTGAGGAATGTCACCTTGCATTGTGAGTTTCGATGTTTGAAGCTACGCTTTCCAGATGTCCCCAAATAATTATGGATAGGTGGCTGAGCACATATGGGTGAAAACTTGTGTGCTAAGATGCAGATTCAAGCCACGCAGATTCTTGACCTTTAACATGAAGGAATTCTTGGAATTGATGCCGGTTGAGCCACAGCCAACTATAGATTTACTCAGAAACAGGTCATGACCCTAACATTAAAAGGACTGCCTGGAGGCGTCCAACATCAAAGACAATGAACTTTGCAGTCTTAGCATGCAACACATAGCAGCTAATAGATCAAAGATATAACAATTATTTCATTTTGGATTCTAGTCTGTTCGATTTTAGTCTGTTCTATTCTAGTCTGTTCTAGTTTAGTCTGTTCTAGTTTAGTCTGTTCTAGTTTAGTCTGTTCTATTTTAGTCTGTTCTATTCTAGTCTGTTCTACTCTAGTCTGTTCTATTCTAGTCTGTTCTATTCTAGTCTGTTCTATTCTAGTCTGTTCTATTCTAGTCTGTTCTAGTTTAGTCTGTTCTATTTTAGTCTGTTCTATTCTAGTATTTTCTATTCTAGTCTGTTCTACTCTAGTCTGTTCTAGTTTAGTCTGTTCTATTTTAGTCTGTTCTATTCTAGTCTGTTCTACTCTAGTCTGTTCTACTCTAGTCTGTTCTACTCTAGTCTGTTCTATTCTAGTCTGTTCTATTCTAGTATGTTCTATTTTAGTCTGTTCTATTCTAGTCTGTTCTATTCTAGTCTGTTCAACTTTAGTCTGTTCTATTCTAATCTATTAATGGAATCAATTTCACTGCAGTTGAGGCATCCCTATATCTGCTCCACAGATCATCCCAGCATTTCTTGAAGCGTGTACAGACTGGCTTTCCTGTAAGGTGTTGATTACAGATGCATCTGCTTTTCCTACTAAGCACTCTGAATTGACCAGATCCCTTTTCCACATTTAAAAACCTTAGTCTCTCAATATATACAATCTTGTCCCACCTTTAGACACCTCAGTATCTCAATATATACATCCTTGTCCCACTCTTTCTCCTCCTCTTCTCTTAATGAAGAAAACGCTTGGCGATGTCCTCTTTGTCAAGAATAAGGCCACACTCAGTGCCAGAGCATTTATTTGCCATTTCATTGCCATGTGCACCAGTGTACTCAGGCTAGTACACCCAGATTAACACGTTCACTTTGGGACAAGTACCCCCCCCCCCCCACCTTTCTTAAAAAAAGCCATTTCCATAAAGCTAGCGCATGTTGATATCAAAGGATTGAGGCCAAATACACAAAGTGGCTATAGCCAGGGATACTGAAGCTAATATTTCTTTCCTTGCTTATGACGTCTACAAATCCTTTCGAAGCAAACAGGAGCCAGCACAATGGCTGCCCTTGATCTTGAGGATGCATACAATCGAGTGGACCATGGCACACTAGTAAACCTACTTAATTAGACAGACTTTGACCCACAGCTCATGCTCTGGGTGGCATTGGTGCACAGGAAAGTGGCGCTGCAGTTCATTACCTGGACATCTGAGCTGAGATATATATCACCAGGAATGTCTCAAGGGTTAACATTATTACCTGCTTTGTTCAATATATACACTGCCAATTTGTTCAATATATACAATGCCAGGGTAGGGAAACTGAATAGTGCTGGATCGTGTCATACTCTTGCCTTTGCAGATAACATTACGGTGTATGTACATGCTAGTGACAGAGCAGAGATGGTAGGCAATTACAGGAAAACTTGGATCAGATAACCACTTGGTGCAATAACTATAAAGTACTCATTAACCCAAAAAAGGCTTCTGTAATGTGGTATTCGCTAAACAACAGAATAGTTAAAGACAGCCTCCCAGTCATAAACTGCAATGGTGTAACCATCAAGGAGTCCGACTTTTAAGTTTCTGACAATAGCATTTGGTAGGTCCCTTTCTTTACATCAACATGTGACATCAATCAATGTCATTCAAAAAAAGGTCAAGGAGAGGTGTCAGCGTGATCAAGTTCATGGCCAGGGCAAACCTCCAGCAGTTTATATTATTCTCACTCATGTAGACTGTGCTACTCTCAGTACTGGATTATGGTTTGTGTGTCTTCACTCTCTCATGTAGGCTGTGCTACTCTCAGTACTAGATTATGGTTTGTATGTCCTCACTGTCTCATGCAGGCTGTGCTGTTCTCAGTACTGGATTATGGTTTGTGTGTCTTCACTGTCTCATGCAGGCTGTGCTGTTCTCAGTACTGGATTATGGTTTGTGTGTCCTCACTGTCTCATGCAGGCTGTGCTGTTCTCAGTACTGGATTATGGTTTGTGTGTCCTCACTGTCTCATGCAGGCTGTGCTGTTCTCAGTACTGGATTATGGTTTGTGTGTCCTCACTGTCTCATGCAGGCTGTGCTGTTCTCAGTACTGGATTATGGTTTGTGTGTCCTCACTGTCTCATGCAGGCTGTGCTGTTCTCAGTACTGGATTATGGTTTGTGTGTCCTCACTGTCTCATGCAGGCTGTGCTGTTCTCAGTACTGGATTATGGTTTGTGTGTCCTCACTGTCTCATGCAGGCTGTGCTACTCTCAGTACTGGATTATGGTTTGTGTGTCTTCACTCTCTCATGTAGGCTGTGCTGTTCTCAGTACTGGATTATGGTTTGTGTGTCTTCACTCTCTCATGTAGGCTGTGCTGTTCTCAGTACTGGATTATGGTTTGTGTGTCTTCACTCTCTCATGTAGGCTGTGCTGTTCTCAGTACTGGATTATGGTTTGTGTGTCCTCACTCTCTCATGTAGACTGTGCTACTCTCAGTACTGGATTATGGTTTGTGTGTCCTCACTCTCTCATGTCGGCTGTGCTACTCTCAGTACTGGATTATGGTTTGTGTGTCCTCACTCTCTCATGTAGGCTGTGCTACTCTCAGTACTGGATTATGGTTTGTGTGTCCTCACTCTCTCGTCAACTTAGATCACAAGGTTGGAAAGGGTTCAGAATGAGGACCTATGGACAGTTCTCAGATGCACCAAAGATATACCTATACGTTCAGTGAGATACTTACTTAACTTATCAAGCTTTAGAATGTGACATAGATCTGCTCAGTTCTGGATGTATTTGAATGTGGTAAGGAACATAGATCATCCCTTGCATTCACAATTGGGTGTGACCAAAAGACAGGTACCTCAGGTGTGGAAAATCCTGGAAGGCCAAGTTGGAGGAGCTCATATGGAGAGTATGTGATCTGAATGACATTAGGGCTGGCAAGGACTGGATAGAAGTAGCAGCGGAGAAAAAGAGGCTAAACAAAGTATTCATTCAGCTCTGCAGCGAGCGTTGCTGGGCTTATGGTGCTATCAAGGCAATTATAAGAAAATCCATTAAAAAAATGCCTTTACCTCAGGATCTGATTATCTACACGGATGGTTCTGTATCCTGCAGATAGCACAGTGTTTGGGTTTTTGTGGAGTAACAACATGGCAGAGAAGTGGCTAGGGAATCTGGAAAATGTAGCATTACAGTGTGCAGCATGAGAATGGAGGCAGAAGCAGCAACGGCAGCGTTAACATGGTTGGTTACACAGAGTGAGGATCATACAGTCTTGGTGATGGACTTGCAATACTAAAGAGGATTGACAGGCAGTGTCTGTAGCAGGAGTTGATGCAGCTTTTGGACGACCCAATTTTGGAAAATTTGTTAATCAAATTATAATTTTTTTAAAAACAGGTTCTCAATTTTTTTGCACGTGTTACTTTTTATTTTTTTAATCTGGAAATGGAGTGTATAGTAATTATCAAATCAACTAGAAGGGCCTGTCAAATAGCCTGGCAGGGCCTGTCAAATAGCCTAGCAGGGCCTGTCAAATAGCCTGGCAGGCCTGTCAAACAGCCTGGCAGGGTCTATCAAATAGCCTGGCAGGGCCTGTCAAATAGCCTGGCAGGGCCTGTCAAATAGCCTGGCAGGGCCTGTCAAATAGCCTAGCAGGGCCTGTCAAACAGCCTGGCAGGCCTGTCAAATAGCCTGGCAGGGCCTGTCAAATAGCCTGGCAGGGCCTGTCAAATAGCCTGGCAGGCCTGTTCTGGTGCATGGGCCATGAGTTGCCCACTTCTGCTGTGGTGGCTCAGTGGTCGATACACTAACTGGTGGTTACACTAACTGGTGGTTACACTAACTGTTGGTTACACTAACTGGTGGTTACACTAACTGGTGGTTACACTAACTGTTGGTTACACTAACTGGTGGTTACACTAACTGGTGGTTACACTAACTGGTGGTTACACTAACTGGTGGTCACACTAACTGGTGGTCACACTAACTGTTGGTCACACTAACTGTTGGTCACACTAACTGGTGGTTACACTAACTGTTGGTTACACTAACTGTTGGTTACACTAACTGGTGGTTACACTAACTGGTGGTTACACTAACTGTTGGTTACACTAACTGGTGGTTACACTAACTGGTGGTTACACTAACTGGTGATTACACTAACTGGTGGTCACACTAACTGGTGGTCACACTAACTGTTGGTCACACTAACTGGTGGTTACACTAACTGGTGGTTACACTAACTGGTGGTTACACTAACTGTTGGTTACACTAACTGGTCGTTACACTAACTGGTGGTTACACTAACTGGTGGTTACACTAACTGGTGGTTATACTAACTGTTGGTTACACTAACTGGTTGTTACACTAACTGGTCGTTACACTAACTGGTGGTTACACTAACTGGTGGTTGGGTTTGACTCTCAACTGAAGCAAGTTGTGTTCATGATAATCATGATTCTGACAATCATTCAACTTTTAAAAATAGGTACCAGAGACAAACTCAGTAAATGCAGTGGAGTCTATCATAGTGACATTAATCATAAATATGTCAGTGCTACCAAGGAAATATGTGATATAGCATGACATTCCCTCATATATAAATTTACTGACATAACAAGCATCATATGTTATGATTTATTTTAATCTTGCCAATGAAATGATGGACCATACTCACCAGTGGTTCAGTCTGTGATTTTCTGATGTTGACATATCTCACTTGTTCCTGGATATCGTTGAACACAGGGGGCAGGGGGCCCAACAGCTGGGGGCCTTTAGTGATCATCTGAGACTTGTCAATATCACCTTCAAAATTTTTATTGGTGATGTCATCATGTGCAACCAAGAGTGCCTGGAAAAGCAGTGAGGGTAAAATAAATATCATAAACAATAAGAGGGTCTGAAAGTAAAAAATAAAACACAGTTTTCAGCAGACATGGCAGATCTATGAAAGTTGAACTCCTAAAGTCCATAAGAATTTTGTTGTTGGATGAAATTTGGATATGTGAAGCCTGTAATGCCATCATATCTAAACTTGTGTATATTAATGTTTTCAATTGATACCTATCATATCAAAGAAGAAACATTGCATTCCATTGACAAAAACATTTGTAGGAGAAACTACAAGTGAACTGAATGAATATCAAGGAACAAATGAGTGAAATAATTGAGCAATTTCTCCCACCAAATTCTATTCCTGATCAAATTAAGTGGAAACACTCAGTGCAAATGTGATTTTATTGAAAGTACTATGGGCTTTTGGAATGTTTCTGCACGTAGTAACCATTGGACATCTTTACGCAAAAATATGAAGGTCAATGCAGCCACGTGACCTAAGTCTGTGTGTCACATTACATCAAAAACATATCAACATCATTCACCCAGAATCAGTTCCTTCTAGCACTGCTGTGAATTCTATTTCTGTATTTTGAGGCAATTGAGAGAAGATGTGTGATGAAAAAGACAGGAACTGTGGTACCAACTGACTACTGCATCACAATGTGCCAGCTCACACTTCACTCACAAAAACACTTTCTTTTTTAGAGAAAACAACAGGTGCTCACACTGCATCTATGACCTTGTGACCTCTCATTATTTGAAATTGAAGGGGTACCACTTTGACTCTGATCTGCAGAGTCCATCCCATGGCCTGCGACCCTTTGCAAGCCATTGTCTTTGGACTTTAGTAACAAAGGTTGGACCGCACTGTTGTAGATGATGTCGTTTTGGGATCACAGGTAGCTTTGCACAGCCTGAAGGAAAAGATTTCCCATGGTGACTTTGTGACATGATAGAGATGCCGGGATACCTGTGTACATGAAGGTGATGGTGCCAGGATAGCTGTGTATATTCTAACTATTTTGAAGGTGATAGTGCCAAGATAGCTGTGTACATTCCGATTATTTTGACTGTGTTAGTGCCAGGATAGCTGTGTGCATTCCTATTATTTTGACTATATTTAGAGCATCCATTGCACCACATGCTCAACACAGGGAAAGATGCCAGGCTAAAAAGAGGCAAATCATGGGTGGGCCGAGCAGAAGATGTCATCAAACAGGTCTGTGGGTTTACCAATATCAGCGCTGGTGAGGAGTGGATACTGGTGCCTATGTCATTCAAGGGGACTTTCTCATGTATTGTCACACTCGACACGAAAAGTAGGGAACAGAACCCGGTCGTGGTTAATACTGAGGTCAACGGTGTCATCTGCGATAACACTGATAAGAAAGATGCAGTCATTTATACAGACGGATCTGTAAGACGACACCAAAAAAGTGCATGGGCATTTACAGCACGCTCGGCAGGCAGAATAGTCAAAGAAGACAGTGGTGCATACGTCATGACCACGAGTAGCATGACAATGGAGGTGATGGCAGTGACCAAGGCATTCAAATGGTTAGTCACAAGACTATACCCATGCATGTATACTGAGTGATTCGACGAGCATGATAAAAAAAGTGGAGGCAGGCTCTGTACGCATGCAATGGGTAGTGTCATTGCAGAAGTCCAAAATACGTAAGGTCACCTTTGTCTATGTCCCTGGACATGCAGGAGTATGGGGAAATGAAAGAGCGAACAGGTTGGCTAGCTGTGCTGTCGTTGAGGACGGGCAACCAATGGATCGGGCGAACATCATCAATGCCCTCCGAGATGCGGGAAGAGCACAGGACTTCAACAAACATAGATCCACGTCACTTCTTCAGATGATGGAAATGGGAGTTATGATGGGCACAGCCAGAAATGAGAAACTTGGTGGCCGAGTAAGAAGACTTATCAACCAACATAGAACTGGAGTCATCAGTCGGTGGACACTGCGGGACTTGCTGAGGAGGGGATCTGAGCACCTATGGACATGTTCGGAGTGCAATGATGATGACCCGCAAATAACTCAATTACTCAATATTTTGACTGTGTTGGTGCCAGGATAGCTGTGTACATGAATGTGATTGTGCTAGGATAGCTGTGTACATGAATGTGATTGTGTCAGGATAGCTGTGCACATGCAGGTGATAGTGCCAGCTGTGTACATTCCTATTATTTTGTTGGCGATGGTGTGATCAAATTTAAATAAAGTAGTCCTGTAGTTAATGATGATAATTTAAATAAAGTAGTCCTGTAGTTAATGATGATAATTTAAATAAAGTAGTCCTGTAGATAATGATGACAATTTAAATAAAGTAGTCCTGTAGATAATGATGACAATTTAAATAAAGTAGTCCTGTAGTTAATGATGACAATTTAAATAAAGTAGTCCTGTAGTTAATGATGACAATTTAAATAAAGTAGTCCTGTAGTTAATGATGACAATTTAAATAAAGTAGTCATGTAGTTAATGATGACAAGTTAAATAAAATAGTCCTGTAGTTAATGATGACAATTTAAATAAAGTAGCCCTGTAGTTAATGATGACAATTTAAATAAAGTAGTCCTGTAGTTAATGATGACAATTTAAATAAAGTAGTCATGTAGTTAATGATGACAATTTAAATAAAGTAGTCATGTAGTTAATTATGACAATTTAAAAAAAAGGGGAGAAAGAAGTGGTATGGTAACAGCTTTATGAGGGTGAGTAACACAACAAAAGTCAACGTTTCGGTCAAGTAGGCCTTCAGCTGAAACAACAAACTACACAGAAATTTATATAAGAACATAAACACAAATCTAATTGATAATATGTGAGATATACAAGAAAGAAAAAAAGGAAAAAGCAAAAAGGTCACTTCTTCCCTGCTGTCTAAAGCTTGCTCATGATGCTGACTGAACTGAAATAGGAGGGTGAGCTGACCAACTATATACCTCCCTGACCAGGCAGTCGGGGACGAGAAATAAAAAGGAAGGGTTCTAAAAATATGAGGAGGTAGGTACAAGATATGTGTAAACTGTGTATATCTAACTATGGATGTATATCACATATATTTCTGTGTTGTTCCAGCTGAAGGCCTATTTGGCTGAAACGTCAACTTTTGTTTTGTTACTCACGTAAAGCTGTTACCATACCACTTCTTTCTCCACATAATTGTCATTATTATCATCAACTTTACAGCAGCTCCACATCTTGATGCCTTTACTCCTAATCTTGTAGTTTCGTTCTAGCTTCAGGAACTTTTCAACAGTCTTTCTTATATCTCTTTGCACCATTAATAGTTGAATGTCCTACTCAGAATTTTCAATTTGATAGCAGAAAATCATGTCTGTTTTAGACATATAAAGTACATTTAAGTATATAACCTCATGACGCAGTATCTACACAAACTATTATGTCTATAGTTGTTATATTTATTTACATAAGTTATTTCCTAATCATTGGATGGATTTATAGTCTTCAAAATTACTACATCAAAAACCATGAACCCACTTTTATTATCGAAATATTAAACACAAATATTTTGATAAGCACATGTGACCAGGAATCACCAAGTATTTTGAGCATCTATACACGATGAGGTTTGAAGAAACATGTTGCATGGGCAACAACTTATCCATTTCTTTTTCTGTCCAAGTTTTTGCCCTGGAGAAGAAACTCCAGCTTCTGTATTTTGGTGTTGACATGTTACCATCTACAGAAATTGACCCCCACATTGGTAAAGCTGCTATCGTCTTTGCACGTCTTTCTAGCCGTGTCAGGCAAAACAGCAAACTGACAATTAAAACAAAAGCCACGGTGTACAATGCCTGCACCATTAGTATCCTCCTGTATGGCAGCGAATCTTGGACAACCTATGTAAAGCAAGAGAGAAGGCTACATGCATTCCATATGCTGTGTCTGAGCCGTATTCTTGGTATCACCTGGAAGGATAAAGTGACAAACGTGGAGGTCATGACTCACACAGACCTCCCAAAAACCTACACGCTGCTCAAACAATGTAGGTTATGCTGGCTTGGCCATGTACACCGTATGAAAGATGGTGCAAACCAAAAGATATATGCTACGGACAACCAGAAGATGGCAAAAGGACTAGGGGGCGCCCAAATCTTCAATTTGTAGACGTGTGTAAATGCGACATGAAGATGTTGAACATAGACCCTGCAGCCTGGTAAAACATAGCTGCAGACCACAATCTTTGGAAACACACTCTAAAGCTCCAACTCCAGCAAGAAGCAGACACACTCTAAAGCTGCAACTCAAGCAAGAAGCAGACACATTCATAGAAAAAAGAGAATACACAGCAAAAGTAAAAGAAAAATTACATTTCTAGCGGCGCTGAAAATTCCATAGTCAACTATGACTGACGGAGGCTACATGACAAAGGCTCTGAAATTAACAGAAATACTGAGGATATTGTGTGAAATGATGACATCATTTCTCTGTCATTTTGATATATGTATTGACAATGTTGGGAGCAGAAGATATTATATCGTATGACGGGAAACAGATGGCTGTGTTCACTTTCTGTGCGGTTTCGCCTTATGTCTTTTGCCATGTGCTGAGACTGCTATGATAGGGACTGCAGCTACCTTTCTTTGTTTGGGAGATGAGATATTAATTAGAATGATTCCACTGGCATGGACGGTTGAGCAATTGTGGATTTTAATTCATTTGCAGTGATACTGGGGCCTACCATAACCATAATGTTGGGAGCATTTTTCTGGAGTTGAGGCAGAGAGAGATAGAGAGCTAACATAAAATAGAGGGTAGTTTATTAAAGGTAGAGAGAGATAAGAGTTAATATAAAATAGAGGGTAGTTTAATGAAGGCAGAGAGAGATAAGAGTTAATATAAAATAGAGGGTAGTTTATTAAAGGTAGAGAGAGATAAGAGTTAATATAAAATAGAGGGTAGTTTAATGAAGGCAGAGAAAGATAGAGAGTTAATATAAAATAGAGGGTAGTTTAATGAAGGCAGAGAGAGATAAGAGTTAATATAAAATAGAGGGTAGTTTATTAAAGGCAGAGAGAGATAAGAGTTAATATAAATAGAGGGTAGTTTATTAAAGGCAGAGAGAGATAGAGAGTTAATATAAAATAGAGGTAGTTTAATGAAGGCAGAGAAAGATAGAGAGTTAATATAAAATAGAGGGTAGTTTAATGAAGGCAGAGAGAGATAAGAGTTAATATAAAATAGAGGGTAGTTTAATGAAGGCAGAGAAAGATAGAGAATTAATATAAAATAAATAGAGGGTAGTTTATTCAACACTGATGGACACAAGAAAAACTATCTCATTTCATCTCTTAAAGAAACAACAGCTTGAGCCAGACCAAGGCTGTTAGTCAAGAAACCATTTGAAAGATCTGTAGAAATAGCCTAGAAGAATGGCAAGACCTACTTCCACCACATCAATTTATCAGCAACATGCCCTAACTTGCAACTTTTACAGATTGGTATTGTTGTCAAAACAGTGAACAACTTGCAGCACCTGACAGACAAAAAGTAAATGTGCATAGATAACAAAAACAAGATATGCACAAGAAAGAAAACGTATGTACAAAGTTCTACACAGAAGAAAAATAAATAGACTCTGATGACGGTTGACAGATAACAAAAGAGAAATGTTACCCTAAAATTAGGTTTGGCTAATATTTGCATTATAAAAGAGAGACTTTCCCATGAAATTGGGATTGGTTAGTACTTCCCTCTACATGAAATTAGGATTGGGTAGGAATTTTTTATAAAAGACCTATGGACTTGTTCGGAGTACAAAGATGATGACCCGCAAATAACTCAATAATTCCTTATAAAAGACCTATGGACTTGTTCGGAGTACAATAATGATGACCCACAAATAACTCAATAATTCCTTATAAATTAGGAGAAATGGGACCTTGAAATTTAGGTTGACCAGTAATTTCTTATAAAGGGGGAGAAATGTTACTCTGAGGTTAGGATTGGCCAGTAATTTCTTATGAAAGAGAAATGTTATCCTCAAATTAGGATTAGTCAGTAATTCCTTATGAAAGAGAAATGTTACCCTGAAATTAGGATTAGCCAGTAGTTCCTTATGAAAGAGAAATGTTATCCTGAAATTAGGATTAGTCAGTAATTCCTTATGAAAGAGAAATGTTACCCTGAAATTAGGATTAGTCAGTAATTCATTATGAAAGAGAATGTTATCCTGAAATTAGGATTAACCAGTAATTCCTTATGAAAGAGAAATGTTATCCTGAAATTAGGATTAACCAGTAATTCCTTATGAAAGAGAAATGTTACCCTGAAATTAGGATTAGTCAGTAATTCCTTATGAAAGAGAAATGTTACCCTGAAATTAGGATTAGTCAGTAATTCCTTATGAAAGAGAAATGTTACCCTGAAATTAGGATTGGCTAGTAGTTCCTTTAGCTCTTCACCGTCCTCGATGTCATGGAAGTCATCCAAAGTGTCCAGGAGTTCTCTGGTAGCTGAGACCGCATCACGTTCCAATGATGGTGGTAGTTTAACCTCCAAATCTTCATGTATCTGTGGGCAGAAACTCTAAGGCATTATGTACAAGTGGAAGGTTCCAGATAATGGTATAAGTAGGCATGCACTGTCATGGTTGTGAATGTTCTTTTACTAACCCCAACACAAACATAAAGCCAAGCAAACCGATAGCTGCTGTTCTTTTGTTTAACCTGGGCTAAAGCAAGCTGCACTAATTTTCCTGTGTGTTACCAGGGCCTCATTATGAGGGAAGTAAAGAATAGTGACACTGTGACCTTCCAGGCATGTTGTAAAAGGTGACTAAGGAGGTTGATCGATGGCTTGACAGGCTGTCATTGTAAAAAGTGTTGTTATGGAAACAGCGCCATATATTTTAGAGCAGTGATCTGTGCAATATGTGCCACTTTGGCACGCAAAGTTTCTGTTTTTGAGATTGTGGTTCTGCCCTATGTGCAGTCTTCAGCTCGAAAGGACAATAGATAGAAAGAAATGTGCTGCACTAGCAAATACCTGTGTTGCTGCAAAACTTCTGTAACATTACCTATCTATCTGATTCTTATTTAGGGGTTCTCAGTAGCCTGGTTGGGAAAACCACCCGACTAAGCTACAGATGCTCAGACAACCTGTGTTCAATTCAGTGTCAGTTGTACTCGTGGTTGGGAAAACCACCCGACTAAACTACAGATGCTCAGACAACCTGTGTTCAATTCAGTGTCAGTTGTACTCGTGGTTGGGAAAACCACCTGACTAAGCTACAGATGCTCAGACAACCTGTGTTCAATTCAGTGTCAGTTGTACTCGTGGTTGGGAAAACCACCCGACTAAACTACAGATGCTCAGACAACCTGTGTTCAATTCAGTGTCAGTTGTACTCGTGGTTGGGAAAACCACCTGACTAAGCTACAGATGCTCAGACAACATGTGTTCAATTCCCGCTGGAAGCAGTGTCAGTTGTACTCATGGTTGGAAAAAAAAATACCCTCCACAGTTAACCTAGCCCCTGGCAGAAATAGGTGCCAGGATAGTACTCTAGGAAGGTGTGGAATGCTGCCTCACATCATCAGTTTCGATGCCTGAAGTGACACTATCTAGAAGTCTCCGAACACTTCTGGATAGGCAGCCGAGCACTAAAGGATGGAAACTCGCATTCTTAGATGCTGATTCAAGTCTTGTATTTGATCTCTAGCTGACACTTGTTAGAACCATGAATCTCATTGCCAGCTGTAGTTGGTGTGTGATGGTAGATGATTCAGCACCATGGGATGGCTAAGGCACATTAATACTTGAGCACAATAATAACATGGAGCTGCGATAGCTCAGTGGTTAGTGAACTGGACTACAAAGGACAAGGGGTAGGGTTCGATCCCAACCGACGGCTTCAGGGTTCACCCAGCCTTGAATGGGTACTGGATTTTATTCTGGGAAAGTAAAGCAGCACGGGCGTAATACCAACCACATTACCCCAAAAATCATATGCTGAAGGTCTGTAAAATATAGGGTCACTAACACCATATTTCCCTATACGCCACTTGGCGTGATGGGTCACTAACACCATATTTCCCTATACGCCACTTGGCGTGACGGGGGCACTTTACTTTTTTTACAATAATAACATCAGATAAAAGATGCACCACTGAAATAAAAAGTAGAATAGCTCAGGCCAAAACAGCATTTCAGAAAATGAAAAATATCGTATGCAACAAATCTATGACAATAAAAATGAGAGAGTTCATCTGTACTTAGAGACCCAATTCTGACCTATGGAAGTGAATCATGGACAGTAGACAAATGAAATGACGATTAGAAGCCACAGAGATGGGATTCTGGGAAGAATGTTGAGAGTTTCCTCTTAGCTTCTGATATAGACAAAGCAAAAAGAGAGCTAATTTCCAATATTAGGAAGAAACAATCATCATTTATTGGCCATGTAATGAGAAGAGAACAACTGGAATATATTGTAACAACTGGGAAAATTGAGGGACGAAGATATAGAGGAAAACAAAGGGAAAATATACCAGACAGCTTAAGAGAATGGTTTGGCAGAAGGTCAACAGCAGAAATGATAAATAACTATCTCTATCTATTTTCCTTTTGAGCCGAAGACGGCACATAGGGCAGAACCACAATCTTAAAAACAGAAACCTTGAGTGCCAAAATGTCACATATTGCAGAGATCACTGCTTCCAAAATCTATGGCTCTGTTTCCATAACAATACTTTTTACAATGACAGCTTGTCAAGCCATCGATCAACCTCCTTAGTCGCCTCTTACGACATGCCTGGAAGGTCACAGTGTCACTATTCTTTACTCCCTCATAATGAGGCCCCAGTAACACACGGGAAAAATAACTACTGAGATAGAAAGTTGTGGGGAGACATGATCACCTATGCCAGCAGGCCCGGTACTTGATGATGGTGATTGCAGCATGCCTCTGATATTGCAGCAAGCCTCCGATATTGCAGCGAGCCTTTTGGGTATATAGCAGAAGTTGCTCACCTCAAACCACTTTGATTATAAATTTATCTCTTCATGTTCTTTTTTTTTTTATCTACATAAAGGAGTGAAATTATTGAAGGAATATGTAGACCATGTGCTTCATTAAGAGTGAATGGGACATTCTGAAGCCTTAGACCTTCATGTACATGTGTATGGGTCTACCATTCTGATCATTCAGGATTCCATAACCATGGAAAAAAAACAGACTAGCTTCAAGGGTCCCTATAGGAGTCAGATCTTCACAGCTTGACAAAGAGGATATAATGAAGTCTCTCAATGATCATATTATTGGAGAGCAACATGGACAGTGGGAACTTTACAGCTTGACAAAGAAGATATATTAAAGTCTCTCAATGATCACTTATTGGAGAGTAACATGGTGACTGAGGAGGATGTAGTTATGGACTGAGAATGAGCAGTCAAGATTGATACAAGTAGGATAGCATAACTGTTAGAACAAGTAGGATAGCATAACTGTTAGAGCAAGTAGGATAGCATAACTGTTAGAACAAGTAGGATAGCATAACTGTTAGAACAAGTAGGATAGCATAACTGTTAGAGCAAGTAGGATAGAAAAACTGTTAGAACAAGTAGGATAGCATAACTGTTAGAGCAAGTAGGATAGAAAAACTGTTAGAACAAGTAGGATAGCATAACTGTTAGAACAAGTAGGATAGCATAACTGTTAGAACAAGTAGGATAGCATAACTGTTAGAGCAAGTAGGATAGAAAAACTGTTAGAACAAGTAGGATAGCATAACTGTTAGAACAAGTAGGATAGCATAACTGTTAAAACAAGTAGGATAGCATAACTGTTAGAACAAGTAGGATAGCATAACTGTTAGAGCAAGTAGGATAGAAAAACTGTTAGAACAAGTAGGATAGCATAACTGTTAGAACAAGTAGGATAGCATAACTGTTAGAACAAGTAGGATAGCATAACTGTTAGAACAAGTAGGATAGAATAACTGTTAGAACAAGTAGGATAGCATAACTGTAAAACAAGTAGGATAGCATAACTGTAAAACAAGTAGGATAGCGTAACTGTTAAAACAAGTAGGATAGCATAACTGTTAGAACAAGTAGGATAGCATAACTGTTAGAACAAGTAGGATAGCATAACTGTTAGAACAAGTAGGATAGCATAACTGTTAGAAACAAGTAGGATAGCATAACTGTTAGAAACAAGTAGGATAGCGTAACTGTTAAAAACAAGTAGGATAGCATAACTGTAAAACAAGTAGGATAGCATAACTGTTAAAAACAAGTAAGATAGCATAACTGTAAAACAAGTAGGATAGCATAACTGTTAAAACAAGTAGGATAGCATAACTGTTAAAAACAAGTAGGATAGCGTAACTGTTAAAAACAAGTAGGATAGCATAACTGTAAAACAAGTAGGATAGCATAACTGTTAGAACAAGTAGGATAGCATAACTGTTAAAAACAAGTAGGATAGCATAACTGTTAAAACAAGTAGGATAGCGTAACTGTTAGAACAAGTAGGATAGCGTAACTGTTAGAAACAAGTAGGATAGCATAACTGTTAGAACAAGTAGGATAGCATAACTGTTAAAAACAAGTAGGATAGCGTAACTGTTAAAAACAAGTAGGATAGCATAACTGTTAAAACAAGTAGGATAGCGTAACTGTTAGAACAAGTAGGATAGCGTAACTGTTAAAAACAAGTAGGATAGCATAACTGTTAAAACAAGTAGGATAGCATAACTGTTAGAACAAGTAGGATAGCATAACTGTAAAGCAAGTAGGATAGCATAACTGTTAGAACAAGTAGGATAGCATAACTGTAAAGCAAGTAGGATAGCATAACTGCTAAAACAAGTAGGATAGCATAACTGTTAGAACAAGTAGGATAGCATAACTGTTAGAACAAGTAGGATAGCATAACTGTTAGAAACAAGTAGGATAGCATAACTGTTAGAACAAGTAGGATAGCATAACTGTTAGAAACAAGTAGGATAGCATAACTGTTAAAACAAGTAGGATAGCGTAACTGTTAGAAACAAGTAGGATAGCATAACTGTTAGAAACAAGTAGGATAGCGTAACTGTTAGAACAAGTAGGATAGCATAACTGTTAGATCAAGTAGGATAGCATAACTGTTAAAACAAGTAGGATAGCATAACTGTTAGAACAAGTAGGATAGCGTAACTGTTAAAAACAAGTAGGATAGCATAACTGTTAAAACAAGTAGGATAGCATAACTGTAAAGCAAGTAGGATAGCATAACTGTTAGAACAAGTAGGATAGCATAACTGTAAAGCAAGTATGATAGCATAACTGCTAAAACAAGTAGGATAGCATAACTGTTAGAACAAGTAGGATAGCATAACTGTTAGAACAAGTAGGATAGCATAACTGTTAGAAACAAGTAGGATAGCATAACTGTTAGAACAAGTAGGATAGCATAACTGTTAGAGCAAGTAGGATAGCATAACTGTTAGAACAAGTAGGATAGCATAACTGTTAGAACAAGTAGGATAGCATAACTGTTAAAACAAGTAGGATAGCGTAACTGTTAGAAACAAGTAGGATAGCATAACTGTTAGAACAAGTAGGATAGCATAACTGTTAAAACAAGTAGGATAGCGTAACTGTTAGAACAAGTAGGATAGCATAACAGTTAAAACAAGTAGGATAGCGTAACATATAGAACAAGTAGGATAGCATAACTGTTAGAACAAGTAGGATAGCATAACTGTTAGAACAAGTAGGATAGCATAACTGTTAGAACAAGTAGGATAGCATAACTGTTAGAACAAGTAGGATAGAATAACTGCTAGAACAAGTAGGATAGAATAACTGTTAGAACAAGTAGGATAGAATTACTATTAGAACAAGTAGGATAGAATCACTATTAGAACAAGTATGATAGAATTACTATTAGAACAAGTAGGATAGAATTACTATTAGAACAAGTAGGATAGAATCACTATTAGAACAAGTAGGATAGAATTACTATTAGAACAAGTATGATAGAATTACTATTAGAACAAGTAGGATAGAATTACTATTAGAACAAGTAGGATAGAATCACTATTAGAACAAATCCTGAATGTATTTAATCAGAGACAAGAACTGTGCATGTTAGTTTGAATTCAAATAAAGATATTCTAAATATTCAGGTAGAAAGACTGTGTGATAGCCACTCTAGCAATCATGCACTCTGAAATATGGAGATTGATAAGGATTGTTTGGTTGTAGGCCTAATGGTACCCATGATTCTGTCTGTAGATAACTACAGAAGTCACTCTAGGTTCACAACTAATAAAACATGTTATAACTGAATATTGTACAGACAATATCATTATCATATCAATATTGTACAGCCAATAATCAAATGGTTAGAGTCACAAGACTACATCCACGCATGTATACTGAGTGATTCGATGAGCATGATAAAAAAAGTGGAGGCGGGCTTTGTACGCATGCAATGGGTAGAGTCGTTGCAGAAATCAAAATACGTAAGGTCACCTTTGTCTATGTCCCTGGACATGCGGGAGTACGGGGAAATGAGAGAGCGGACAGGTTGGCTAGCTGCGCTGTCGTTGCGGACGGGCAACCGATGGATCGGGCGGACGTCATCAATGCCCTTCGAGATGTTGGAAGAGCACAGGACTTCGACAAACACAGATCAACGTCGCTTCTTCGGATGATGGAAATGGGAGTTAAGATGGGCACAGCCAGAAATGAGAAACTTGGTGGCCGTGTAAGAAGACTTATCATCCAACATAGAACTGGAGTCGTCAGTCGCTAGACACTGAGGGAATTGCTGAGGAGGGGATCTGAGCACCTATGGACATGTTCGGAGTGCAATGATGATGACCCGCAAATAACTCAATAACTCAATATTGTACAGACAATATCATTATCATATCAGTCTTGTACAGACACTATCATTATCATATCAGTCTTGTACAGACAATATCATTATCATATCAGTCTTGTACAGACAATATCATTATCATATCAGTCTTGTACAGACAATATCATATAGCCATGATCACTTGGAATATGACACACTACAAATTCAAGACTAAACAAATTTGATGCGCTAAAAATCAGTCATTGTTTATTATAGATACACATATCTCCAGATACACATATCTACAGATACACATATCTACAGATACACATATCTACAGATACACATATCTACAGATACACATATCTACAGATACACATATCTACAGATACGCATATCTACAGATACACATATCTACAGATACGCATATCTACAGATACACATATCTACAGATACACATATCTACTACCAGGCTACATCATCTCATATCATCTCTGTAATAAGTTGCTTAATCTGTCAACAGTCTTGGTTGCTGAAGTACTTCCACTACCGTCGCTGTTGTAACTCAGCTATTCATATAGTGGCTATTCTAATGAAGGTCTCTGATTCACTGCTCTAATTCCATACACTGTGGCTATTCTAATGAAGGTCTCTGATTCACTGCTCTAATTCCATACACTGTGGCTATTCTAATGAAGGTCTCTGATTCACTGCTCTAATTCCATACACTGTGGCTATTCTAATGAAGGTCTCTGATTCACTGCTCTAATTCCATACACTGTGGCTATTCTAATGAAGGTCTCTGATTCACTGCTCTAATTCCATACACTGTGGCTATTCTATTGAAGGTCTCTGATTCACTGCTCTAATTCCATACACTGTGGCTATTCTAATGAAGGTCTCTGATTCACTGCTCTAATTCCATACACTGTGGCTATTCTAATGAAGGTCTCTGATTCACTGCTCTAATTCCATACACTGTGGCTATTCTAATGAAGGTCTCTGATTCACTGCTCTAATTCCATACACTGTGGCTATTCTAATGAAGGTCTCTGATTCACTGCTCTAATTCCATACACTGTGGCTATTCCAATGAAGGTCTCTGATTCACTGCTCTAATTCCATACACTGTGGCTATTCTATTGAAGGTCTCTGATTCACTGCTCTAATTCCATACACTTTGGCTATTCTATTGAAGGTCTCTGATTCACTGCTATAATTCCATACACTGTGGCTATTCTATTGAAGGTCTCTGATTCACTGCTCTAATTCCAAACCATACACTGTGGCTATTCTATTGAAGGTCTCTGATTCACTGCTCTAATTCCATACACTGTGGCTATTCTATTGAAGGTCTCTGATTCACTGCTCTAATTCCATACAATGACACTGGGTTTTCTAGCTCTCTCTCCATCTAGCTCTCTTTCGTCTGTGTCTTCTGTTTCTAACTTTCTCCAATGACTAACTGAGTTCTTACTCTGGACCATCTTTCCTTGCTGTCTGTCTTCTGTGGCTAACTTTCTCCAATGACTAACTGAGTTCTTACTCTGAACCATCTTTCCTTGCTGTCTGTCTTCTGTGGCTAACTTCTAAGTTCCTGTGGTTATCTCGGTGCCTATCTCTTGTTCTCCATCTCTCGTTCTAGTTTAATCTAGTTCTGCTTTCTAGTTCTACTTTTCTAGTTCTGGTTCTCTAGTCTAATTCTAGTTTCCTCCTCTAATTCTGGTCTAGTCTAATTCTGCTCTCCTATACTTCTGCTTCTCTAGTTCAAGTCTCTTCTCTAAAATTCAATGTCTGCTTCCTGTCTCTCATATACTCTTCTCTAAAATTCAATGTCTGCTTCCTGTCTCTCATTATATACTCTTCTCTAAAATTCAATGTCTGCTTCCTGTCTCTCATTATATACTCTTCTCTAAAATCCAATGTCTGCTTCCTAAGTCTCTCATTATATACTCCTCTCTATTGACCAAAAGTTAACCTGACTTCCTGCTTCTCTTTGTCCACTCATTGTGACAGATTTCAGAACCAAGCGCTGGGCTTTCCCAGAGTTCGGTGGGTCGGTCAGGTTGACATCTGTTACTTTCTGAGTTGGACACAACTTACTACACAAGGACTTTTGCCCATCTTTTTGTATTGAAGTAACTCGATCTCAATGTCTTCCTCTTCTGCTTCCTATTTCTTGTTAAACTTCTACCTCCCTGCTAACTATTCTTTCTCCAGATAAATGACGTCTAATATTACCCTATTCTCCTCTGAACTCTAAGGTGACTATTTTTGGACTACTTACTACTGTGTGACTGGCCTTTAGTTTGTGAGTTCAATATTCCTTACAAACAGTTAAGGTCATTCTCAGTTTACAACCTTTTGGTCAGTCACAGCGGTTTTATTCCTCAACATGGTCGCTTAGTTGACCCTATGTTAAATTTGTCTGGTCGTTACTTTATCCTATGTCCTCATTTAATTCTGATCTAAATATGTTGTAGCATCATACACGGTTACAATCATGATCATATCGATAACAAGAACAAACAGTCAATGTTTCAGCAACAGATACTATAAGCTTTTGTCTCTGTTGTTCAACTCTACAGCTGTTATCAAATCTGTTGTTCAACTCTACAGCTGTTACCAAATCTGTTGTTCAACTCTATGGCTGTTATCAAGTCTGTTGTTCAACTCTATGGCTGTTATCAAGTCTGTTGTTCAACTCTATGGCTGTTATCAAGTCTGTTGTTCAACTCTACAGCTGTTATCAAGTCTGTTGTTCAACTCTACAGCTGTTATCAAGTCTGTTGTTCAACTCTATGGCTGTTATCAAGTCTGTTGTTCAACTCTATGGCTGTTATCAAGTCTGTTGTTCAACTCTACAGTTGTTATCAAGTCTGTTGTTCAACTCTACGGCTGTTATCAAGTCTGTTGTTCAACTCTACAGTTGTTATCAAGTCTGTTGTTCAACTCTATGGCTGTTATCAAGTCTGTTGTTCAACTATACAGCTGTTATCAAGTCTGTTGTTCAACTCTACAGCTGTTATCAAATCTGTTGTTCAACTCTACAGCTGTTATCAAGTCTGTTGTTCAACTCTACAGCTGTTATCAAGTCTGTTCAACTCTACAGCTGTTATCAAGTCTGTTGTTCAACTCTATGGCTGTTATCAAGTCTGTTGTTCAACTCTACAGCTGTTATCAAGTCTGTTGTTCAACTCTACAGCTGTTATCAAGTCTGCTGTTCAACTCTACAGCTGTTATCAAGTCTGTTGTTCAACTCTACAGCTGTTATCAAGTCTGTTGTTCAACTCTGCAGCAGTTACCTAGTCTGTTGTTCAGCTCCTATCAAATCATACTCTTAAACTGACTGCTTATTTTTCTTTCTGTTTCCCTAAATTTCTTTTCTCAAATTTATCTGTTGTCACTGTCTTCCAGCTGACCTCTTCTCAAAACATGGCAGCCAAGTAAATCATCGTTTCCTTCTCTTGGTGGAAATGTTTTGTTTTTTGCTGTCACTTCTTATCATCATCATCATCATCATTGAGTGCCGTCTCCGCATCGAAGGTTGTCTACCATGGAGCACCGTACCACTCTGTCTCTTGCTTTGATGGTGCAGGTTATCATAGGCTTTCTTGTCCATTTTTGTATGTTACTCGTCCATGTTAGTCTTGGTCTGCCTCTACCTCTTTTACCTTGTATTTTCCCTTCCAATATTACTTTTATTAAGCTGCTGTGTCTTTTAACATGCCCCAAATATTTCATTTGTCTTGTTCTAATTGTGTTTAGTAGTTCTCTTTTCATTTTTAGTTGTTTTAAAACTTCGTGGTTTGTTTTCTTTTCTTTCCATCCAATTCTACCTACTCTTCTATAAATCCACATTTCAAAGGCTTCAATTTTATGTTCTGTTTTCATGTCTAATGTCCATTTTTCTGCACCATACAGGAATATTGAGAAGATGTAACATTTTGCTATTCTTAGTTTTAGCTCTGGTGTTATTTGTTTTGATGTTAGTATATTTTTCATGGCATTGAAATTACTTTTTTCCATACCTATTCTTTTGTTTATTTTGGTTGTACATTTTCCATCATTGGTTATAGTATGTCCAAGGTAGTTGTAGCTCTGAACTGTCTCCAGATGTATTCCTTCAACTTTGATATTTAATTGTAGATCTTGAGAATTTTCTTTGTTTATGATCATAGTTTTAGTCTTTTTGATATTCATATCTAGTCCACATTTTTTGCTCGTCATGTTTATTACATTAAGTAATTGTTGTAGATCTTTAGGATTTTCTGCTAGTAGTACAGTATCATCAGCATATCTTAGGTTATTGACTATCTTTCCATTAATGCTTAGGCCTGACATCTCTGTGATGTTTTAAATTTGCCCAGTGTATAGATTGAACAAGCTTGGTGATAGGATGCATCCTTGTCTTACTCCTCTTTTTATATCAATGGGTGTAGAGTACTCTTTGTTATATTTTATTATTGCTGCTTGCTCCCAGTATAAATTACATATCAGTCGTATGTCTGTATCATCCAGATTTATATCTTTTAGGTAGACTATAAGTTGATTATGGTGTATTCTATCAAATGCTTTGGTGTAGTCTATAAAGCAGGCATATATTGGTTTGTTTACTTCTATGCATTTTTCAATCAATGTCCTCATGCTAAATATGGCTTCTTTTGTCCAACTGTTTTTAATGAATCCAAATTGCTGTTCATCTAATTCAGTATTGATTTTATTGTGAATCCTTCTCTGTATAACTTTTAGCAAAATTTTGGTTACCTGGCTCATTAGGCTTATTACCTCTTTCAGAACATCCTTATTAATTATTACTCTTGTTAGCTGTTCATGGTATTCTCAACATTCTTCTGTGAAACCCTATTTCTGTGGCCTTAAAGCATTTGTCTGGCTGTTTTCAATTGTCCAGTATTTGTATCCAGATGTCAAGACTGGTTCTACATAATCATCATCAAGTACCAGGCCTGATGGCATAGGTGATCATGTCTCTCCACAACTTTCTATCTCGACAGTTAGTATCGTCCTCAGTTTTTGGAAAGCTGTTTTTGTCTGAGCCATTTTGCATCTCACCTCTGTTGTATATCTTCCGTTTGAGGTTAACAAAGTTCCCAAATATTTAAATTTATTTACCTGTTTTAATAATGTTCCACTTGTCTTTATTTTGCACTGAGGTGATGTATTTTTCTTTGTTGTTACCATTACTTCTGTCTTTTTGCTATTAAGGCTAAATCTTTTATTTTTGCTTTCTTTCACTATAATGTCCAACATTTCTTGTAACTCATTTTCACTCTTAGCGATTAAGACTGTATCATCAGCATACCTTAGATTATTTATATTATGACCTCCGATTGTTATTCCAGGCATGCCCCTTATGGATCTTAAAATAATCTCATTATACATATTAAACAAATCTGGTGACAGCACACAACCTTGCCTAACACCCTGTTTTATTTGTTGAAACATTCCCAATTGGTTTCCAGTTCTTATGACCGCTGTTTGTTGCCAGTGCATGTTCTTTATTATTCTTAGATCTTTGCTGTCTACGTTTATGGTTTCTAAAATTAGATTATTTCTTGGTGCTTTACTTTGTCAATTGCCTTGTTGTAATCTATGAAACATAGGTATAGATCTGTTTTCACCTCTATGGCTCTGTCTACTAAAGATCTTATGATATAAATGGCATTGCTCGTTCCTTTACCTCTAACAAAACCACACTGTACATCACTAATTTCTGGACTGATTTTGTTTCGCACTCTTCGCATGATGATTCTTAGTAATATCTTCGCCATGAGACTCATAAGGGCTATTGTGCAATGATCATCGCATTCCATCTCACCAGATTTCTTTGGTAGGGCTATGAATATTGATTTGAGCAGGTTGTCTGGTATATATCCCGTGTTGTAGATATCATTCAATATTTTTGTTGTTATTTCTATTCCAAAATCACCTATGGCTTCAATCTCTTCTTTAGTTATATTATCTGGTCCAGGAGCTTTGCCTGCTTTCATATTGTGTAAGGCGTCTTCCACTTCTTCTATGAGTATTTCTGGTCCTTCTCCATTATCCTTAATATTTACTTCTGTTCGTTCATCATTATAAAGAACATTAATGTATTCTGTCCATCGTTCCCTTATGTTTTCTTGTTCAATAAACATTTCTTCCTTTGATCTTAGACATCCAGTTTTTGATTGCGTTTTTATTCTGGTTAATTCTTCAATTTCTTTGTATATAGCTTTAGCATCTCCTTTTTGTTGCATTTCAATCTCTTTGCTTCTCTCTTTTAGCCATTCTTCTTTTGCTTCATTACATTTTACTACAATTTCTTTATTTAATCTCTTATACTCATCTTTATTTTCTTTATTTCTTCTTCTTGTATCCATTAGCTGCAAAATGTCATCTGTCATCAATTTCTTTCTTGAATTTGTCCTCACTGGAGATATGAACTCTTTCGATGTTTGGTGAGTTGATTGTTTTAGCATTTCCTACTGTTCATCAATGATTTGTATCTTCTCTGTTGCATTGTACCGGTTCTGAATTGTGATTTTATATTTGTCTTGCAACTTCTTGTCTGATTTGAATAAATCTAAATTTAACTTGATGTTAACTGAGGCTCGTTTTGTTGTTTTTAATTTTACTCTGAGTTTTCCCACAACTGGTACATAATTACTATTGTACTCTGCCCCTGGTCTAGTTTTCACACACACCAGTCTTTTTCTAAATCTATTGCTTATCATTATGTAATCAATTTGATTACGTGCGTTGTCCCCAGGGCTTTTCCATGTCCACAGACGTCTTGGATGTTGCTTAAACCAGGTGTTTCCTATCATCATGTTGTGTGTTCTTTCCCAGTCAATAAGTTTCTCACCTCTTTCATTCCTCTTGCCTATGCCATAATGACCAACTACTTCCTCAACTCTTTCCTTTCCTACTTTTGCGTTAAAATCCCCTAGAACTTTGGTGTTTCCATGTGGTTTGCATTTATGAAGTGCCTCATTTAACTCGTCGTAAAATTTATCAATTGTTTCCTCTAGACTGTCTGCTGTTGGTGCATCAACTCTACATAATACTAAACTCTCTTTTTTATCTTCATTGTCAAAAATGGGTTGCATAATATATTCTTGGTTCTTAAAAATACAGCCTTTGCTTGAACTATTTTGCATCCCCCCATCTTTACTACATCTACAAACTGAAGTTAAATTTATTCCCAGGTACCTGAAATCATTGATTTTTTTTTTTTTAAACTGTCACATTTACTTTAAGTATGTCAATGTATCACTAACATTAAGTATGTCAATGTATCACTAACACTGACAACAAGAAATATGATATTACAATAAACAATCAAATTCACACTTACATCAATAACAAAACATAAAGAGCTCCCATTGCACCAAGTGGTGTGCAGGGATTATGGTGCTAATGCCTATATTTTTTTCTAGACCTTTGGCACATTATTTATGAGGTTACATGGTCAGTATTAAACCTGTGCTGCTTTTCTCTTGCAGAGAAATCTTGCAACCATTTAAGGTTAGCTGAACATAGAAGACATTGATTCACCCAAACTCTTGTCCTTAGTAGTCCAATTAACTAACCACTGAGCTAATGCAGCTCCTAAACAAATAAGAAAAACAGTCAAGGTCTCACTAACATCAATAACTGGAAACAAGACACCATCTGTCAGAATAGCCTTCAGAAACTCCAGGTCACCAGGCCGTGCACCAACATCGTAGAGATCTTCCAGTTGCTCCACAACAATCTCCACTGCCTCTGGAGGAGAAATATTTCAATACAATGTCAGTGTCATCAAATAGGTTCTCACTGCTAGTTTCAGTAGTTGCTAATAAAAATACACTACACATCTGTCCATAAATCATCAAATTATTTGTTTAATGCACATTTCAAAGCTGACAAAGACACAAAAATAAATATCTCAGCTAGCACACTGTGGCTGGGAGGCACAAACAACTTATGAAAATATTATTATCCAATGCTGAAACCACATTGTCTATAGATCTTACTTGTTAATTCATTTCTGAGAGAAAATAAACCATTTAACCTAACAGAGAATCAAAATAACGACATGAAATCCTTGACCCCACAGAGGATCAAAATGATGGAAAATTAGGTTTTTGACTCTACAGAGAATCAAAATGATGGAAAATTAGGTCTTTGACTCTATAGAGGATCAAAATGATGGAAAATTAGGTCTTTGACTCTACAGAGGATCAAAATGATGGAAAATTAGGTCTTTGACTCTACAGAGGATCAAAATGATGGAAAATTAGGTCTTTGACCCCACAGAGAATCAAAATGATGAAAAATTAGGTCTTTGACTCTACAGAGGATCAAAATGATGGAAAATTAGGTCTTTGACTCTACAGAGGATCAAAATGATGGAAAATTAGGTCTTTGACCCCACAGAGAATCAAAATGAGGGAAAATTAGGTCTTTGACTCTACAGAGAATCAAACTGACATCTGGCATAATCCACTCAGCCATCCACTTTTACAAGTAACAGCCATCCACTTTTACAAGTAACAGCTATCCACTCTTACCAGTAACAGCCATCCACTTTTACAAGTAACAGCCATCCACTTTTACAAGTAACAGCTATCCACTCTTACCAGTAACAGCCATTCACTTTTACAAGTAACAGCTATCCACTTTTACAAGTAACAGCCATCCACTCTTACAAGTAACAGCCATCCACTCTTACAAGTAACAGCCATCCACTCTTACAAGTAACAGCTATCCACTCTTACAAGTAATAGCCATCCACTCTTACAAGTAACAGCCATCCACTCTTACAAGTAACAGCCATCCACTCTTACAAGTAACAGCCATCCACTCTTACAAGTAACAGCCATCCACTCTTACAAGTAACAGCTATCCACTCTTACAAGTAACAGCTATCCACTCTTACAAGTAACAGCCATTGAGTTATTGAGTTATTTGCGGGTCATCATCATTGCACTCCTAATATGTCCATAGGTGCTCAGATCCCCTCCTCAGCAATTCCCGCAGTGTCCAGCGACTGACGACTCCAGTTCTATGTTGGTTGATAAGTCTTCTTACATGGCCACTAAGTTTCTCATTTCTGGCTGTGGCCATCTTAACTCCCATTTCCATCATCCGAAGAAGTGACATGGATCTGTGTTTGTCGAAGTCATGTGCTCTTCCCAAATCTCGGAGGGCATCGATGATGTCCGCCCGATCCATTGGTTGCCCGTCCTCAATGACAGCACAGCTAGCCAACCTGTCCACTCTTTCATTTCCTTGCACTCCCGCATGTCCAGGGACATAGACAAAGGTGACCTTATGTATTTTGGATTTCTGCAACGACTCTACCCATTGCAGACATACAGAGCCCGCCTCCACTTTTTAATCATGCTCATCGAATCACTCAGTGCACATGCGTGGGTGTAGTCTTGTGACTCTAACCATTTGAATGCCTTGGTCACTGCCATCACCTCCATTGTCATGCTACTCATGGTCATGACGTATGCACCGCTGTCTTCCTTGACTATTCTGCCTGCCGAGCGTGCTGTAAAGTGCCCATGCACTTCTTTGGTGTCGTATTACAGATCCGTCTGTATAGATGACTGCATCTTTCTCATCGGTGTTATCACAGATGAGACCGTTGACCTCAGCATTAACCATGACCGGGTTCTGTTCCCTACTTTTTCTGCCGAGTGTGACAATACACGAGAAAGTCTCATTGAATAACATAGGCACCGGTATCCACTCCTCACCAACGTTGATATTGGTAAGACCACAGACCTGTTTGATGACATCTTCTGCTCGGCCCACCCATGATTGCCTCTGTTTAGCCTGGCTCCTTTCATTCACTCTTACAAGTAACAAAAACATGCAATATAACCAGTTTGGAACCCGCACCATATATCACGTTCTCATCACTTTATGAAAAACAAACTACCTTGCCAGTTCGTTACCTACAAATCCAGTAACTGCTTGGCATGTCTGAGATATGAGATCAAAATTAGCAATGGCACAAGTAGGACAGGACATTGAGAGAGAACATGAGGGGAGTATTTCATAAGAGAATCATGAAATCTTCATTGTGTACACTGTACAAATCTGTGAGGCAGGACATGAGGGACACAGAAGATATTCCCAAATGGACAAGAAGAACATAGTTGTTATGTCCCAGAAGACAAGAAGAACATAGTTGTTATGTCCCAGAAGACAAGAAGAACAAAGTTGCTGTTATGTCCCAGAAGACAAGAAGAACAAAGCTGCTATGTCTCAGAAGACAAGAAGAACATAGTTGTTATGTCCCAGAAGACAAGAAGAACAAAGCTGCTATGTCCCAGAAGACAAGAAGAACAAAGTTGTTATGTCCCAGAAGACAAGAAGAACAAAGCTGCTATGTCCCAGAAGACAAGAAGAACAAAGTTGCTGTTATGTCCCAGAAGACAAGAAGAACAAAGCAGTTATGTCCCAGAAGACAAGAAGAACAAAGTTGTTATGTCCCAGAAGACAAGAAGAACAAAGTTGCTGTTATGTCCCAGAAGACAAGAAGAACAAAGCTGCTATGTCCCAGAAGACAAGAAGAACAAAGTTGCTGTTATGTCCCAGAAGACAAGAAGAACAAAGCAGTTATGTCCCAGAAGACAAGAAGAACAAAGTTGTTATGTCCCAGAAGACAAGAAGAACAAAGTTGTTATGTCCCAGAAGACAAGAAGAACAAATTTGTTATGTCCCAGAAGACAAGAAGAACAAAGTTGCTGCTATGTCTCAGAAGACAAGAAGAACAAAGTTGCTGTTATGTCCCAGAAGACAAGAAGAACAAAGCAGTTATGTCCCAGAAGACAAGAAGAACAAAGTTGTTATGTCCCAGAAGACAAGAAGAACAAAGTTGTTATGTCCCAGAAGACAAGAAGAACAAATTTGTTATGTCCCAGAAGACAAGAAGAACAAAGTTGCTGCTATGTCTCAGAAGACAAGAAGAACAAAGTTGCTGTTATGTCCCAGAAGACAAGAAGAACAAAGTTGCTGTTATGTCCCAGAAGACAAGAAGAACAAAGTTGCTGTTATGTCCCAGAAGACAAGAAGAACAAAGTTGCTGTTATGTCCCAGAAGACAAGAAGAACAAAGTTGCTGTTATGTCCCAGAAGACAAGAAGAACAAAGTTGTTATGTCCCAGAAGACAAGAAGAACAAAGTTGCTGCTATGTCTCAGAAGACAAGAAGAACAAAGTTGCTGTTATGTCCCAGAAGACAAGAAGAACAAAGTTGCTGTTATGTCCCAGAAGACAAGAAGAACAAAGTTGTTATGTCCCAGAAGACAAGAAGAACAAAGTTGCTGTTATGTCCCAGAAGACAAGAAGAACAAAGTTGTTATGTCCCAGAAGACAAGAAGAACAAAGTTGTTATGTCCCAGAAGACAAGAAGAACAAATTTGTTATGTCCCAGAAGACAAGAAGAACAAAGTTGTTATGTCCCAGAAGACAAGAAGAACAAAGTTGTTATGTCCCAGAAGACAAGAAGAACAAATTTGTTATGTCTCAGAAGACAAGAAGAACAAATTTGTTATGTCTCAAAAGACAAGAAGAACAAAGTTGTTATGTCCCAGAAGACAAGAAGAACAAATTTGTTATGTCTCAGAAGACAAGAAGAACAAATTTGTTATGTCTCAGAAGACAAGAAGAACAAAGTTGTTATGTCCCAGAAGACAAGAAGAACAAAGTTGTTATGTCTCAGAAGGCATTGATGACTTTTATTCCCACTAACACATCCAGGAGAAAACAGACTGCACAGATACATGAAATAACATGATGGATTACAAAATAGAGAGACAGAAGTTATAAAGATGGGAGAAAACAGAAACTGCAATCTTGCAGCAGCCTACATGAATCATAATAACACCAGATAGAGAAGCTAATGAAGATATCAAAATAAAGAAAAATAAAATCAGAACAGCTGTTGACAACCTAAGCATCATCAGCTAGTTGTGTGTCCTGCAAGATGTTGCTCCCATCACAGGTCTATCTGAAAGAGTCTGTCTCCGGGCAGACCTCCCACTTCACCTGTTTCAAATTCAAGATCTTGTTAATGTCTTGAAACTACCTTCTTCTTGGTCTGCCCATTTCATCTTCCTGGAACCATGCCTTACATTATGGTTCTTTACAGCCCAGTGTGACTTTTGATGTGACAATATTTTAATTTCTTCTATAAGATGTTTATAAGCCAGTTGTTGCCTTCTATGTTCACATCTTTTATTATGTTGTAAATTATCAATTTATTTTAAGAAGTTTATAAGCCAGTTGTTGCCTTCTATGTTCACATCTTTTATTATGTTGTAAATTATCAATTTATTTTAAGAAGTTTATAAGCCAGTTGTTACCTTCTATGTTCACATCTTTTATTATGTTGTAAATTATCAATTTATTTTAAGAAGTTTATAAGCCAGTTGTTGCCTTCTATGTTCACATCTTTTATTATGTTGTAAATTATCAATTTATTTTAAGAAGTTTATAAGCCAGTTGTTACCTTCTATGTTCACATCTTTTATTATGTTTTCAATTATCAATTTATTATAAGATGTTTATAAGCCAGTTGTTGCCTTCTATGTTCACATCTTTTATTATGTTGTCAATTATCAATTTATCTGGAGAATTTAAAGAAGTTTTCTGTAACATTTTGTTTCAAATGAACCAATTTTCATCACTGTTGTTTTTGACATTGTCCATGATTCACAACCATATATTTCTATCAGGTAAATAAATGTCCACAGTAGATTTAATGCCTTGGTAAGATATTTTATGTTTTTTCATGATATTTAATTATTGTATTGCTGCTGCCATTCTACTTAGGATTTACTACTGACAGTCTACATTGTCTGTTATTTCAAATTCCTGGTGCTCACAACTAATTTGGTGCACAACCAAGTTTCAAGCAAAAAACTAAACAAAAGATACCAGAAATCTGTTCCACTTTCAGCGCTTTTTTGTACAAATATAAATGTTGGTGGACAAGAGGAACAAAAACATGAAGACAATCATCATGTCACACAACATGGCTGAAAAAAGAGTATCTTGGCTAAGCAAAGTTAGCAACCAAGAAATATTCAAGCTGTACACAGTTAGAGTAACAGACTGAGAGATGATGTACACAGTTAGAGTAACAGACTGAGAGATGATGTACACAGTTAAAGTAACAGGCTGAGAGAAGATGTGCACAGTTAGAGTAACAGACTGAGAGATGATGTACACAGTTAAAGTAACAGGCTGAGAGAAGATGTGCACAGTTAGAGTAACAGACTGAGAGAAGATGTGCATAGTTAGAGTAACAGACTGAGAGAAGATGTACATAGTTAGAGTAACAGGCCAGGAGGAGATATACAGTTAGAGTAACAGGCTGAGAGAAGATGTGCACAGTTAGAGTAACAGGCTGAGAGAAGATGTACACAGTTAGAGTAACAGGCTGAGAGAAGATGTACAGTTAGAGTAACAGGCTGAGAGAAGATGTATACAGTTAGAGTAACAGGCCAGGAGGAAATGTACACAGTTAGAGTAACAGGCCAGGAGGAGATGTACACAGTTAGAGTAACAGGCCAGGAGGAGATGTACACAGTTAGAGTAACAGGCCAGGAGGAGATGTACACAGTTAGAGTAACAGGCCAGGAGGAGATGTACACAGTTAGAGTAACAGGCCAGGAGGAGATGTACACAGTTAGAGTAACAGGCCAGGAGGAGATGTACACAGTTAGAGTAACAGGCCAGGAGAAGATGTACACAGTTAGAGTAACAGGCCAGGAGGAGATGTACACAGTTAGAGTAACAGGCCAGGAGGAGATGTACACAGTTAGAGTAACAGGCTGAGAGAAGATATACACAGTTAGAGTAACAGGCTAAGAGAAGATGTACACAGTTAGAGTAACAAGCCAGGAGGAGATGTACATAGTTAGAGTAACAGGCCAGGAGGAGATGTACACAGTTAGAGTAACAGGCTAAGAGAAGATGTACACAATCAGAGTAACAAGCCAGGAGGAGATGTACATAGTCAGGTGTGGCTGACCAAGAGAATATGTACACACAAGAGAATATGTACACAGAGTAACAGACCAAGAGAAGATGTACACAGTGAGAGACCAAGAGAAGATGTACACAAACAGGATAGGTTGAATGTTGTCAAGAGATTCAGAAACAAGAATTACCATCTGAAGTGGAGGTGAAAGAGAAGCAGACCAAGGACAACCTGGCAGGGGAAGGACAGTGTGGTCCAGATGTAGGGCACCTGAGGGCAATTAATCATGTGAAGTGGTGGATATTGGTTGTAGCCTTACAAAATATCACAAGGCTGTTTGTTAGCCAGTGGCCATGGAAGGAGAGTTGAAAGTTGTAGATCTTAGTAGGTTTTCATACCTTTAGCACTGAGTGCCTCAGTCGTTGCTGTAGGCATGGCACTGTGGTTGCTAGAGCGTTACTCTCTTCACAATCTGCAAACGAAAAAGTGAATAATGAAGACAGGCTGAGAGAAAATTAAAAGTGAATAATGAAGACAGGCTGAGAGAAGAAAATTAAAAGTGAATAATGAAGACAGGCTCAAAGAAAATTAAAAGTGAATAATGAAGACAGGCTCAGAGAAAATTAAAAGTGAATAGTGAAGACAGGCTGAGAGAAAATTAAAAGTGAATAATGAAGACAGGCCGAGAGAAGAAAATAATTAAAACAGGCTATGATGGCAAAAATGAAATAATAAAGACAGTATGAAAAAACAAAAATCAAATAATAAAGACAGTATGAAAAAACAAAAATTAAATAATAAAGACAGCATGAGAAAACAAAAATTAATTAATAAAGACAGCATGAGAAAACAAAAATCAAATAATAAGACAAAATGAGATAACAAAGATCAAGTAATAAAGACAGTATAAGATAGGTGGCTATAGATCAGAGAGGGATAATGCTGTTAATGTCTCCAACAGACTTGAGAAGAGCAATGTGGCCCACACCCACCTCCCTGGAAAAGAAACTATATGGGGTAATCAAATCGCTTAAACAGACAGCTGACTTCATGAGAGAGTCTGGAATCCTACTCAGATTGAGTCTTGATCGCAGAGAGAGAGATAGAAAAGAAAGAGGAGTCGGCAATGGCTGCCCTCGATCTTAAAGATTCATAGAATCGAGAGGACTATGGTACACTGATGCACCTACTTAGTGAGACTTGACCCAGGATTCATATGCTGGGTGGCGTCACTTCTGAAACAAAGAAAACTGTCTATATTTCGGTACCTGGACATCTGAGCTGCGATATACATCATCATGGTTGCTTCAAGGACCACCATTATCAAGTTCAATATATATATACACTGCCAGGAACTGAATAGTGTCAGACTAGGTCAAACTCTCGCCTTTGCAGGTGACATTATGATGTATGTACATGGTAGCAACAGAGATGGATAGGCAGTTGTAAGAAAGCGTAGATCACCTAACCACTTGGTGCAATAACTATAAAGTATTCATTAACCTAAAAAAGGCTTCTGTAATGTGGTGTTTGCTAAACAACAGAATCGTTAAAGACAGCCTCCCAGTCATAAACTGCAATGGTGTAACCATCAAGAGGAGTCCGACTTTTAAGTTTATGACAATAGCATTTGGTAGGTCCCTTTCTTTACATCAACATGTGACATCAATCAATGTCATTCAAAAAAGGTCAAGGAGAGGAGTCAGCGTGATCAAGTTCATGGCCAGGGCAAACCTCCAACAATCGTTACTATTCTCACTCATATAGGCTCTGGTACTCTCAGTACTGGATTATGGTTTGGGTGTCCTCACTGTCTCATGTAGGCTGTGGTACTCTCAGTACTGGATTATGGTTTGGGTGTCCCCACTCTCTCATGCAGGCTGTGGTACTCTCAGTACTGGATTATGGTTTGGGTGTCCTCGCTGTCTGATGCAGGCCATGGTACTCTCAGTACTGGATTATGGTTTGGGTGTCCTCGCTGTCTGATGCAGGCCATGGTACTCTCAGTACTGGATTATGGTTTGGGTGTCCTCGCTGTCTGATGCAGGCCATGGTACTCTCAGTACTGGATTATGGTTTGGGTGTCCTCGCTGTCTGATGCAGGCCATGGTACTCTCAGTACTGGATTATGGTTTGTGTGTCCTCGCTGTCTGATGCAGGCTGTGGTACTCTCAGTACTGGATTATGGTTTGGGTGTCCCCACTCTCTCATGCAGGCTGTGGTACTCTCAGTACTGGATTATGGTTTGGGTGTCCTCGCTGTCTGATGCAGGCTGTGGTACTCTCAGTACTGGATTATGGTTTGGGTGTCCCCACTCTCTCATGCAGGCCATGGTACTCTCAGTACTGGATTATGGTTTGGGTGTCCCCACTCTCTCATGCAGGCCATGGTACTCTCAGTACTGGATTATGGTTTGGGTGTCCCCACTCTCTCATGGCGGCTGTGGTACTCTCAGTGCTGAATTATGGTTTGGGTGTTCCCACTCTCTCATGCAGGCCATGGTACTCTCAGTACTGGATTATGGTTTGGGTGTCCCCACTCTCTCATGGCGGCTGTGGTACTCTCAGTGCTGAATTATGGTTTGGGTGTCCCCACTCTCTCATGCAGGCCATGGTACTCTCAGTACTGGATTATGGTTTGGGTGTCCCCACTCTCTCATGGCGGCTGTGGTACTCTCAGTACTGGATTATGGTTTGGGTGTCCCCACTCTCTCATGCAGGCTGTGGTACTCTCAGTACTGGATTATGGTTTATGTGTCCTCACTGTCTCGTCAACTCAGATCACAAGGTTGGAAAGGGTTCAGAATGAGGCCCACAAACAATTCTCAGAAGGACCAGCGATACACCAATCCATTCAATGAGATACTTACTTAATTCACCAAGCATTAGAGTGACATAAATCTTCTCAGGTCTGGGTTTATTTGAGCGTGGTAGGGAACATAAATTATCCCTTGCTTTCAGAACTGGGTGCAACCAAGGGCAGGCGACTCAGGAGTGGAAAATCCTGGTTGACTGAGATAGAGGAGCTCATAAGGAGTATGTGATCTGAATGATATTAGGGCTGGCAAGGACTGGATAGAAGTAGCAGCAGAGAAAAAAGGCTAAACAAAGTATTCATTCAGCTATGCAGGGAATGTCACTACTGGGCTTACAGAGCTATCAAGATTGTAATATGGGAATCAAATGGAAAATGTGTCATCACCTCATGATGCCACCATCTACACGGATGGTTCTGTATATCGCAGACAGCACAGTGGTTGGGGTTTTTGTGACATACATCTCAGAGAAGTGGCTAGGGAATCTAGAAAATGAGGCATTACTGTGTCCAGCATAAGAATGGAGGCAGAAGTAGCAACGGCAGCGATAACGAGTTGGTTACACAAAACATGTATCACATAGTCTTGGTGATGGACTCGCAAAGTATGCTACAGAAGATTGACAGACATTGTCTGTGACAGGAGTGGATGCAGCTTTTGAATGTCTCTATTGTGAGTATGTTAACCTGGGTGTACTGCCCAAGGCATGCCATGCACATGGCAATGAAATAGCCAATAAGCTTGCTGGCCACTCTGGGACTGAGTGTGACCTTACTCTCGACAAAGAGCACATCACCAAGTTTGTTCTTCACTCCTTAAGAGAAGAGGAGAAAGGGTAGGACAATGATGTCTATATTGAGAGATATAGGAGTTTAAAGGTAGAAAAGGGGTCTGTTCTATCTGGAGTGATTGGTAGGAAAAGTAGATGTATCTACAATCAACAACTTACAGGAATGATCAATCAAACAGGCTTCAAGAAATGCTGGGACTGTAATAGTATACTGACCTGAATGGCTGTTCAAGGGTATATTCAAGGTAGATAAGAAAATCATGGAAGACAGGCGAGATTAGCGATGGTAGAGAAAGGCTCATAGATAGGGTTAAGGGCGAAGGGTCAATGTAAGAGGGATCTGGAAGGTTCTCGAAGCAGTGACGTATGGGGTTGGCAAGTTGGAGACAAAGGAGAGTAGAAGGGCGTAGATGATTGGTTATGCGAAGGAGCATGGGATAGTAAGTAAGGGGAGGTATATAAACCAAGGACGAGAGAAATCCCTCTCTCTCTCTGGCGACCAACATTACTATTATGAAGGCTGTTGGTTCAAGTGTGGAGACACAAAGCTCTTTCTCTCTGGTTACCATCATTGCTGTTATGATGATTGTTATTTTTCAAGTGTAGAGACATGATGCGTAAGTCATTTAAATCTACAGATATTATTATGAGCCAGTTTGACAGTCGCTCTTTTGGTGGTAGCAACCAGTTGTAGAAGGCTGTTATTTTCAAGTGTGGTGACACTGGTACAGGACGGGTGGCGGAATGGGCATGGGCATGCCCCGACTTCAATTAAACTGATTTCATGAATAGAATAGAAAAGAGAGAATAAAATTTAAATAAAAAAGACAGCATGAGATAACCCAAGGAGAGTATTTTGAAAGGGCCTAGGGTTTCAGACATCCAGAAATTGTATTTTCTCATCAAAATGTCAAATTATTGTTGAGCAGCCCTTGTATTCTCAACTAAATAGGTTATTGAATGATTTACATTTTTGTTGAGAGAGTATTGGAGGTAGCATAATACACTGTTATGTTATATAACATCATTCAAAAGTGGACATGGTTTGTTAGGATGTAGTGGAGTGGTAATCAAGTTGGACGCTACAGTAGGCACGGCTACATTAATGACGGCCTATCACATCCAGCCCGGATGCTCGACCTGATCAGAAAAAGAAAAGCATGGACAAAAACATGTCATTGCTGCTGTCATAAACAATAAACTCACTGTTGTTCAGGTTTGTAGACTCGGTGGTGGAACCTGATGACACCATCTACTATCTATGGAGTTCTAGAACAACCTCAAATCTACTGACTTCACAGTTCACAAACGTTTTCCTCAAAGTTGGTCAGCACAGAAATTTAAAAATATTGTTGAACATTTTTCCATTTATTGCGTTAATGTTTTTATACACTTGTGATATCATTAACATCATGTTGTCTGTCATGAGATAGTCAACACATGTATCCATTTACTATGTTTTTATATATTCATGATATCACATCCAACTTCCTGTTGTCTGTCATGGCTGGTCTACATATTTTTCAGTGCATCAAAGTAACTGTAATTGCAAGCAACATGGAGTTCAAGTATTTCAATCCGATTGCAATGATTAGCTATAATGTCAGTTTTAGTTTCAGAAACAAAATTAGTTTACTTGGACATTGACATGCAAACTCTTGTTCTATAAGCATCATAAACTCTTGTTCTATTAGCACCCTAAACTCTTGTTCTATTAGCACCCTAAACTCTTGTTCTATTAGCACTATGAACTCTTGTTCTATTAGCACCATAAACTCTTGTTCTATTAGCACCATAAACTCTTGTTCTATTAGCACTATAAACTCATGCTCTATTAGCACCATAAACTCTTGTTCTATTAGCACCATAAACTCTTGTTCCATTACCACCATGATCTCTTGTTCTACCTCTTAAAGATGCTAGGAATTTAGGGGTGATGCGGTCAAGAACAAGGAAGACTATAGCTGAGTCAGCCGAAAGAGCATCGTGCTGGCTGTGGCAGAATCATGACAGACCAACAGTCAATATTATGTCCAGCCCAGACGATCGGGTGACTATTTTACACCTTGACCACTTATTGCTCCCACATAAGTCAACAGAGTAGGGAGAATCGAAGTAGGGCCCGAGACGAAGCAATAAGAAGTTACATAACTTGTCGGAGGTGAGCATCAGACCAGGTGTTTGTAGCGATGGCAGTCCAAACAATAAGTCCTCAAACAATAGGAAGGTCAGACAATTTTTCATCCGCAACTTCCGAATTCCCACGGAAGTCAGACACTGATGGGTCTATAAAATTGCGCTGTCAATAGTAGATAACATTATTTTGGCTGGAAAGCGCAGAAACATGCTAGGATAAACCAAGACAGGCAAGGTAAACTATTTTCGAGTGTCTTGCTTATTAAGTGTAGCTATTTTGTGCTGAACATACAATGTAAGCCGTAGGTTAGGTTAGTTAACTATTTTTGAGTGGTTTATGTATTAAGTGGTAGTTATTTTTTCATACTATAACCAGTGATGGAAAATGTACAACTGAAATAAATAAAAGAATAGGTATGGCAAAAAGTAATTTCAATGCCATGAAAAATATACTAACATCAAAACAAATAACAACAGGGCTAAAATTAAGAATAGCAAAATGTTACATCTTCTCAATATTCCTGTATGGTGCAGAAACATGGACATTAGACCAGAAAACAGAACAGAAAATTGAAGCCTTTGAAATGTGGATTTATAGAAGAATAGGTAGAATTGGATGGAAAGAAAAGAAAACAAACAAGGAAGTTTTAAAACAACTAAAAATGAAAAAAGAACTACTAAACACAATTAGAGCAAGACAAATGAAATTTGTTGGTCATGTTAAAAGACATAACAGTCTAATAAAAATAATATTAGAAGGGAAAATACAAGGTAAAAGAGGCAGAGACAGACCAAGACTAACATGGATGAGTAACATCAAAAGATGGACAAGTCAGCCTATGACAATCTGCATCATCAAAGCAAGACACAGAGTGGAATGGCGCTCCATGGTAGCCAACCTTCGATGCGGAGACGGAACTCAATGATGATGATGATGGTAGTTATTTTGTGCCGAACATACCGTGTAAGCCTTAAACTAGGTTAACTATTTTCTAATGTTTTATGTATTAGCACCATGAACTCTTGTTCTATTAGCACTGTGAACTCTTGTTCTATTAGCACTGTGAACTCTTGTTCTATTAGCACTGTGAACTCTTGTTCTATTAGCACCATGAATTCTTGTTCTATTAGCACTGTGAACTCTTGTTCTATTAGCACTGTGAACTCTTGTTCTATTAGCACTGTGAACTCTTGTTCTATTAGCACCATGAATTCTTGTTCTATTAGCACCATGAACTCTTGTTCTATTAGCACTGTGAACTCTTGTTCTATTAGCACCATGAATTCTTGTTCTATTAGCACTGTGAACTCTTGTTCTATTAGCACCATGAACTCTTGTTCTATTAGCACTGTGAACTCTTGTTCTATTAGCACCATGAACTCTTGTTCTATTAGCACCATGAATTCTTGTTCTATTAGCACTGTGAACTCTTGTTCTATTAGCACTGTGAACTCTTGTTCTATTAGCACTGTGAACTCTTGTTCTATTAGCACTGTGAACTCTTGTTCTATTAGCACTGTGAACTCTTGTTCTATTAGCACTGTGAACTCTTGTTCTATTAGCACTGTGAACTCTTGTTCTATTAGCACCATGAATTCTTGTTCTATTAGCACTGTGAACTCTTGTTCTATTAGCACTGTGAACTCTTGTTCTATTAGCACCATGAACTCTTGTTCTATTAGCACTGTGAACTCTTGTTCTATTAGCACCATGAATTCTTGTTCTATTAGCACTGTGAACTCTTGTTCTATTAGCACCATGAACTCTTGTTCTATTAGCACTGTGAACTCTTGTTCTATTAGCACCATGAATTCTTGTTCTATTAGCACTGTGAACTCTTGTTCTATTAGCACTGTGAACTCTTGTTCTATTAGCACCATGAACTCTTGTTCTATTAGCACTGTGAACTCTTGTTCTATTAGCACCATGAATTCTTGTTCTATTAGCACTGTGAACTCTTGTTCTATTAGCACCATGAACTCTTGTTCTATTAGCACCATGAACTCTTGTTCTATTAGCACCATGAACTCTTGTTCTATTAGCACTGTGAACTCTTGTTCTATTAGCACTGTGAACTCTTGTTCTATTAGCACTGTGAACTCTTGTTCTATTAGCACTGTGAACTCTTGTTCTATTAGCACCATGAACTCTTGTTCTATTAGCACTGTGAACTCTTGTTCTATTAGCACCATGAACTCTTGTTCTATTAGCACCATGAACTCTTGTTCTATTAGCACCATGAACTCTTGTTCTATTAGCACTGTGAACTCTTGTTCTATTAGCACCATGAACTCTTGTTCTATTAGCACCATGAACTCTTGTTCTATTAGCACCATGAACTCTTGTTCTATTAGCACCATGAACTCTTGTTCTATTAGCACTGTGAACTCTTGTTCTATTAGCACCATGAACTCTTGTTCTATTAGCACTGTGAACTCTTGTTCTATTAGCACCATGAACTCTTGTTCTATTAGCACTGTGAACTCTTGTTCTATTAGCACCATGAACTCTTGTTCTATTAGCACCATGAATTCTTGTTCTATTAGCACTGTGAACTCTTGTTCTATTAGCACTGTGAACTCTTGTTCTATTAGCACTGTGAACTCTTGTTCTATTAGCACCATGAACTCTTGTTCTATTAGCACTGTGAACTCTTGTTCTATTAGCACCATGAATTCTTGTTCTATTAGCACTGTGAACTCTTGTTCTATTAGCACCATGAACTCTTGTTCTATTAACACTGTGAACTCTTGCTCTATTAGCACTGTGAACTCTTGCTCTATTAACACTGTGAACTCTTGTTCTATTAGCACCATGAATTCTTGTTCTATTAACACTGTGAACTCTTGTTCTATTAGCACCATGAACTCTTGTTCTATTAACACTGTGAACTCTTGCTCTATTAGCACTGTGAACTCTTGTTCTATTAGCACTGTGAACTCTTGTTCTATTAACACTGTGAACTCTTGTTCTATTAGCACTGTGAACTCTTGTTCTATTAACACTGTGAACTATTGTTCTATTAGCACTGTGAACTCTTGTTCTATTAACACTGTGAACTCGTGTTCTATTAGCACTGTGAACTCTTGCTCTATTAGCACTGTGAACTCTTGCTCTATTAGCACCATGAATTCTTGTTCTATTAGCACTGTGAACTCTTGCTCTATTAGCACCATGAATTCTTGTTCTATTAGCACTGTGAACTCTTGTTCTATTAACACTGTGAACTCTTGTTCTATTAGCACCATGAATTCTTGTTCTATTAGCACTGTGAACTCTTGTTCTATTAGCACTGTGAACTCTTGTTCTATTAGCACTGTGAACTCTTGTTCTATTAACACTGTGAACTCTTGTTCTATTAACACTGTGAACTCTTGTTCTATTAACATTGTGAACTCTTGTTCTATTAACACTGTGAACTCTTGTTCTATTAGCACTGTGAACTCTTGTTCCTTTGACCTGAGAATTCTTGGCCTTCAGTATCATCATCAATTGCCTCATGACATAGGTGAGTGATCATGTCTCTCTACAGCCCTCTATCTCTACAGCTCTCTATCTCTACAGCTCTCTTTCTCTACAGCCCTCTATCTCTACAGCCCTATATCAATTCTATTGCTACCAATCTACTCTCCTAATCTATCTTATATGTTTCCCTCTGCTTCCATCTCTTTTTCCCTTGGTTTTTCCTGTTGTAACAAATACTCCTTTCTCTTGGCACAGAAAATTATGAATTTTTTTCTCCTCAAATTAGCTTTCTTTTTTGTTTTAGCTGTCCATGGTATTCTTAACATTCTTCTGTACACGGTATTCTCAACATTCTTCCATACATGGTATTCTCAACATTGTTCTGTCCATGGCATTCTCAACATTCTTTTTTATATGATATTCTCAACATTCTTTTGTACATGGTATTCTCAACATTCTTTTGTACATGGTATTCTCAACATTCTTTTGTACATGGTATTCTCAACATTCTTTTGTACATGGTATTCTTAACATTCTTTTATACATGGTATTCTTAACATTCTTTAGTACATGGTATTCTCAACATTCATCTGTCACTGGTATTCTCAACATTCATCTGCCCCTGGTATTCTCAACATTCTTCTGTACATGGTATTCTCAACATTCTTCTGTACATGGTATTCTCAACATTCTTCTGTACAAGGTATTCTCAACATTCTTCTGTACATGATATTCTCAACATTCTTCTGTAAAAGGTATTCTCAACATTCTTCTGTAAAAGGTATTCTCAACATTCTTCTGTACATGATATTCTCAACATTCTTTTGTACATGGTATTCTCAACATTCTTCTGTACATGATATTCTCAACATTCTTTTGTACATGGTATTCTCAACATTCTTCTGTACATGATATTCTCAACATTCTTTTGTAGATGATATTCTCAACATTTTCCTGTCCATATTCTCAACATTCTTTTGTACATGGTATTCTCAAAATTCTTCTGTACATTGTATTCTCAACATTCTTCTGTACATGGTATTCTCAACATTCTTCTGTACAAGGTATTCTTAACATTCTTTTGTACATGGTATTCTCAACATTCTTTTGTTTCTGGTATTCTCAACATTCATCTGTCCTTGGTATTCTCAACAATCTTCTGTCCATGATACTCTCAACATTCTTTTGTACATGATATTCTTGACATTCTTTTGTACATGGTATTCTTAATATTCTTTTGTACATGGTATTCTCAATATTCTTCTGTACACTGTAAGATGAAACAACCTGTTGAGACACACAAGCAGAGGACATTCTCACATAAAACAACCCGTTGAAGCACATAGTGAAGGAGGACACTGTAAGATAAAACAACTCGTTGAAACACACAGCGGAGGACATTGTCACATAAAACAACTTGTTGAAAAACACAGCGGATGACATTGTCACATAAAACAACTTGTTGAAACACAGCGGAGGACATTGTCAAATAAAACAACTCGTTGAAACACACAGTGGAGGACACTGTAAGATAAAACAACTCATTGAAACACACCGCGGAGGACATTGTCAAATAAAACAATCCGTTGAAGCACATAGTGAAGGAGGACACTGTAAGATAAAACAACTCGTTGAAACACACAGCGGAGGACATGTCACATAAAACAACTTGTTGAAACACACAGCGAAGGACATTGTCACATAAAACAACTTGTTGAAACACACAGTGGAGGACATTGTCACATAAAACAACTCGTTGAAACACACATCGGAGGACATTGTAAGATAAAACAACTCATTGAAACACACAGCGGAGGACATTGTCACATAAATCAACCCGTTGAAGCACATAATGAAGGAGGACACTGTAAGATAAAACAACTCATTGAAATACACAGCGGAGGACATTGTCACATAAAACAACTCGTTGAAACACACAGAAGTGTCAAAACTAGGAAAAGCAGAACTTCATAAACAATCACATCTCAAAATATTCTACATTGACTCAAAATTGGAGGCATCATTAACTGTTTCTCATAACCAGTCTTGATTTTACATTGAAATTCAATAGGTTGCTGCTCAGATTTAGAAGATGTAAGCAAACTCAGATTTAGAAGATGTAAGCAAACTTCCATCCAAAACAGAAGCCACCATAAACACTCATATGCAATCAGCCATAATGTCAGTGTCATTTGTCACTACAATTTTTAAGAAAAAGGTCTATTGGTGTAGGAACTTAGACAGTGGCAATCAGTCATCTATCTATTGTCCGAAGACGGCACATAGGGCAGAACCACAATCTCAAAAACAGAAACCTTGCGTGCCAAAATGGCACATATTGCAGAGATCACTGCTTCCAAAAAAACAATCAGTCATAGCCCAAATTAAAACTTGTTCCTGTTGCTATAATAACACTATACAGTGGCATGGACTGCTTTGAAACTTGTCCCTGTTGCTACAACTTTGACTATGCAGTGGCAGTTAGTCATGGGCCAATTTGAAACTTGTCCCTGTTGCTACAACTTTGACTATGCAGTGGCAGTTAGTCATGGGCCAATTTGAAACTTGTTCCTGCTGCTATAACTTTGACTATGCAGTCAGTGGCAGTTAGTCATGGGCCAATGCTATAACTTTGACTATGCAGTGGCAGTTAGTCATGGGCCAATTTGAAACTTGTTCCTGCTGCTATAACTTTGACTATGCAGTGGCAGTTAGTCATGGGCCAATTTGAAACTTGTTCCTGCTGCTATAACTTTGACTATGCAGTGGCAGTTAGTCATGGGCCAATGCTATAACTTTGACTATGCAGTGGCAGTTAGTCATGGGCCAATGCTATAACTTTGACTATGCAGTGGCAGTTAGTCATGGGCCAGTTTTAAACTTGTTCCTGCTGCTATAACTTTGACTATGCAGTGGTAGTCAGTCATGGGCCAATTTGAAACTTGTTCCTGTTGCTATAACTTTGAATACACAGTGGCAGTCAGTCATGGGCCAATTTTAAACTTGTTCCTGCTGCTATAACTTTGACTATGCAGTGGCAGTCAGTCATGGGCCAATTTGAAACTTGTTCCTGCTGCTATAACTTTGAATACACAGTGGCAGTCAGTCATGAGCCAGTTTAAAACGTCCCTGTTGCTATAACTTTGATTGCACAGCAGCAGTCAGTCATGGGCCAGTTTGAAATTTTTTTGTTTTTACAATAAATAACTTTATGTAGTGTCAGTCATTCAAGAGCCAATTTGAAACTTGTCCCTGTTGCTATAATAACTTTGACTATATAACGGCAGTCGTTCATAGGCCAATTTAAAACTTATCTCTGTTGCTATAACTTTCACTATGCTGCAGCAGAAGGTCATGGGCCAGTTTGAAACTTGTCCCTGTTACTATAACTTTGACTGCACAGCGGCAGTTAGTCATGAGCCAGTTTGAAACTTGTCCCTGTTACTATAACTTTGACTACACAGCAGCAGTTAGTCATGAGCCAGTTTGAAACTTGTCCCTGTTACTATAACTTTGACTACACAGCGGCAGTTAGTCATGAGCCAGTTTGAAACTTGTCCCTGTTACTACAACTTTGTAATTTAAGTTACAGTTAATTCATTTAAAAATTAATAACTTTTTTTTTCTAATTGTTGTACAGCCATAATTAAGGTACCATTGTTTAGCTTGCATCAAGGGCTATCTATCTAGCTTGTTTTCAATCACAACAGAATATTTTTATCAAAGTACCTACTGGGTTCTAACGTCACGAGACAATGACGATAGACATGATCACGCTACTTCTGGGTTCTAATGTCATGAGACAATGATGATAGACATGATCACGCTACTTCTGGGTTCTAATGTCATGAGACAATGATGATAGACATGATCACGCTACTTCTGGGTTCTAATGTCATGAGACAATGATGATAGACATGATCACTCTACTTCTGGGTTCTAATGTCATGAGACAATGATGATAGACATGATCACTCTACTTCTGGGTTCTAATGTCATGAGACAATGATGATAGACATGATCACTCTACTTCTGGGTTCTAATGTCATGAGACAATGACGATAGACATGATCACTCTACTTCTGGGTTCTAATGTCATGAGACAATGATGATAGACATGATCACTCTACTTCTGGGTTCTAATGTCATGAGACAATGATGATAGACATGATCACTCTACTTCTGGGTTCTAATGTCATGAGACAATGATGATAGACATGATCACTCTACTTCTGGGTTCTAATGTCATGAGACAATGATGATAGACATGATCACTCTACTTCTGGGTTCTAATGTCATGAGACAATGATGATAGACATGATCACTCTACTTCTGGGTTCTAATGTCATGAGACAATGATGATAGACATGATCACTCTACTTCTGGGTTCTAATGTCATGAGACAATGATGATAGACATGATCACGCTACTTCTGGGTTCTAATGTCATGAGACAATGACGATAGACATGATCACTCTACTTCTGGGTTCTAATGTCATGAGACAATGATGATAGACATGATCACTCTACTTCTGGTTCTAATGTCATGAGACAATGATGATAGACATGATCACTCTACTTCTGGGTTCTAATGTCATGAGACAATGATGATAGACATGATCACTCTACTTCTGGGTTCTAATGTCATGAGACAATGATGATAGACATGATCACTCTACTTCTGGGTTCTAATGTCATGAGACAATGATGATAGACATGATCACTCTACTTCTGGGTTCTAATGTCATGAGACAATGATGATAGACATGATCACTCTACTTCTGGGTTCTAATGTCATGAGACAATGATGATAGACATGATCACTCTACTTCTGGGTTCTAATGTCATGAGACAATGATGATAGACATGATCACTCTACTTCTGGGTTCTAATGTCATGAGACAATGATGATAGACATGATCACTCTACTTCTGGTTCTAATGTCATGAGACAATGATGATAGACATGATCACTCTACTTCTGGGTTCTAATGTCATGAGACAATGATGATAGACATGATCACTCTACTTCTGGGTTCTAATGTCATGAGACAATGATGATAGACATGATCACTCTACTTCTGGGTTCTAATGTCATGAGACAATGATGATAGACATGATCACTCAACTTCTGGGTTCTAATGTCATGAGACAATGATGATAGACATGATCACTCAACTTGTGGGGTCTAATGTCATGAGACAATGATGATAGACATGATCACTCAACTTGTGGGTTCTAATGTCATGAGACAATGATGATAGACATGATCACTCAACTTCTGGGTTCTAATGTCATGAGACAATGATGATAGACATGATCACTCTACTTCTGGGTTCTAATGTCATGAGACAATGATGATAGACATGATCACTCAACTTCTTGGGTTCTAATGTCATGAGACAATGATGATAGACATGATCACTCTACTTCTGGGTTCTAATGTCATGAGACAATGATGATAGACATGATCACTCAACTTGTGGGGTCTAAAGACTGAGTTGACTTTGTTGTCATTCTCTCCAAATAATTCATGATTTAATGAAATAAAAGTGAAAAACTGAAAAAGCAAAGATGTTCATAGTCCATACGAATACAACCAAAGTAAAATTTAGTTATTACATTTAAACTATATATTCATCATCATCATCAAGTACCGAGCCTACTGGCGTAGGTGATCATGTCTCTCCACAACTTTCGATCTGGACAGTTATTTATCATTTCTCATTCTGTTGTTGACCTTCTGCCAAGCCATTCTCTTAAGCTGTTGGTTATTTTTCTCTCTTTGCTTCCTCTATCTCTTCGTCCCTCAATTTGTCCTCAATATATTAGCAATTACTAATAGCATTATAGTTCGACATTGTTATTTTAACATACTGTATTTTGAACTTTATGTACTTCACTTTTAGTTTAGCATTTGATTAATATTAATAGCTGTGTAAGTCTATCTCATTTCATTTAATATTTATTTTATTTTATGTGTCATGTTGCCCTGTGTATGTTTTTTATAAACTTTTTGAAGACTTCGACCAAAAAAGTCATCCGAATGCCTCAATAATATTACAATAACAATAATATATAATATAACTAATTTATAGAAAACACCGAGTTCAAGTCTGGACTAGATGCTTCAATTGTCTACAAAATAAAACCACGTTCCAAATTAACGCGGAAGTGACAACAGCGTCCTGTCCTACCCACCAGTTCCGATCCTACCTTTGTGAACATCAATTTTCCTGGCCGGTTTTTATGACGCAACTAGAAGACCAGCTAGAATCTAAACAGGTACTCATGTAACTATTCCATGCAAAAATCAACAATCAATCAGATATGTGAGTGTATGCCAGGACTGGAATCTGAAAGCACACCTGACCTCACCTGCACGGTTTGTTTATAGTCGGTTCTTTGATGGACGGGGAAAGGGGGAAATGGGTCATGTGACTTAACGGGGTAGTTCAAAAGTTCTACTGGAGTTACAGGTGCCAAACGAAATAAGGGAACCGCATTTCATGGTTGTTCTCCTTTATTTTGCTGTCTTCATGCGCCAATAAAACGAATTTTCAAAGGAAAATTGTATTTAAACCGTCCTTATTGATGAGGTGTTCGTGACAGACCAGCTATTCTATTCATGAAACTAGCTTGTCTGCACACACCACACACCCGCTCCACCGTCAGCATTTCTCGCCAGGGCTAAAACTAAGAATAGCAAAATGTTACATCTTCTCAATATTCCTATATGGTGCAGAAACACGGACATTAGACAAGAAAACAGAACAGAGAATTGAAGCCTTTGAAATGTGGATATATAAAAGAATAGGTAGAATTGGATGGAAGGAAAAGAAAACAAACGACGAAGTCTTAAAACAACTAAAAATGAAAGTAGAACTACTAAACACAATTCCAACAAGACAAATGCGATTTTTGGGCCATGTTAAAAGACACAACAGCCTACTAAAAGTAATCCTGGAGGGAAAATACAAGGTAAAAGAGGCAGAGACAGACCAAGACTAACATGGACGAGTAACATCAAAAGATGGATAAATCAGCCTATGACACCTGCACCATCAAAGCAAGAGACAGAGCAGAATGGCGCTCCATAGTAGCCAACCTTCGTTGCGGAGACAGCACTCGATGACGATGATGATGATATGAAGGGTGTAAGGCATTGATTGTAGAGACATCTGCATTTCCCACTAACCACTCCGGATTAACCAGACATCTTTTATGTCGTTCAACTCATCACTCCATCAATATATACATCATTGTCCCGTCCAAATGTTCAGGCAGGTCAGTCAATTTAAATATGAGGAAAAATTAAAAATACAAAAAATGGTATGTTAGAAGCTTTACGTGATAAGTGGACGACACAGACTAAACGACGTTTCGGCCCAATAGGCCTTCAGCAGGAACAAACAAGAAAAACATAACTAGGAACACTGTTAACCTCAGATGGTAGATGTACAACAGAGGTCAGATGCAGAACGGCTCATGAGAAAGCAGCTTTCCAAAATATGAGGATACTCTGCAATCTATTTTTGACAATAGAAACAAGAAAATGAGTTTTTAGATGTTACGTAGTGCCAGTCTTAACATATGGATGTGAATCATGGACAATAGGATAACAGACAAGAAAATCAATGGAGTCTGTAAAAATGTGGTTTTACAGAAGAATGTTCCGAATACCATGGACAGCTAGAACTCTCATATACGACAAGCCCACAACTCTCATATACGACAAGCCCACAACTCTCATATATGACAAGCCCACAACTCTCAAATATGACAAGCCCACAACTCTCATATATGACAAGCCCACAACTCTCATATATGACAAGCCCACAACTCTCAAATATGACAAGCCCACAACTCTCATATATGACAAGCCCACAACTCTCAAATATGACAAGCCCACAACTCTCAAATATGACAAGCCCACAACTCTCAAATATGACAAGCCCACAATTCTCATATACGACAAGCCCACAATTGTCAAATATGACAAGCCCACAATTCTCATATACAACAAGCCCACAGTTCTCATATACAACAAGCCCACAACTATCTTGTACAACAAGCCCACAATTTTCATATACAACAAGCCCACAATTCTCATATACGACACGCCCACAATTATCATATATGACAAGCCCACAACTCTCATATACAAGCCCACAACTCTCATATACAACAAGCCCACAACTCTCATATACAAGCCCACAATTCTCATATACAACAAGCCCACAATTATCATATATGACAAGCCCACAACTCTCATATACAAGCCCACAACTCGTATATACAAGTCCACAACTCTCATATATGACAAGCCCATACTCTCATATATGACACAGCCATAACTCTCATATATGACAAGGCCATAACTCTCCTATATCACAAGTCTAGAACTCTCATATATGACAAGCCCATAACTCTCATATACGAGAAGCCCATAACTCTCATATATCACAAGCCCATAACTCTCGATATGACAAGAACACAACTCTCATATATGACAAGCTCACAACTCTCGTATATGACAAGGCCATAACTCATATATGACAATCTCTCATATATTGTCACTACACAATCACTTATATATTGCCACTACACAATCTTTCATATATTGCCACCACATAATCTCTCCTATATTGCTACTACACAATCTCTTATATATTGCCACTACACAATCTCTCATATATTGCCACTACACAATATCTCATATACTGCCACTACACAATCTCTCATATATTGCCACTACACAATATCTCATATACTGCCACTACACAATCTCTTATATATTGCCACTACACAATCTCTCATATATTGCCACTACACAATATCTCATATACTGCCACTACACAATCTCTCATATATTGCCAATACACAATCTCTCATATATTGCCACTACACAATCTCTCATATATTCCATTGACCTTTCGAGCCGTAGCCGGCCCATAGGGCGTAGACCAAGATACTCCTTCTCCTATCTGAATTTTGCTTCTAGCAGTTTTCAATTCTTTTAAAGATATTTTATCAAATCTCGCCATTTGTCTCTGTTCTGTGCAAGCAGCTCTATCTCATTGAGTTCCTGCTGCTCTTGCCTCTCTCATCAATGTTCTTCTCGGTGTCTCTCTGGGTCTTCCTATTACCTGTTTCCCATATGAGGGCTTGCTTTGCTATTCGGTTATTATCTCTTCTCATCACATGTCCAACATATGACCATCGTCTTTTCTTTATTACTGAAGATATTAGTGGTTGATTGGCGATTTCTCTAATTTCCTCGTTTGTTTTGAATTCGTTCCACGCTATGCCAAGTATTTTCCTTAGACATTTATTTTCGAATGCGTTCAACTTTGTTTCTATATCTCTTGTTGTTTTCCAGCTTTCTCATATATTGCCACCACACAATCTCTCCGATATTGCCACTACACAATCTCTCTGATGTTGCCACCACATAATCTCTTCGATATTGCCACTACACAATCTCTCTTATATTGCCACCACATAATCTCTCATATATTGCCACTACACAATCTCTCTTATATTGCCACCACACAATCTCTCATATACTGCCACCACAGAATCTCTTATATATTGCCACTACACAATCTCTCATATATTGCCACCACACAATCTCTCATATATTGCCACCACACAATCTCTCATATATTGCCACCACAGAATCTCTCATATATTGCCACTACACAATCTCTCATATATTGCCACCACAGATTCTCTCATATATTGCCACTACATAATCTCTCATATATTGTCACTACACAATCTCTCATATATTGCCACCACAGAATCTCTCATATATTGCCACCACAGAATCTCTCATATATTGCCACTACATAATCTCCCATATACTGCCACCACACAATCTCTCATATATTGCCACCACACAATCTCTCATATATTGTCACCACAGAACCTCTCATATATTGCCACTACACAATCTCTCATATATTGCCACTACACAATCTCTTCTATACTGCCACTACACAATCTCTTCTATACTGCCACTACACAATCTCTTCTATACTGCCACTACACAATCTCTCATATATTACCACTACACAATCTCTCTTATATTGCCAATACACAATCTCTTCTATACTGCCACTACACAATCTCTCATATATTGCCACCACACAATCTCTCATATATTGCCACTACACAATCTCTTCTATACTGTCACTACACAATCTCTGCTATACTGCCACTACACAATCTCTTCTATACTGCCACTACACAATCTCTTCTATACTGCCACTACACAATCTCTTCTATACTGCCACTACACAATCTCTTCTATACTGCCACTACACAATCTCTTCTATACTGCCACTACACAATCTCTTCCATACTGCCACTACACAATCTCTTCCATACTGCCACTACACAATCTCTTCTATACTGCCACTACACAATCTCTTCTATACTGCCACTACACAATCTCTTCTATACTGCCACTACACAATCTCTTCTATACTGCCACTACACAATCTCTTCTATACTGCCACTACACAATCTCTTCTATACTGCCACTACACAATCTCTTCTATACTGCCACTACACAATCTCTTCTATACTGCCACTACACAATCTCTTCTATACTGCCACTACACAATCTCTTCTATACTGCCACTACACAATCTCTCTTATATTGCAACTACACAATCTCTTCAAAACTACCACTACACAATCTCTTCTATACTGCCACTACACAGTCTCTCATATATTGTTACTACACAGTCTCTCATATATTGTTACTACACAGTCTCTCATATATTGTTACTACACAGTCTCTCATATATTGTTACTACACAGTCTCTCATATATTGTTACTACACAGTCTCTCATATATTGTTACTACACAGTCTCTCATATATTGTTACTACACAGTCTCTCATATATTGTTACTACACAGTCTCTCATATATTGTTACTACACAGTCTCTCATATATTGTTACTACACAGTCTCTCATATATTGTTACTACACAGTCTCTCATATATTGTTACTACACAGTCTCTCATTTACTGCCACTACACAGTCTCTCATATATTGTTACTACACAGTCTCTCATATACTGCCACTACACAGTCTCTCATATACTGTTACTACACAGTCTCTCATATATTGTTACTACACAGTCTCTCATATTCTGCCACGACTTATAAAATTGAGAATGGCTTTGTTCAAATAGACAGACAATTTTATTATAAAATTGAGAATGGTTTTGTTCAAATAGACAGACAATTTTATTATAAAATTGAGAATGATTTGTTCAAATAGACAGACAATTTTATTATAAAATTGAGAATGGTTTTGTTCAAAAAGACAGACAATATTATTATAAAATTGAGAATGGTTTTGTTCAAATAGACAGACAATTTTATTATAAAATTGAGAATGATTTGTTCAAATAGACAGACAATATTATTATAAAACTGAGAATGGTTTTGTTCAAATAGACAGACAATTTTATTATAAAATTGAGAATCGTTTTGTTCAAATAGACAGACAATTTTATTATAAAATTGAGAATGGTTTTGTTCAAATAGACAGACAATTTTATTATAAAATTGAGAATGATTTGTTCAAATAGACAGACAATATTATTATAAAATTGAGAATGGTTTTGTTCAAATAGACAGACAATTTTATTATAAAATTGAGAATCGTTTTGTTCAAATAGACAGACAATTTTATTATAAAAATGAGAATGATCTGTTCAAATAGACACAGCATCACATCAAATGTGAGGCTTTTCTTTAAATAGACAGCCTTTATCGTATGAAGACTTTATTCAAGTAGACTGGCAACATTACTGCATGTTTGAGAATTTTTTTCTTTATATAGACATTGTATTACTGCATGTATGATAATTTCTTTCTTTATATAGACATATTGTATTACTGCATGTTTGAGAATTTCTTTCTTTATATAGACAGATTGTATTACTGCATGTTTGATAATTTCTTTCTTTATATAGACAGATTTTATTACTGCATGTTTGAGAATTTCTTTCTTTATATAGAAAGATTGTATTACTGCATGTTTGAGAATTTCTTTCTTCATATAGACAGATTGTATTACTGCATTTTTGAGAATTTCTTTCTTTATATAGACAGATTGTATTACTGCATGTTTGAGAATTTCTTTCTTTATATAGACAGATTGTATTACTGCATGTTTGAGAATTTCTTTCGTCATATACACAGATTGTATTACTGCATGGTTGAGCATTTCTTTCTTCATATACACATATTGTATTAATGCATGTTTGAGAATTTCTTTCTTTATATAGACAAATTTTATTACTGCATGTATGATAATTTCTTTCTTTATATAGACAGATTGTATTACTGCATGGTTGAGAATTTCTTTCTTTATATAGACAGATTGTATTACTGCATGTTTGAGAATTTCTTTCTTCATATACATAGATTGTATTACTGCATGTTTGAGAATTTCTTTCTTTATATAGACAGATTGTATTACTGCATGTTTGAGAATTTCTTTCTTTATATAGACATATTGTATTACTGCATGGTTGAGGATTTATTTCTTTATATAGACAGATTGTATTACTGCATGTTTGAGAATTTCTTTCTTTATATAGACAGATTGTATTACTGCATGTTTGAGAATTTCTTTCTTTATATACACAGATTGTATTACTGCATGTTTGAGAATTTCTTTCTTTATATAGCCAGGTTGTATTACTGCATGTTTGATAATTTCTTTCTTTAAATACACAGATTGTATTACTGCATGTTTGAGAATTTCTATCTTTATATAGACAGATTGTATTGCTACATGTTTGAGAATTTCTTTCTTTATATAGACAGATTGTATTACTGCATGTTTGAGAATTTCTTTCTTTATATAGACAGATTGTATTATTGCATGTTTGAGAATTTCTTTCTTTATATAGACAGATTGTATTACTGCATGTTTGAGAATTTCTTTCTTTATATAGACAGATTGTATTACTGCATGTTTGAGAATTTCTTTCTTTATATAGACAGATTGTATTACTGCATGTTTGAGAATTTCTTTCTTCATATAGTTTTGTAATGAAAATAGTTTTCTTTAAATAAAAATTCAGTTTAATTTTATGATTAGAGTATTTTTTTCTTAAATAGACAGACTGTTTGAATGTATGTATGGGAGACTTTTTCTTAAATAGACAGACTGTTTGAATGTATGTATGGGAGACTTTTTCTTAAATAGACAGACTGTTTGAATGTATGAATGGGTGACTTTTTCTTATATAGACAGACTGTTTGAATGTATGTGTGGGTGACTTTTTCTTATATAGACAGACTGTTTGAATGTATGAATGGGTGACTTTTTCTTATATAGACAGACTGTTTGAATGTATGTATGGGAGACTTTTTCTTATATAGACAGACTGTTTGAATGTGTGAATGGGTGACTTTTTCTTATATAGACAGACTGTTTGAATGTATGTGTGGGTGACTTTTTCTTATATAGACAGACTGTTTGAATGTATGTATGGGTGACTTTTTCTTATATAGACAGACTGTTTGAATGTATGTATGGGTGACTTTTTTCTGAAATGGACAGATTCTGTGGATGTTCTGAAATCCTCTAGTGTGTGCAAACGTGTCTTATGTGTTGATTGCAATATACGCCATTATTGGACTACCCGGTTAGTATGGAGAATGGGCGGCAAGAGCCAATGAGGCTCAGTCTGAAAAGTGTTCCTTGTTGCAGTTTCCTCATATTCCAAGTCCGGCTTGCCTCTGGAGCTACTGAGTTTAGTGTTGTGTGCACACCTTGTGCTGTGTTTTTCATCCGAATCGTGTTTCGACATTCCAGTTGCTTACGATGTGTGATGATAGCGCATGACGAATGACAGTTCAGCTGCGTTCACTTTCAGTGATACTTGACCTATTGTTTCATGTCGTGTGCTGTAGCTGCTATGATGGGGACCGCAGCTGGCTTTCTTTGTTTGGATCCTTCAGTGAGATGAGTTTTAATTCGGATGTTTTCACTGACATGGGTGGTTGATCAATGACGAATTTTAATCCATTTGTAGTGATACCGGGGCCTTCGATTAACCATAACCTTAACATTTCTATGAATGTACGGTTGGGAGACTTTTATCCTCAATAGACAGACTGTATGAATGTACGGTTGGGAGACTTTTATCCTCAATGGACAGACTGTATGAATGTACGGTTGGGAGACTTTTTTCTGAAATAGACAGACTGTATGAATGTACGGTTGGGAGACTTTTTTCTGAAATAGACAGACTGTATGAATGTACGGTTGGGAGACTTTTATCCTCAATAGACAGACTGTATGAATGTACGGTTGGGAGACTTTTTTCTGAAATAGACAGACTGTATGAATGTACGGTTGGGAGACTTTTTTCTGAAATAGACAGACTGTATGAATATACGGTTGGGAGACTTTTTTCTGAAATAGACAGACTGTATGAATGTACGGTTGGGAGACTTTTATCCTCAATAGACAGACTGTATGAATGTACGGTTGGGAGACTTTTATCCTCAATAGACAGACTGTATGAATGTACGGTTGGGAGACTTTTTTCTGAAATAGACAGACTGTATGAATGTACGATTTTGATACTTTTTCCTCAATAGGCAGACTGTATTAATGTACGATTTTGAGACTTTTTTCCTCAAGAGACAGACTGTATTAATGCACGGTTGGGAGACTTTTTTCCTCAATAGACAGGCTCTATGAATGTACGATTTTGATATTTTTTCCTCAATAGACAGACTGTATGAATGTACGGTTGGGAGACTTTTTTCTGAATAGACAGACTGTATTAATGTACGATTTTGATACTTTTTCCTCAATAGACAGACAGTATAATTGGGAGACTTTTTCTGAAATAGACAGACTGTATAAATATATGTTTGGGATGCTTTTCCCTCAATAGACAGACTGTATGAATGTATGATTTGGAGACTTTTCCTTATTTCTTAAATAGACAGACAGTATGATTGGGAGACTTTTTCATAAATAGACAGACAGTATGATTGGGAGACTTTTTCATAAACAGACAGACTGTATGATTGGGAGATTTTTTTCTGAAATAGACAGACTGTGTGAATGTACGGTTGGGAGACTTTTTTCCTCAATAGACAGACTGTATTAATGTACGAATTTGAGACTTTTTCCTCAAGAGACAGACTGTGTGAATGTACGGTTGGGAGACTTTTTTCTTCAATAGACAGACTGTATTAATGTACGATTTTGATACTTTTTCCTCAATAGACAGACAGTATTATTGGGAGACTTTTTCTGAAATAGACAGACTGTATAAATATATGTTTGGGATGCTTTTCCCTCAATAGACAGACTGTATGAATGTATGATTTGGAGACTTTTCCTTATTTCTTAAATAGACAGACAGTATGATTGGGAGACTTTTTCATAAATAGACAGACTGTATGATTGGGAGACTTTTTCATAAATAGACAGACTGTATGATTGGGAGACTTTTTTCTTCAATAGACAGACTGTGTGAATGTACGGTTGGGAGACTTTTTTCCTCAATAGACAGACTGTATTAATGTACGAATTTGAGACTTCTGAAATAGACAGACTGTATAAATGTATGTTTGGGATGCTTTTCCCTCAATAGACAGACTGTATGAATGTATGATTTGGAGACTTTTCCTTATTTCTTAAATAGACAGACAGTATGATTGTGAGACTTTTTCTTAAATAGACAGACTGTATGATTGGGAGACCTTTTCTTAAATAGACAGACTATATGAATGTGTTATTGTGAGACTATGAATGTATAAATGGGAGACTTTTTTCTGAAATAGACAGACTGCATGAGGATAAGTTTGCCTCAAATAAACGAACAGCATACATCACTATCTGGAGGCTTATGTTTTCTGTGATCATTAACGAGGAACTCTCGGCCCAGTCGAAGCACACAAGGTTGTGTGAGCAAGGCTGATCACTGGCCGGCAGGTGCTTTGATGTTTGGGAACTATCAGACTGTTCACGTGACTACATGGCCTATTTTGATTTGAGAATGGGCGGCAAGAGCCAATGAGGCTCAGTCTGAAAAGTGTTCCTTGTTGCAGTTTCCTCATATTCCAAGTCCGGCTTGCCTCTGGAGCTACTGAGTTTAGTGCTGTGTGCACACCTTGTGCTGTGTTTTTCATCCGAATCGTGTTTCGACATTCCAGTTGCTTACGATGTGTGATGATAGCGCATGACGAATGACAGTTCAGCTGCGTTCACTTTCAGTGATACTTGACCTATTGTTTCATGGCGTGTGCTGTAGCTGCTATGATGGGGACCGCAGCTGGCTTTCTTTGTTTGGATCCTTCAGTGAGATGAGTTTTAATTCGGATGTTTTCACTGACATGGGTGGTTGATCAATGACGAATTTTAATCCATTTGTAGTGATACCGGGGCTTCGATTAACCATAACCTTAACATTTCTATGAATGTACGGTTGGGAGACTTTTATCCTCAATAGACAGACTGTATGAATGTACGGTTGGGAGACTTTTATCCTCAATGGACAGACTGTATGAATGTACGGTTGGGAGACTTTTTTCTGAAATAGACAGACTGTATGAATGTACGGTTGGGAGACTTTTTTCTGAAATAGACAGACTGTATGAATGTACGGTTGGGAGACTTTTATCCTCAATAGACAGACTGTATGAATGTACGGTTGGGAGACTTTTATCCTCAATAGACAGACTGTATGAATGTACGGTTGGGAGACTTTTTTCTGAAATAGACAGACTGTATGAATGTACGGTTGGGAGACTTTTTTCTGAAATAGACAGACTGTATGAATGTACGGTTGGGAGACTTTTATCCTCAATAGACAGACTGTATGAATGTACGGTTGGGAGACTTTTATCCTCAATAGACAGACTGTATGAATGTACGGTTGGGAGACTTTTTTCTGAAATAGACAGACTGTATGAATGTACGATTTTGATACTTTTTCCTCAATAGACAGACTGTATTAATGTACGATTTTGAGACTTTTTTCCTCAAGAGACAGACTGTATTAATGCACGGTTGGGAGACTTTTTTCCTCAATAGACAGGCTCTATGAATGTACGATTTTGATACTTTTTCCTCAATAGACAGACTGTATGAATGTACGGTTGGGAGACTTTTTTCTGAAATAGACAGACTGTATTAATGTACGATTTTGATACTTTTTCCTCAATAGACAGACAGTATAATTGGGAGACTTTTTCTGAAATAGACAGACTGTATAAATATATGTTTGGGATGCTTTTCCCTCAATAGACAGACTGTATGAATGTATGATTTGGAGACTTTTCCTTATTTCTTAAATAGACAGACAGTATGATTGGGAGACTTTTTCATAAATAGACAGACAGTATGATTGGGAGACTTTTTCATAAACAGACAGACTGTATGATTGGGAGATTTTTTTCTGAAATAGACAGACTGTGTGAATGTACGGTTGGGAGACTTTTTTCCTCAATAGACAGACTGTATTAATGTACGAATTTGAGACTTTTTCCTCAATAGACAGACTGTGTGAATGTACGGTTGGGAGACTTTTATCCTCAATAGACAGACTGTATGAATGTACGGTTGGGAGACTTTTTTCTGAAATAGACAGACTGTATGAATGTACGATTTTGAGACTTTTTTCCTCAATAGACAGACTGTATGAATGTACGGTTGGGAGACTTTTATCCTCAATAGACAGACTGTATTAATGTAGGATTTTGATACTTTTTCCTCAATAGACAGACTGTATTAATGTACGATTTTGAGACTTTTTTCCTGAATAGACAGACTGTATTAATACACGATTTTGAGACTTTTTTCCTCAATAGACAGACTGTATTAATGCACGATTTTGAGACTTTTTTCCTCAACAGACAGACTGTATTAATGCACGATTTTGAGACTTTTTCCTCAATAGACAGACTGTATTAATGCACGATTTTGAGACTTTTTTCCTCAATAGACAGACTGTATTAATGCACGATTTTGAGACTTTTTCCTCAATAGACAGACTGTATTAATGCACGATTTTGAGACTTTTTCCTCAATAGACAGACTGTATTAATGCACGATTTTGAGACTTTTTTCCTCAATAGACAGACTGTATTAATGCACGATTTTGAGACTTTTTCCTCAATAGACAGACTGTATTAATGCACGATTTTGAGACTTTTTTCCTCAATAGACAGACTGTATTAATGCACGATTTTGAGACTTTTTTCCTCAACAGACAGACTGTATTAATGCACGATTTTGAGACTTTTTTCCTCAATAGACAGGCTGTATTAATGCACGATTTTGAGACTTTTTTCCTCAATAGACAGACTGTATTAATGCACGATTTTGAGACTTTTTTCCTCAACAGACAGACTGTATTAATGCACGATTTTGAGACTTTTTCCTCAATAGACAGATTGTATTAATGTACGATTTTGAGACTTTTTTCCTCAATAGACAGACTGTATTAATGCACGATTTTGAGACTTTTTTCCTCAATAGACAGACTGTATTAATGCACGATTTTGAGACTTTTTTCCTCAATAGACAGACTGTATTAATGCACGATTTTGAGACTTTTTTCCTCAATAAACAGACTGTATTAATGCACGATTTTGAGACTTTTTTTCCTCAATGGACAGACTGTATTAATGTACGATTTTGATACTTTTTTCCTCAATAGACAGACTGTATTAATGTACGATTTTGATACTTTTTCCTCAATAGACAGACTGTGTGAATGTACGGTTGGGTGACTTTTTTCTTCAATAGACAGACTGTGTGAATGTACGGTTGGGAGACTTTTTTCTTCAATAGACAGACTGTATTAATGTACGATTTTGATACTTTTTCCTCAATAGACAGACAGTATAATTGGGAGACTTTTTCTGAAATAGACAGACTGTATAAATATATGTTTGGGATGCTTTTCCCTCAATAGATGGACTGTATGAATGTATGATTTGGAGACTTTTCCTTATTTCTTAAATAGACAGACAGTATGATTGTGAGACTTTTTCATAAATAGACAGACAGTATGATTGGGAGACTTTTTCATAAACAGACAGACTGTATGATTGGGAGACTTTTTTCCTCAATAGACAGACTGTGTGAATGTACGGTTGGGAGACTTTTATCCTCAATAGACAGACTGTATGAATGTACGGTTGGGAGACTTTTTTCTGAAATAGACAGACTGTATGAATGTACGATTTTGAGACTTTTTTCCTCAATAGACAGACTGTATGAATGTACGGTTGGGAGACTTTTATCCTCAATAGACAGACTGTATGAATGTACGGTTGGGAGACTTTTTTCTGAAATAGACAGACTGTATGAATGTACGGTTGGGAGACTTTTATCCTCAATAGACAGACTGTATGAATGTACGGTTGGGAGACTTTTTTCTGAAATAGACAGACTGTATTAATGTACGATTTTGATACTTTTTCCTCAATAGACAGACTGTATGAATGTACGATTTTGAGACTTTTTTCTCAATAGACAGACTGTATTAATGTAGGATTTTGATACTTTTTCCTCAATAGACAGACTGTATTAATGTACGATTTTGAGACTTTTTTCCTGAATAGACAGACTGTATTAATACACGATTTTGAGACTTTTTTCCTCAATAGACAGACTGTATTAATGCACGATTTTGAGACTTTTTTCCTCAACAGACAGACTGTATTAATGCACGGTTTTGAGACTTTTTCCTCAATAGACAGACTGTATTAATGCACGATTTTGAGACTTTTTTCCTCAATAGACAGACTGTATTAATGCACGATTTTGAGACTTTTTTCCTCAATAGACAGACTGTATTAATGCACGATTTTGAGACTTTTTTCCTCAATAGACAGACTGTATTAATGCACGATTTTGAGACTTTTTTCCTCAATAGACAGACTGTATTAATGCACGATTTTGAGACTTTTTCCTCAATAGACAGACTGTATTAATGCACGATTTTGAGACTTTTTTCCTCAATAGACAGACTGTATTAATGCACGATTTTGAGACTTTTTTCCTCAACAGACAGACTGTATTAATGCACGATTTTGAGACTTTTTTCCTCAATAGACAGACTGTATTAATGCACGATTTTGAGACTTTTTTCCTCAATAGACAGACTGTATTAATGCACGATTTTGAGACTTTTTTCCTCAACAGACAGACTGTATTAATGCACGATTTTGAGACTTTTTCCTCAATAGACAGATTGTATTAATGTACGATTTTGAGACTTTTTTCCTCAATAGACAGACTGTATTAATGCACGATTTTGAGACTTTTTTCCTCAATAGACAGACTGTATTAATGCACGATTTTGAGACTTTTTTCCTCAATAGACAGACTGTATTAATGCACGATTTTGAGACTTTTTTCCTCAATAAACAGACTGTATTAATGCACGATTTTGAGACTTTTTTTCCTCAATGGACAGACTGTATTAATGTACGATTTTGATACTTTTTTCCTCAATACACAGACTGTATTAATGTACGATTTTGATACTTTTTCCTCAATAGACAGACTGTGTGAATGTACGGTTGGGTGACTTTTTTCTTCAATAGACAGACTGTGTGAATGTACGGTTGGGAGACTTTTTTCTTCAATAGACAGACTGTATTAATGTACGATTTTGATACTTTTTCCTCAATAGACAGACAGTATAATTGGGAGACTTTTTCTGAAATAGACAGACTGTATAAATATATGTTTGGGATGCTTTTCCCTCAATAGATGGACTGTATGAATGTATGATTTGGAGACTTTTCCTTATTTCTTAAATAGACAGACAGTATGATTGTGAGACTTTTTCATAAATAGACAGACAGTATGATTGGGAGACTTTTTCATAAACAGACAGACTGTATGATTGGGAGACTTTTTTCTTCAATAGACAGACTGTGTGAATGTACGGTTGGGAGACTTTTTTCCTCAATAGACAGACTGTATTAATGTACGAATTTGAGACTTTTTCCTCAATAGACAGACTGTGTGAATGTACGGTTGGGAGACTTTTTTCTTCAATAGACAGACTGTATTAATGTACGATTTTGATACTTTTTCCTCAATAGACAGACAGTATAATTGGGAGACTTTTTCTGAAATAGACAGACTGTATAAATATATGTTTGGGATGCTTTTCCCTCAATAGACAGACTGTATGAAAGTATGATTTGGAGACTTTTCCTTATTTCTTAAATAGACAGACAGTATGATTGTGAGACTTTTTCATAAATAGACAGACTGTATGATTGGGAGACTTTTTCATAAATAGACAGACTGTATGATTGGGAGACTTTTTTCTTCAATAGACAGACTGTGTGAATGTACGGTTGGGAGACTTTTTTCCTCAATAGACAGACTGTATTAATGTACGAATTTGAGACTTTTTCCTCAATAGACAGACTGTGTGAATGTACGGTTGGGAGACTTTTTTCTTCAATAGACAGACTGTATTAATGTACGATTTTGATACTTTTTCCTCAATAGACAGACAGTATAATTGGGAGATTTTTTCTGAAATAGACAGACTGTATAAATATATGTTTGGGATGCTTTTCCCTCAATAGACAGACTGTATGAATGTATGATTTGGAGACTTTTCCTTATTTCTTAAATAGACAGACAGTATGATTGTGAGACTTTTTCATAAATAGACAGACTGTATGATTGGGAGACCTTTTCTTAAATAGACAGACTATATGAATGTGTTATTGTGAGACTATGAATGTATAAATTGGAGACTTTTTTTCTGAAATAGACAGACTGCATGAGGATAAGTTTGCCTCAAATAAACGAACAGCATACATCACTATCTGGAGGCTTGTGTTTTCTGTGATCATTAACGAGGAACTCTCGGCCCAGTCGAAGCACACAAGGTTGTGTGAGCAAGGCTGATCACTGGCCGGCAGGTCTTTGATGTTTGGGAACTATCAGACTGTTCACGTGACTACATGGCCTATTCTGATTCAATTCAACGTCATCAGGCTGGAGTTGGAGTCCGACCAGTCTGTTACCTACTTCACATTACCGCAGCAGACTGTCTGTCACGAGAAACTGCGGTCTCCAGTGGCCCTTTATCTCGCGGTTGCTGTATTAAGATGGTGAGATGGAGATCGTTAGACATTTGTTCAACTTGATTAACTCTTTCAGTACGGAACGTTTTTATCAATTTAGGGGTAGAGGTTTCAGAGACCACCTGTTCATGTTTTAAATGTTAATCTCCATGTTTATATTTATCTAACACTTAACTTATTGATATAAATTGTTAGATAATTAAAGAAGGCTTTAGATTTCACCAATACCAAGATGATACGAGACATGAAAAAACGGATATGGTTTGATGAGCGTTTACACGAATCAAATTGAGAGTGACGCACTGTGCGGCTAAACGTACGTGGCCGAAGTCGGCAACGCTCATGGTGCGTCCAAACGTACGGAAAGAGTTCAGATAACTCTGATATCCATGAAATAACATTTATATTTAGCATTATTTCCCCTGAACAAATTTCCCATGACATGGCGATACTATGCTATACAAACAATGTGAACGCTAATGGTCAACAAATTGGAGTACTAGTGTCAACACGTCGGGCGATATACAAACGATGTGAACTCTAATGGTCAACAAATTGGAGTACTAGTGTCAACACGTCGGACGATATACAAACAATGTGAACGCTAATGGTCAACAAATTGGAGTACTAGTGTCAACACGTCGGACGATATACAAACATTAAGTAGCAGCGATATGGTACTATAGTCCGTTTCAAAATGGTTTGTCCACGTTTGACTTCAAATATCTCCATAACCTTTATACACATAAACATGATTTTTTGCATTTGGTCTTATTTTGTCAATGTCCCAAAAGTTGTCTAAAATGCAATATTGCAGGTAGTGCCATTCACCTGCAGCGGCTAATTCCTTTGATCTTTTCGACAGATGCAGTTATTTTGTGGTTGAAGAAAATAGTTTACCGTAATTGAAGCAATTGGCTTATTCCGGCATATCCATCCATCCATCCATCCATCCATCCATCCATCCATCCATCCATCCATCCATCCATCTGACCTTTCGAGCCGTAGCCGGCCCATAGGGCGTAGACCAAGATACTCCCTCTCTTATCTGAATTTTTGTTCTAGCAGTTTTCAATTCTTTTAAAGATATTTTATCAAATCTCACCATTTGTCTCTGTTCTGTGCAAGCAGCTCTATCTCATTCAGGGAGCCGATTCCTGCTGCTCTTGCCTCTCTCATTAATGTTCTTCTCAGTGTCTCTCGGGGTCTTCCTCTTTTTCTCTTACCTGTTGTTTCCCATATGAGGGCTTGCTTTGCTATTCGATTATTATCTCTTCTCATCACATGTCCAACATATGACCATCGTCTTTTCTTTATTACTGAAGATATTAGTGGTTGATTGGCGATTTCTCTAATTTCCTCGTTTGTTTTGAATTCGTTCCACGCTATACCTAATATTTTCCTTAGACATTTATTTTCGAATGCGTTCAACTTTGTTTCTATATCTCTTGTTGTTTTCCAGCTTTCACACGCATACGTAAGGGTTGATAGTACATCATTTGATTTGAATAGTCTGAGTTTTGTGTTTGTGCTGATGAGTTTTGATTTCCACAACTTTTCAAGGCTTCTGAAAGACATTGCTGCTTTAGCTATTCTGATTGTAAATTATTTGCTTGTATCCCCCACTCGTCAATGTGACTTCCAAGATAGATCAAGTGATCGATCTCTTCCACTGGTTTGTTTTCCATGTATATTTTGTCGTCTGTTGGAATTAAACTTTTCATGACTTTAGTCTTTTCATGATTGATCTCAAGCCCAAATTTGCTGGTTATTGATGATAGTTCATTTGTGTTTTCCTACATCGTTTTTATCTGACTGCTGGTGAGAACTATGTACACATATACATATACATACACATACATACCAAGTATGTAAGAAGAATAGCAAACAATTTTATTCCCAAACAAATATTGTATGGCGAACTTAAGGACGGAAAGAGACCAAAGGGCAGACCAGTGATGAGATATAAGGATGTTTGCAGGGCTTCCTTGAGGGAAATTTCTATAAGTGAAAGGAACTGGGAAAATGTGGCTGCGGATCGTAGCACATGGAGAGCAAACATAACAATTGGCACAGCAACTTTTGAGACAGTGTTGATGTCAAATTTAGAAGACAAAAGGCGCAAGAGAAAGTAGACAAGGCCGGGTACCGCGGGTACACCTTGCTCGTTCTGTGGATGGATCTGCCTGTCCAGGATTGACAAATTCAGCCAAAAAAAAAAGATGTTCAGTAAAGCAGCACCCAGTATGAGACACTAATGCTTTACCAAACTACTGACTTATCATGATTGCTTGCTACCAATCGTCTGTCAAGACGCCAAAGGCCATATTTACACAAGAAGCTGAAATCCATGTCAGATGATGGCAAACTGTCTTTGATTATGTCGTGATCAATAACAACTGTTTATCGTCATGATCATTTACAACTGTTTATCTTGGTAATAAATAACAACTGTTTATGGTAGTGATCACTAACAACTGTTTATCTTCATGATCATTAACAACTGTTTACCTTCGTAATCAATAACAACTATTTATCGTCATGATCATTAACAACTTTTTATGGTCGTGATCATTAACAACTGTTTATCGTCGTGATCATTACCAACTCTTTATTTTCGTGATCAATAACAACTGTTTATCGTCGTGATCATTACCAACTCTTTATTTTCGTGATCAATAGCAACTGTTTATCGTCATGATCATTTACAACTGTTTATCTTGGTAATCAATAACAACTGTTTATCGTCATGATCAATAACAACTGTTTATCTTGGTAATAAATAACAACTGTTTATGGTAGTGATCACTAACAACTGTTTATCTTCATGATCATTAACAACTGTTTACCTTCGTAATCAATAACAACTGTTTATCGTCGTGATCATTAACAACTGTTTATGGCCGTGATCAATAACAACTTTTTATGGTCGTGATCATTAACAACTGTTTATCGTCGTGATCATTAACAACTGTTTATCGTCGTGATCATTAACAACTGTTTATGGCCGTGATCAATAACAACTGTTTATCGTCGTGATCATTAACAACTGTTTATGGTCGTGATCATTAACAACTTTTTATGGTCGTGATCATTAACAACTGTTTATGGCCGTGATCAATAACAACTGTTTATCGTCGTGATCATTACCAACTGTTTATGACCGTGATCAATAACAACTGTTTATCGTCGTGATCATTACCAACTGTTTTTGGTCGTGATCATTAACAACTGTTTATCGTCGTGATCATTAACAACTGTTTATGGCCGTGATCAATAACAACTGTTTATCGTCGTGATCATTACCAACTGTTTATGGCCGTGATCATTAACAACTGTTTATCGTCGTGATCATTAACAATTGTTTATGGCCGTGATCAATAACAACTGTTTATCGTCGTGATCATTAACAACTGTTTATGGCCGTGATCAATAACAACTGTTTATCGTCGTGATCATTAACAACTGTTTATGGCCGTGATCAATAACAACTGTTTATCGTCGTGATCATTACCAACTCTTTATTTTCGTGATCATTTAGAACTGTCTATCTACGTAATCAATAGGAACTGTTTATAATAGTGATCATTTACAACTGTTTATCTTTATAATAAAGACTAACTGTTTATCTTTATGATGAAGACTAACTATTTATCTTTATTATAACGAATAACTGTTTATCTTTATGATAAAGACTAACTATTTATCTTTATTATAAAGACTAACTGTTTATCTTTGTGATAAAGAACAATTCTTTATATTTGTGATAAAGACTAACTATTTATCTTTCAGTTCAAGAACAACTGTTTATCTTTGTGATCAAGAACAACTGTTTATTTTTATAATATCGAACAACTGTTTATCTTTGTGATAAAGAACAGCTGTTTATCTGTGTGATAAAGAACAACTGTTTATCGTTGTGATAAAGAACAGCTGTTTATCTTTGTGATCAAGAATAACTGTTTATCTTAGTGATCAAGAACAACTGTTTATCTTTGTGATAAAGAACAACTGTTCATCTTTATAATAACGAATAACTGTTTATCTTTGTCATAAAGAACAACTGTTCATCTTTATAATAACGAATAACTGTTTATCTTTGTGATAAAGAACAACTGTTCATCTTTATAATAACGAATAATTGTTTATCTTTGTGATAAAGAACAACTGTTCATCTTTATAATAACGAATAACTGTTTATCTTTGTGATAAAGAACAATTGTTCATCTTTATAATAACGAATAACTGTTTACTCTGTGATAAAGAACAACTGTTTATTTTTACGATAAAGACTAATTATTTATCTTTGGGATAAAGAACAACTGTTCATCTGTGTGATAAAGAAAAACTGTTTATCTTTGTGATAAAGAACAACTGTTTATCTTTGTGATAAAGAACAACTGTTTATCTTATAATAACGAACAACTGTTTATCTTTGTGATCAAGAACAACTGTTTATCTTTATAATAACGAACAACGATTGATCTTTGTGATCAAGAGCAACTGTTTTCCTAAACCGGCCGTACACTTATAATGATAGGCGAAATGACGGAGTTTTGTTCATGACTTTGCAGCCCAGTGTGACTCATGGAGTTTTGTGTTGGTCAGGAGGGATATTGTCTAGATTCAAGACTATGAGATCGAGGGTAGACTTGTGGACTGGTTTATCATTTCACAGACTCACATTGCAGGGCTTGGACTGTTGTTCAATATGCGATGTGGATAATGCGACGAATAACTGTGTTTCATATGTTCGGATTTGGAGACAAAAACGATGTCCTAACATCAGCAAGCGATATACATTTTTTCTTGATTGTCAAAAACAACTGTTTATCTTGATGGTAAAAAACTGTTTATCTTGATGGTCAAAAACAACTGTTTATCTTGATGGTCAAAAACAATTGTTTATGTTGATGGTCAAAAACAACTGTTTACCTTGATGATCAAAAACAACTGTTTATCCAGATGGTCAAAAACAACTGTTTATCTTGATGGTCAAAAACAACTGTTTATCTTGATGGTCAAAAACAACTGTTTATCCTGATGGTCAAAAACAACTGTTTATCTTGATGGTCAAAAACAACTGTCTATCTTGACGGTCAAAAACAACTGTTTACTTTGATGGTCAAAAACAACTGTTTATCCTGATGGTCAAAAACAACTGTTTATCTTGATGGTCAAAAACAACTGTCTATCATTAAGGGTCAAAAACAACTGTCTATCATTAAGGGTCAAAAACAACTGTTTACCTTAATGGTCAAAAACAACTGTCTATCCTGATGGTCAAAAACAACTGTTTATTTTGATGGTCAAAAACAACTGTTTATCTTGATGGTCAAAAACAATTGTTTATGTTGATGGTAAAAAACAACTGTTTATCCTGATGGTCAAAAACAACTGTTTATCTTGATGGTCAAAAACAACTGTTTACCTTGATGGTCAAAAACAACTGTTTACCTTGATGGTCAAAAACAACTGTTTATCTTGATGGTCAAAAACAACTGTTTATCTTGATGGTCAAAAACAACTGTTTATCTTGATGGTCAAAAACAACTGTCTATCTTGATGGTCAAAAACAACTGTTTACCTTGATGGTCAAAAACAACTGTTTATCCTGATGGTCAAAAACAACTGTTTATCTTGATGGTCAAAAACAACTGTTTATCTTGATGGTCAAAAACAACTGTTTATCTTGATGGTCAAAAACAACTGTTTAAACTGGACCTAATGATCAATAACAAGTGTTTCTATCTATTGTCCTTTCGAGCCGAAGACGGTACAAATGGCAGAACCATAATCTCAAAAACAGAAACCTTGCATGCCAAAATGGCACATATTGCAGAAATCACTGCTCTAAATCTATGGCTCTGTTTCCATAACAATACTTTTTACAATGACAGCTTGTCAAGCCATCGATCAACCTCCTTAGTCACCTCTTACGACATGCCTAATAAGTGTTTACCTTCATGATAAGTAACAATTGTTATCATGACCAAAAACAACTTTATAACCCAGTGATTATAATGATAGAAACCAACTGTTTAACCCAATAAAAGTAAAAAATAAGTTATGTACCCCCGTCACGCCGAGTGACGTATAGGGAATATGGTGTTAGTGACCATACATTTTTACAGACCTTCAGCACATGATTTTTGGGGTAATGTGGTCGGTATTACGCCCGTGCCGCTTTACTTTCCCAGAAAAAAATCCGGTACCCATTTAGGGCTGGGTGAACCTGGAAGCCGTCGGTGAGAATCGAACCCTACCTCTTGTCCTTTGTAGCCCAGTTCACTAACCACTGAGTTATCGCGGCTCCTGTTTAAACCCAATGACAATAAACAAATATTTCATCTAATAATCTATACACACAAATATTTCATCTAATAATCTATACACACAAATATTTCATCTAATAATCTATACACATAAATATTTCATCTAATAATCTATACACACAAGTATTTCATCTAATAATCTATACACACAAATATGTCATCTATTAATCTATACACAAATATTTTATCTAATAATCTATACACACAAATATTTCATCTAATAATCTATACACACAAATATTTTATCTAATAATCTATACACACAAATATTTCATCTAATAATCTATACACACAAATATGATTAACAAATGATTAATAACAATTAATTACCAGTGACACCTGTTTAAGATGATGACCAATGACATCTGTTTAAACTGATGATGGGTGACGTCTGTTTAAGTTGATAATCAATGACATCTGTTTAAAATAATGATGGGGGACGTCTGTTTAAGTTGATAATCAATGACTCTGTTTAAACTGATGATGGGTGACCTCTTTTTAAGTTGATGATCAATGACATCTGTTTAAAATAATGATGGGGGACGTCTGTTTAAGTTGATGATCAATGACATCTGTTTAAACTGATGATGGGTGACGTCTGTTTAAGTTGATGATCAATGACATCTGTTTAAAATAATGATGGGGGACGTCTGTTTAAGTTGATGATCAATGACATCTGTTTAAACTGATGATGGATGACGTCTGTTTAAGTTGATGATCAATGACATCTGTTTAAAATGATGATGGGTGACGTCTGTTTAAGTTGATGATCAATGACATCTGTTTAAGTTGATGATCAATGACATCTGTTTAAACTGATGATGGGTGACGTCTGTTTAAGTTGATGATCAATGACATCTGTTTAAAATGATGATGGGTGACGTCTGTTTAAGTTGATGATCAATGACATCTGTTTAAACTGATGATGGGTGACATCTGTTTAAGTTGATGATCAATGACATCTGTTTAAGCTGATGACAGTTGTAAAACGATCTTTTCCTATCTATCTGTAAATGTTCGTTGAGTATGTTTTAGCTTTCATCTTGAACCTGATCAATTATTATGATGTCCTCTCGTTGTGTTCGTTGCTACTCATACTTCATACATGCACAAGAAATTGGTGATTTTGACTGATGCACTGTCAGTACTATCAGCTCTAAAAAGCCCCAAGAACAATGAACTAGATGATTTGATAACAACCCTGGACAAACTATGCAATAACTTCCAGAGAGTAGTCATTCAGTGGATACCATCACACTGTAATATACACGGGAACGAACGCGCAGACAAATTAGCTAAAGAGGAAGGGAGATTACAACAAGAGAACCATCCGCTCAGTTATGATGAAGCCAAATCCATCCTCAAAGGTCAGTTCCATGAAAAATGGAAACGAGAACCCCCAAAGCATAACGAGAGGGACGGATACCATCAACTATCAAGGATGGATCAAGTCATCATACTTCAGCTACGTACTGGCCACAATAGAATGAGAAATCACATGTTCACCAAATTCAAAATATGTAAAACCAGCCTATGCCACTGTACACTGGACAATATGACTACAAAACATATTCTACAGGATTGCCCCCAGTACACGGACCTGAGAAGAGTAATGTGGTCCCCGCCCACCTCCCTGGAAGAGAAACTATATGGGGCAATCGATTCACTTAAACAGACACCTGACTTCATGAGAGAGTCTGGGATCCTAGTCTAATTGAGGCTTGATCGCAGAGAGATAGAGAGAGAAAGATATATATACTTCACATATTGTTATTATTAGTCCGTCTCGTTCTTTCTTTCACACTTTCGTCAAGTCACTTCTCACCCTCTCAACTTGACAATCGACAAAGACTTGAGATGTACAATAACAATATCAAGTATTTATTGATATATTATTGACAGTCCGATAGTCACATGAATTATTAGTACAATACATTTCTTCTAGGCTACCGTCAATATGAATATTACTTGGCGGTTTGGATGAGCGCTAAATCACACACTCCTAGAATTATTTAACACATCACAGGTTATACTTTAGCTATCTATACACAAATCCTATGTGGACTCACTAGATCGGTTAATCTATTCACTTGATTTAATATTTATCTTGTTCAAACATCTTGTCTAGCTAAACTAGTTGACAGTCTTTCTTTTGCTCTACCCTCGTATCAGCTCGTGAATATTTTGTTCACTCACTTTCCTGACTGTCTTTTCTCGCTAAAGTTCTCACTGTGACTAATTACTGTTCCAGAATTTGATTTATTTCGCTTCTTATTTCCAGTTCTTCATAAAACTCTAATTGTTTTGATCAGACACAGATCCCACCTATAAAACAGCACAACGTTTGAACAAAGTCTTGACGTAATAAACAATCACAGAACAACGTTTGAACAAAGTCTTGACGTAATAAACAATCACAGAACAACGTTTGAACAAAGTCTTGACGTAATAAACAATCACAGAACAACGTTTGAACAAAGTCTTGACGTATTCAACAAACACAGAACAACGTTTGAACAAAGTCTTGACGTATTCAACAATCATAGAACAACGTTTGAACAAAGTCTTGATGTATTCAACAATCACAGAACAACGTTTGAACAAAGTCTTGACGTATTCAACAATCACAGAACAACGTTTGAACAAAGTCTTGACGTATTCAACAATCACAGAACAACGTTTGAACAAAATCTTGACGTATTCAGCAATCACAGAACAACGTCTGAACAAAGTCTTGACGTATTCAACAATCACATAACAACGTCTGAACAAAGTTTTGACGTATTCAACAATCACAGAACAACGTCTGAACAAAGTTTTGACGTATTCAACAATCACAGAACAACGTCTGAACAAAGTCTGGACGTATTCAACAATCACAGAACAACGTTTGAACAAAGTCTTGACGTATTCAACAATCACAGAACAACGTCTGAACAAAGTCTTGATGTATTCAACAATCACAGAACAGCGTCTGAACAAAGTCTTGACGTATTCAACAATCACAGAACAACGTCTGAACAAAGTCTTGACGTATTCAACAATCACAGAACAACGTCTGAACAAAGTTTTGACGTATTCAACAATCACAGAACAACATTTGAACAAAGTCTTGACGTATTCAACAATCACAGAACAACGTCTGAACAAAGTCTTGACGTATTCAACAATCACAGACTATACAAATGATGTTCATCAAGTTTGTTGAATCATTCTCTTGGCACGTGATGATTAGTGGTAGTACTTGAATTATCAATATTGTTTTTTGATTGCGATGACCTCACTAGGCAAAAGCCGGTCTTGATGTAATTACATCTAGTACTTATTGCCGGTGACTATTACAATTCTATCTCTTACAATCTGTCTTGTGTTACTCTTCTATTATATTTCATCTACTTACTATTGTCTCTGGAGTACACACTTCTGAATCTCACTTGAAAACACTTCACAACTCAATTATGTTAGTACTCACTGATTTTCCTCTATCGGACTTAGTTCTCTATGCTTCTAATTTTACTTGTTCTGTTCTTGTACTATCTACTTCTCAACTAACATTATAAGTAACTGCAATTCTCTCTACTAACTGCTCTTAACAAACTTCTCTGAACTGACCTCCTATGTCTCCTCTTTTCCTAAGTTAACTAACTGTTGAAGTCCACACTATTAAAGAACTGCCTTTAGCAGTTTCGATCGAAGCCCAACTAAGCTCGTCTAGTTGACATTTCTAGTTCGGATACTCAACTCAGTTTCTAACTGTAAAACCTTCTCGTGCATTAGGCTAAATACATAAGTCTCATTTGCAGAATTTATTGGCGCAGTTATCTCGCACCTAATAATCATCCGCGATGTTAAACGTTATATGAACTTTGTGTCAAAATTTCCAAAACGATGTGTCCATCTTGACACCTAGTTGACCATAATAACTTGTTTCAAAACAACGCTACCATGACTCTTACGAGTAACTTCTCTCTGATCAGCTTGACCTGCACCGAGTTTGTTTGTCAGCCTAATTCCTGGACATGTTGATGGGTCAAGTCATGTTACCATCCCCACACCTTTTCCAATAGCAGCAAGAAAATGTCCATTGCCTCCAATTCCTTCACTAACTACTGGTAACTGTTGATGTCACTGTAATATTATGTTGTGAAAGGGGTACCGACTAAACTATCCGACCCTTGCTATATCTTCATCTCCCATTATGTAATTTAATCTATCCCACCCCATATACTGTTACATTACTTCTCTCGCCTCTGCATGATCTCTCGGTGTGTGTCTCATCTCTCGGTGTATGTGTCCTCATCTCTCGGTGTGCGTGTTCTTATCTCTCGGTGTGTGTGTGTGTTCTGATCTCTCGGTGTGTGTGTTCTGATCTCTCGGTGTGTATGTGTCCTCATCTCACGGTGTGTGTTTCATCATCTCTCGGTGTGTGTGTCCTCATCTCTCGGTGTATGTGTTCCGATCTCTCGGTGTGCGTGTGTGTGTCTTGATCTCTCGGTGTGTGTGTTCTCATCTCTCGGTGTGTGTGTGTCCTCATCACCGTGTGTGTGTGTGTGTTTCTCATCTCTCGGTGTGTGTGTCCTCATCTCTCGGTGTGTGTGTGTTCTCATCTCTCGGTGTGTGTGGTCTCATCTCTCGGTGTGTGTCATCATCCCTCGGTGTGTGTGTGTCCTCATCTCTCGGTGTATGTGTTCTGATCTCTCGGTGTGTGTGTGAGTGTGTTCTCTTCTCGGTGTGTGTGTGTCCTCATCTCTCGGTGTGTGTGTGTCCTCATCTCTCGGCGTGTGTGTGTCCTCATCTCTCGGTGTGTATGTGTCTTTATCTCTCGGTGTGTGTGTGTGTCCTCATCTTTCGGCGTTTCTCTGTGAGTATCAGTGAGTCTCTCGGTGTGTGTGTGTGTCCTCATCTTTCGGCGTTTCTCTGTGAGTATCAGTGAGTCTCTCGGCGTTTCTCTGTGAGTATCAGTGAGTCTCTCGGCGTTTCTCTGTGAGTATCAGTGAGTCTCTCGGTGTATCTGCCTTGGCTTATCTCTGTCCCGTCTGAGAGTAAGATCTCCTATTACTAAATATGATCGCCACTTCCATTTCTGCAATTGTCTATCAGCCCCCACATCATTGAAATAAAATGATTATTTGTTGACTTTGTGTCTGTCCTCCGACGCATCTTGGGATGAATGTTCACGTCTATGCGTGGCCTCAATGTGGGTGTCTATTATTACATGTCATCTCGCTGTCCATGTTTATACAGTGACATCTATTTAAGCTGATGGGTAATGACATCTGTTTACCCTCATCACCAATTACAACTGTTTCACCTGATTACTAATGACGTTTGTTTAAACTGATGACCAATGACATCGAATCTCACTACTCAGAGAGGGCTACACATTGGATCTCACTACTCAGAGAGGGGTAGACATTGGATCTCACTACTCAGAGAGGGGTAGACATCGGGTCTCACTACTCAGTGAAGGCTAGACATCGGATCTCACTACTCAGAGAGGGCTACACATTGGATCTCACTACTCAGAGAGGGGTAGACATTGGATCTCACTACTCAGAGAGTGGTAGACATCGGGTCTCACTACTCAGTGAAGGCTAGACATCGGATCTCACTACCCAGAGAGGGCAATACATTGGATCTCACTACTCAGAAAGGGGTAGACATTGGATCTCACTACTCAGAGAGGGGTAGACATCGGGTCTCACTACTCAGTGAAGGCTAGACATCGGATCTCACTACCCAGAGAAGGCTACACATTGGATCTCACTACTCAGAGAGGGGTAGACATCGGGTCTCACTACTCAGTGAAGGCTAGACATCGGATCTCACTACCCAGAGAAGGCTACACATTGGATCTCACTACTCAGAGAGGGGTAGACATTGGATCTCACTACTCAGAGAGGGGTAGACATTGGGTCTCACTACTCAGAGAGGGGTAGACTTTGGATCTCACTACCCAGAGAAGGCTACACATTGGATCTCACTACTCAGAGAGGGGTAGGCATTGGATCTCACTACTCAGAGAGGGGTAGACATTGGATCTCACTACACAGAGAGGGGTAGACATTGGATCTCACTACTCAGAGAGGGGTAGACATTGGATCTCACTACTCAGAGAGGGGTAGACATTGGATCTCACTACCCAGAGAAGGCTACACATTGGATCTCACTACTCAGAGAGAGGTAGACATTGGGTCTCACTACTCAGAGAGGGGTAGCCATTGGATCTCACTACTCAGAGAGGGGTAGACATTGGATCTCACTACTCAGAGAGGGGTAGACATTGGGTCTCACTACTCAGAGAGAGCTGCACATTGAATTTCAATATCCAGAGAGGGGTAGACATCGGGTCTATCTACACAAAGAGGGCTAGATATAGGATCTCAATATCCAGAGAGGGCTAGACTTTGCATCTCACTAGTCAGAGAGGGCTAGACTTTGGATCGCATTACACAGAGAGGGCTAGATATAGGATCACATTACACAGAGAGGGCTAGATATAGGATCTCATTACACAGAGAGGTCTAGATATAGGATCTCATTACACAGAGAGGGCTAGATATAGGATCTCATTACACAGAGAGGGCTAGACATCGGATATCGCTACACAGAAAGGGCTAGATATCGGATCTCGTTACACAGAGAGGGCTAGACATCGGATCTCATTACACAGAGAGGGCTAGACATCGGATCTCATTATACAGAGAGGGCTAGATATAGGATCTCATTACACAGAGAGGGCTAGATATAGGATCTCATTACCCAGAGAGGGCTAGACATCGTATCTCACTACTCAGAGAGGGCTAGACATCGAATCTCACTACCCAGAGAGGGTTAGACATCGGATCCCACTACCCAGAGAGAGCTAGACATCGTATTTCACAGCCCAGAGAGGGCTAGACATCGGATCTCACTACCCAGAGAGGGCTAGACATCGGATCTCACTACCCAGAGAGGGCTAGACATCGAATCTCACTACTCAGATAGGACTGGACATCGGATCTCATTACCCAGAGAGGGCTAGACATCTGATTTCACTACCTAGAGAGGGCTAGACATCGGATCTCACTACCCAGATAGGGCTGGACATCGTATATCACTACCCAGAGAGGGCTAGACATCGAATCTCACTACCCAGTGAGGGCTAGACATCGAATCTAACTACCCAGAGAGGGTTAAACATCGAATCTCACTACCTAGAGAGGGTTAGACATCGGATCTCACTACCCAGAGAGGGTTAGACATCGGATTTCACTACCCAGAGAGGGCTAGACATCGGATCTCACTACCTAGAGAGGGTTAGACATCGGATCTCACTACCTAGAGAGGGTTAGACATCGAATCTCACTACCTAGAGAGGGTTAGACATCGGATCTCACTACCTAGAGAGGGTTAGACATCGGATCTCACTAACCAAAGAGGGTTAGACATCGGATCTCACTAACCAAAGAGAGTTAGACATCGGATCTCACTAACCAAAGAGGGTTAGACATCGTATCTCACTACCCAGAGACCATAGAAAGATTTAAAGCCAAGAAGAAACCAGGGATTTGAAATGCAAAATTCCCACCGCCAGTTACTGGGATCGAACTCAAGATCTTCCTGTCCATTAGCCAACATCTTACCTCTGGACCAACACCCCCCCCCAAACTGATTTGGTAAACATGTAACTGGTTTGATGATTCACTAGAAATTACCTCATTATTTCAAAATTTGACAGAATAACGTCATGCAGCCAATGTTATATAACTAGCTAATAAGGGTCTTTTGCGTGTTCAACTGGAACACTTACATAATATTATATCATCAGCTTCCATTAAGACTAGGCATTCTATCTCGCACACTCAGAGATAAGGGTTCACAGTCACAAATTAAAGAATTTAAAAGCAACACGGCCTCTCCTCTACTCGCTCAAACCGACGGCTTTATGAGCCGAGGGCGAGAGCTCTAGTTCCTGCACTTCAGATTCAGGTATCTGGTGATACACTTCATGTCACGGGAAACTGGTTTTGTCAAGAAAAGGCACATGACACAAATCTAAACGGACGGATTATAGACGTCATGTGTTGTTCACTTACAGAGGTAAACTTCTTGTTCAAATGTACAGACCTTGCATGTAATCTGACAGCACCAAATAGCCTCGCACTTACAATGAGTTTGATAGATCTGTTTTTGGACATTGTAGCCCCGTCCGCAGCAAATAGTGTCACAGTTGTCCTTCTTGATGCACGAACGACCGGATGTGCCAGCAGAATAGCTGCTGTTAAAGCAGAAGTTTGGAGAGTTCTCAATGTAAGTTAGTTCTGATTTTTTTAGTGGAACTATGTCAGGTTGGCCTGCAGAATACGAGGGACCGCCACGATTGGTTCGTTGTTTCATGAGTTGTGATTTACCAGCAGATTGGTTGGGGAAGGAGATCACTCTGGCGGATTTCTCGTATTTCGATTTGAGAACGTTACCCACCACTTTGAAGGGAGATAACTGTAGCCAGCATGTTCGAACAGTGCACGAGCCTGAGACGCCATGACACTTGCATGTTGTGTTCACGAGGTCTTTGACAACCTGGCAGGAGATAAAAACATGAGCAGGTTAGCAAAGCTTTGTCAAGAATGTCTCACATGACATGGGTCTTACATGACATGGGTCTTACATGACAAGGGTCTTACATGACATGGGTCTTACATGACATGGGTCTTACGTGACATGGGTTTTACATGACAAGGGTCTTACATGACATGGGTTTTACATGACAAGTGTCTTACATGACATGGGTTTTACATGACAAGGGTCTTACATGACATGGGTTTTACATGACAAGGGTCTTACATGACATGGGTTTTACATGACAAGGGTCTTACATGACATGGGTTTTTACATGACAAGGGTCTTACATGACATGGGTCTTATATGATAAGGGTCTTACATGACATGGGTCTTATATGATAAGGGTCTTACATGACATGGGTCTTATATGATAAGGGTCTTACATGACATGGGTCTTATATGATAAGGGTCTTACATGACATGGGTCTTATATGATAAGGGTCTTACATGACATGGGTCTTATATGATAAGGTCTTACATGACATGGGTCTTATATGATAAGGGTCTTACATGACATGGGTCTTATATGATAAGGGTCTTACATGATATGGGTCTTATATGATAAGGGTCTTACATGACAAGGGTCTTACATGTTCCAAAGTTGGAGAATTAAAGGCATAAGTATGCAGAGTGATACATTGAGATACATAGAGATACATATAGACACTTAGAGATACATAGATATACATGGAGATACATAGACATACATAGACATACATAGACATACATAAAGATACATAAAGACATACATAGATTTATAGAGATACATGGAGATACATGGAGATGTACAGAGATACATAGAGATACATGGAGATGCATAACGATAAATAGTGATACACTGTGATACATAGAGATGCAAAGAAATATAGAGATGCACAGAGATATATAGTGATACACTGTGATACATAGAGATGCAAAGAAATATAGAGATGCACAGAGATATATAGTGATACATTGTGATACATAGAGATGCAAAGAAATATAGAGATGCACAGAGATATATAGTGATACGTTGTGATACATAGAGATGCAAAGAAATATAGAGATGCACAGAGATATATAGTGATACATTGTGATACATAGAGATGCAAAGAAATATAGAGATGCACAGAGATATATAGTGATACATTGTGATACATAGAGAAGCAAAGAAATATAGGGATGCACAGAGATATATAGTGATACATTGTGATACATAGAGAAGCAAAGAAATATAGAGATGCACAGAGATATATAGTGATACATTGTGTTACATAGAGAAGCAAAGAAATATAGAGATGCACAGAGATATATAGTGATACATTGTGATACATAGAGATGCACACAGATATATAGTGATACATTGTGATACATAGAGATGCAAAGAAATATAGAGATGCACAGAGATATATAGTGATACATTGTGATACATAGAGAAGCAAAGAAATATAGAGATGCACAGAGATATATAGTGATACATTGTGATACATAGAGAAGCAAAGAAATATAGAGATGTACAGAGATATATAGTGATACATTGTGATACATTGTGATACATAGAGAAGCAAAGAAATATAGAGATGCACAGAAATATATAGTGATACATTGTGATACATAGAGAAGCAAAGAAATATAGAGATGCACAGAGATATATAGTGATACATTGTGATACATAGAGAAGCAAATAAATATAGAGATGCACAGAGATATATAGTGATACATTGTGATACATAGAGAAGCAAAGAAATATAGAGATGCACAGAGATATATAGTGATACATTGTGTTACATAGAGAAGCAAAGAAATATAGAGATGCACAGAGATATATAGTGATACATTGTAATACATAGAGATGCAAAGAAATATAGAGATGCACAGAGATATATAGTGATACATTGTGATACATAGAGAAGCAAAGAAATATAGAGAGATGCACAGAGATAAATAGTGATACATTGTGATACATAGAGAAGCAAAGAAATATAGAGAGATGCACAGAGATAAATAGTGATACATTGTGATACATAGAGATGCAAAGAAATATAGAGAGATATACAGAGATAAATAGTGATACATTGTGATACATAGAGAAGCAAAGAAATATAGAGTTGCACAGAGATATATAGTGATACGTTGTGATACATAGAGAAGCAAAGAAATATAGAGATGCACAGAGATATATAGTGATACATTGTGATACATAGAGATGCAAAGAAATATAGAGATGCACAGAGATATATAGTGATAATTAGAGATGCATAGAGGTACGTCGGAATACATAGAGTTACTTAGTGATACATAGAGATGCATTGAGATACATCGGAATATATAGAGATACATTGGGATACATAGTGATACATAGAGATGCATAGAGATACATAGAAATACATAGAAATACATAGAGATATATAGATATGCATTGATGTGCATATAAATATATAAGGATACATAGAGATACATAGAAAAAATACATGAGCAGGTTATGAAAGCTTTGTATCTACAGTAGAAAAACACCACAGTTAGGGACTATGAATGTCATTGTTTCTACACTAGAAGACACCTTGGACCGGCCATCCTTGTCCGAAACAACATGGTGGCAGCTGAGGTTGATATGTCTAGTGGGACAATGCAGAGTTGCAGGTGCAGGCCCCAATTCCTTTCGTGGTTGTAAATGTGCACGCCTGTAATGGGAAGGTGGACACGCAACAATGGCAGAATCTCTTCGCGTTCCAGGAGGAAAATGCCACTTTCTGCGGAGACTGTAATGCTAGAGGCAACCAGTGGGGTAACGTCATAACCAACAAGCAGGGAGAAGACCTACAGAACGCACTGGTGTCCGTCAATTTAGTCTGCTTGCACGATGGAAGGTCAACCAGGATGGATACGCGAGAAGGGAACTCTGATAGTGTCATAGACCTGGCACTGGTGTCCGTCAATTTAGTCTGCTTGCACGATGGAAGGTCAAACAAGATGGCCACGCGAGAAGGGGACTCTGATAGTGTCATAGACCTGGCACTGGTGTCTGTCGATTTAGTCTGCTTGCACGATGGAAGGTCAAACAAGATGGCCACGCGAGAAGGGAACTCTGATAGTGTCATAGACCTGGCACTGGTGTCTGTCGATTTAGTCTGCTTGCACGATGGAAGGTCAAACAAGATGGCCACGCGAGAAGGGGACTCTGATAGCGTCATAGACCTGGCACTGGTGTCTGCTGCCTTCGCACCGCTTCGCAGGTGGAGAGTACTGGGATCCTACAGAAGTGATAACTATCCATCAAGAAGTCATGAGAAGACAGCAGGTAGACAACCAAACAAACAAGTCAAGAGGTGACAGCAGGTAGACTGGCAAACAAATAAGTCAAGAGAAGACAGCAGGTAGACAACCAAACAAACAAGTCAAGAGATGATAGCAGGTAGACAACCAAACAAACAAGTCAAGAGGTGACAGCAGGTAGACTGGCAAACAATAAGTCAAGAGAAGACAGCAGGTAGACAACCAAACAAACAAGTCAAGAGATGATAGCAGGTAAACAACCAAACAAACAAGTCAAGAGAAGACAGCAGGTAGACAACCAAACAAACAAGTCAAGAGGTGACAGCAGGTAGACTGGCAAACAAACAAGTCAAGAGAAGACAACAGGTAGACAACCAAACAAACAAGTCAAGAGAAGACAACAGGTAGACAACCAAACAAACAAGTCAAGAGATGACAGCAGGTAGACAACCAAACAAACAAGTCAAGAGAAGACAGCAGGTAGACAACCAAACAAACAAGTCAAGATATGACAGCATGTAGACAACCAAACAAACAAGTCAAGAGAAGACAGCAGGTAGACAACCAAACAAACAAGTCAAGAGATGACAGCAGGTAGACAACCAAACAAGCAAGTCAAGATATGACAGCATGTAGACAACCAAACAAACAAGTAAAGAGAAGACAGCAGGTAGACAAACAAACAAACAAGTCAGGAGATGACAGCAGGTAGACAACCAAACAAACAAGTCAAGAGAAGACAGCAGGTAGACAACCAAACAAACAAGTCAAGAGAAGACAGCAGGTAGACAACCAAACAAACAAGTCAAGAGATGACAGCAGGTAGACAACCAAACAAACAAGTCAAGAGATGACAGCAGGTAGACAACCAAACAAACAAGTCAAGAGATGACAGCAGGTAGACAACCAAACAAACAAGTCAAGAGAAGACAGCAGGTAGACAACCAAACAAACAAGTCAAGAGATGACAGCATGTAGACAACGAAACAAACAAGTCAAGAGATGAGAGCAGGTAGACAACCAAACAAACAAGTCAAGAGATGACAGCATGTAGACAACGAAACAAACAAGTCAAGAGATGACAGCATGTAGACAACGAAACAAATAAGTCAAGAGATGACAGCAGGTAGACAACCAAACAAACAAGTCAAGAGATGACAGCAGGTAGACAACCAAACAAACAAGTCAAGAGATGACAGCAGGTAGACAACCAAACAAACAAGTCAAGAGAAGACAGCAGGTAGACAACCAAACAAACAAGTCAAGAGATGACAGCATGTAGACAACGAAACAAACAAGTCAAGAGATGACAGCAGTTAGACAACCAAACAAACAAGTCAAGAGATGACAGCAGGTAGACACCAAACAAACAAGTCAAGAGGTGACTGCAGGTAGACAACCAAACAAACAAGTCAAGAGAAGACAGCAGGTAGACAACCAAACAAACAAGTCAAGAGGTGACAGCAGGTAGACTGGCAAACAAATAAGTTAAGAGAAGACAGCAAGTAGACAACCAAACAAACAAGTCAAGAGATGACAGCAGGTAGACTGGCAAACAAATAAGTCAAGAGAAGACAGCAAGTAGACAACCAAACAAACAAGTCAAGAGATGACAGCATGTAGACAACGAAACAAACAAGTCAAGAGATGACAGCAGGTAGACAACCAAACAAACAAGTCAAGAGATGACAGCAGGTAGACAACCAAACAAACAAGTCAAGAGAAGACAGCAGGTAGACTGGCAAACAAATAAGTCAAGAGTTGACAGCAGGTAGACAACCAACAAACAAGTCAAGAGAAGACAGCAGGTAGACAACCAAACAAACAAGTCAAGAGAAGACAGCAGGTAGACTGGCAAACAAATAAGTCAAGAGAAGACAGCAGGTAGACAACCAAACAAACAAGTCAAGAGAAGACAGCAGGTAGACTGGCAAACAAATAAGTCAAGAGATGACAGCAGGTAGACAACCAAACAAACAAGTAAGAGAAGACAGCAGGTAGACTGGCAAACAAATAAGTCAAGAGAAGACAGCAGGTAGACAACCAAACAAATAAGTCAAAGTTGACAGCAGGTAGACTGGCAAACAAACAAGTCAAGAGTTGACAGCAGGTAGACAACCAAACAAATAAGTCAAGAGTTGACAGCAGGTAGACAACCAAACAAATAAGTCATGAGAAGACAGCATGTAGACAAACAAACAAATAAGTCAAAAGGTGACAGCAGGTAGACAACCAAACAAACAAGTCAAGAGTTGACAGCAGGTAGACAACCAAACAAACAAGTCAAGAGATGACAGCAGGTAGACAACCAAACAAACAAGTCAAGAGTTGACAGCAGGTAGACAACCAAACAAACAAGTCAAGAGGTGACAGCAGGTAGACTGGCAAACAAATAAGTCAAGAGAAGACAGCAAGTAGACAACCAAACAAACAAGTCAAGAGAAGAAAGCAGGTAGACGGACAAACAAACAAATCAAAAGAAGACAGCAGGTAGAGAACCAAACAAACAAGTCAAGAGAAGACAGCAGGTAGACTGACAAACATACAAGTCAATAGAAGACAGCAGGTAGAGAACCAAACAAACAAGTCAAGAGAAGACAGCAGATAGAGAAATGTAGAAACATATCAAGAGAAGGTAGCAGTTAGACAACCAAACAAACAAGTCAAGAGAAGACAGCAGGTAGACTGGCAAACAAATAAGTCAAGAGAAGACAGCAGGTAGACAACCAAACAAACAAGTCAAGAGATGATAGCAGGTAACAACCAAACAAACAAGTCAAGAGAAGACAGCAGGTAGACAACCAAACAAACAAGTCAAGAGGTGACAGCAGGTAGACAACCAAACAAACAAGTCAAGAGAAGACAACAGGTAGACAACCAAACAAACAAGTCAAGAGAAGACAACAGGTAGACAACCAAACAAACAAGTCAAGAGATGACAGCAGGTAGACAACCAAACAAACAAGTCAAGAGAAGACAGCAGGTAGACAACCAAACAAACAAGTCAAGATATGACAGCATGTAGACAACCAAACAAACAAGTCAAGAGAAGACAGCAGGTAGACAACCAAACAAACAAGTCAAGAGATGACAGCAGGTAGACAACCAAACAAGCAGTCAAGATATGACAGCATGTAGACAACCAAACAAACAAGTAAAGAGAAGACAACAGGTAGACAACCAAACAAACAAGTCAGGAGATGACAGCAGGTAGACAACCAAACAAACAAGTCAAGAGAAGACAGCAGGTAGACAACCAAACAAACAAGTCAAGAGAAGACAGCAGGTAGACAACCAAACAAACAAGTCAAGAGATGACAGCAGGTAGACAACCAAACAAACAAGTCAAGAGATGACAGCATGTAGACAACGAAACAAACAAGTCAAGAGATGACAGCAGTTAGACAACCAAACAAACAAGTCAAGAGATGACAGCAGGTAGACAACCAAACAAACAAGTCAAGAGGTGACTGCAGGTAGACAACCAAACAAACAAGTCAAGAGAAGACAGCAGGTAGACAACCAAACAAACAAGTCAAGAGGTGACAGCAGGTAGACTGGCAAACAAATAAGTCAAGAGAAGACAGCAAGTAGACAACCAAACAAACAAGTCAAGAGGTGACAGCAGGTAGACTGGCAAACAAATAAGTCAAGAGAAGACAGCAAGTAGACAACCAAACAAACAAGTCAAGAGATGACAGCATGTAGACAACGAAACAAACAAGTCAAGAGATGACAGCAGGTAGACAACCAAACAAACAAGTCAAGAGATGACAGCAGGTAGACAACCAAACAAACAAGTCAAGAGAAGACAGCAGGTAGACTGGCAAACAAATAAGTCAAGAGTTGACAGCAGGTAGACAACCAAACAAACAAGTCAAGAGAAGACAGCAGGTAGACAACCAAACAAACAAGTCAAGAGAAGACAGCAGGTAGACTGGCAAACAAATAAGTCAAGAGAAGACAGCAGGTAGACAACCAAACAAACAAGTCAAGAGAAGACAGCAGGTAGACTGGCAAACAAATAAGTCAAGAGATGACAGCAGGTAGACAACCAAACAAACAAGTAAGAGAAGACAGCAGGTAGACTGGCAAACAAATAAGTCAAGAGAAGACAGCAGGTAGACAACCAAACAAATAAGTCAAAAGTTGACAGCAGGTAGACTGGCAAACAAACAAGTCAAGAGTTGACAGCAGGTAGACAACCAAACAAATAAGTCAAGAGTTGACAGCAGGTAGACAACCAAACAAATAAGTCATGAGAAGACAGCATGTAGACAAACAAACAAATAAGTCAAAAGGTGACAGCAGGTAGACAACCAAACAAACAAGTCAAGAGTTGACAGCAGGTAGACAACCAAACAAACAAGTCATGAGTTGACAGCAGGTAGACAACCAAACAAACAAGTCAAGAGAAGACAGCAAGTAGACAACCAAACAAACAAGTCAAGAGAAGAAAGCAGGTAGACGGACAAACAAACAAATCAAAAGAAGACAGCAGGTAGACTGACAAACAAACAAATCAAAAGAAGACAGCAGGTAGAGAACCAAACAAACAAGTCAGAGAAGACAGCAGGTAGACTGACAAACATACAAGTCAAGAGAAGACAGCAGGTAGAGAACCAAACAAACAAGTCAAGAGAAGACAGCAGATAGAGAAATGTAGAAACATATCAAGAGAAGGTAGCAGTTAGACAACCAACAAACAAGTCAAGAGAAGACAGCAGGTAGATTGACAAACAAACAAGTCAAGAGAAGACATCAGGCAGACTGACAAACATACAAGTCAAGAGAAGACAGCATGTAGACAAACAAACGTAGAATGATCTATTCCTAACACAAGGGAAATAATTCACGCAGGGTGTCAGTAGAATGATCTATTCCTAACACAAGGGAAATAATTCACACAGGGTGTCAGTAGAATGATCTATTCCTAACACAAGGGAAATAATTCACACCGGATGTTAAAGAGAGAGAGAGAGAGAGAGAGAGAGAGAGAGGAGCCTGGGTGATGACATTCTTCAAGTAAAACAAAAGTAACGATCTCTCAGCGCCTTGCTAGGCGTTGTGATGTTTGTGATAATATTTGTCCGTGACTTAACACATTTTCTGTGTAATATGGTCTGTATTACGCCCGGCCGCTTATACTTCCCAGAAAAGTCTCTGGTAAAACACTTATTTTTCTGGATGAATTCCGGTGGCTTACTGGTCCGGGGAAAAAACACAACTACTTCTAGGAATTAAATTGAATACCGAAGACTAGGAATTCAAGTGAATACCGAAGACTAGGATTCAAGTGAGTACCGAAGACTAGGAATTCAATCGAATACCGAAGAAAACTATCGTCCAGAATCATAAAAGAATATTCCAGAGACTAAAAGACAAATACTTCCAGTGCCAAGAACTGGTCTTAACTTTCCTAGGCTTCGAACGCGACGAAATGAATCCCGAATGTTGGAGGAAGCCACAATCCTAAATGTTGGAGGAAGCCACATTCCTGAATGTTGGAGGAAGCCACAATCCTAAATGTTGGAGGAAGCCACATTCCTAAATGTTGGAGGAAGCCACATTCCTGAATGTTGGAGGAAGCCACAATCCTAAATGTTGGAGGAAGCCACATTCCTGAATGTTGGAGGAAGCCACAATCCTAAATGTTGGAGGAAGCCACATTCCTGAATGTTGGAGGAAGCCACAATCCTAAATGTTGGAGGAAGCCACATTCCTGAATGTTGGAGGAAGCCACATTCCTGAATGTTGGAGGAAGCCACAATCCTAAATGTTGGAGGAAGCCACATTCCTGAATGTTGGAGGAAGCCACAATCCTAAATGTTGGAGGAAGCCACATTCCTGAATGTTGGAGGAAGCCACAATCCTAAATGTTGGAGAAAGCCACAATCCTAAATGTTGGAGGAAGCCACATTCCTGTATGTTGGAGAAAGCCACAATCCTAAATGTTGGAGGAAGCCACAATCCTAAATGTTGGAGGAAGCCACAATCCTAAATGTTGGAGGAAGCCACATTCCTGTATGTTGGAGAAAGCCACAATCCTAAATGTTGGAGGAAGCCACAATCCTAAATGTTGGAGGAAGCCACATTCCTGTATGTTGGAGAAAGCCACAATCCTAAATGCTGGAGGAAACCACAATCCTGAATACCAAGTATTGATGTCAGACCGACCGCCGCTGCTAAAGGAATGCCACTTTATAAATGTTATTGAAATAAATCTGCTATGAAGACATTTGATCATGGAAGTTGTCAACAAATTCTAAAAGCTCGAGTGTTCTTCGCACCCAAAGGTGTGGCTTGGCCTGACAGGTGTCTCTGCCTCCTTTAAACTCACTTATTTAAAATGTTGACAGACAGTCTCAGTGTGCACAAGTCATGAATTCGTCACTGGAAAATAGCGGACAATGAGGACAAATCAAACTGAGACCGATCCAACAATAACCTACTTAACGGCGTCGCTTCACTCTCGGTTAGAAAGATGCTTTCACTCACGTTGGCTCGTCTAGTACATGAATAAGTGGACCTTGAAGCTGTCAGCGAATGCCATCTTCTCTACTGAGCGCTCGAATTGGTGGCCATGCTAGATTTAGTCTCAATCCGTCACGTGTTTCAAGTATGTCAAACTGTCACTTTCTCTTTCATTTTGTCATTCACTTTTCTTTCTCTCAATCCATTTCTCTTTAAATTTCTCAAATTAATGTTTCTAACAAGTTCGGCCTGTAACTATTTCTTAGCTCACTTTCCTCTCCGGCGCTCTTTCTCTTTAAGACTTTGATTATTTCTCTGTCTTCCTCTCCAACATTATCACCCTGCAGTTATGATTCAAATATCCGATGATAACAAATTCCTATCTTTCGCACATCACGACTTTAAGAAATGGTTATCATAGTTCAAGTCTCTTATCATAGCTCAAGTCTCTTATCATAGTTCAAGTATCTTATCATAGTTCAAGTCTCTTATCATAGATCGCGTCTCTTATCATAGTTCACGTCTCTTATCATTGCTCACGTTTCATATCATAATTCACGTCTCTTATCATAACTCAAGTCTCTTATCATAGTTCAAGTCTCTTATCATAGATCGCGTCTCTTATCATAGATCGCGTCTCTTATCATAGATCAAGTCTCTTAACATAGCTCAAGTCTCTTATCATAGATCAAGTCTCTTATCATAGATCGCGTCTCTTATCATAGTTCATGCCTCTTATCACAGATCAAGTCTCTTATCATAGATCACGTCTCTTATCATAGTTCATGTCTCTTATCATAGATCGCGTCTCTTATCATAGTTCATGCCTCTTATCATAGATCACGTCTCTTATCATAGTTCAAGTCTCTTATCATAGATCACGTCTTTTATCATAGTTCAAGTCTCTTATCATAGATCACGTCTCTTATCATAGTTCAAGTCTCTTATCATAGATCGCGTCTCTTAGCATAGTTCATGCCTCTTATCATAGATCAAGTCTCTTATCATAGTTCATGTCTCTTATCATAGATCACGTCTCTTATCATAGTTCATGCCTCTTATTATAGATCACGTCTCTTATCATAGTTCATGTCTCTTATCATAGATCACGTCTCTTATCATAGTTCAAGTATATTATCATAGATCACGTCTCTTATCATAGTTCATGCCTCTTATCATAGATCAAGTCTCTTATCATTGATCACGTCTCTTATCATAGTTCAAGTCTCTTATCATAGATCGCGTCTCTTATCATAGATCAAGTCTCTTATCATAGCTCAAGTCTCTTATCATAGTTCAAATCTCTTATCATAGATCGCGTCTCTTATCATAGTTCATGCCTCTTATCATAGTTCAAGTCTCTTATCATAGATCACGTCTCTTATCATAGTTCACGTCACTTATCATAGATCGCATCTCTTATCATAGTTCACGTCACTTATCATAGTTCACGTCTCTTATCATAGTTCAAGTCTCCTATCATAGCTCAAGTCCCTTATCATAGTTCACGTCTCTTATCATAGTTCACGTCTCTTATCATAGTTCACGTCTCTTATCATTGTTCACTTCAATTTTCATAGATCACGTCTCTTATCATAATTCAAGTATATTATAATAGATCACGTCTCTTATGATAATTCACGTCTCGTATCATTTTTCGCGTCTCTTATCATAGATTGCGTCTCTTATCATAGTTCACGATTCTTATCTTTGTTCACGTCTCTTATCATAGATCGCACCCCTTATCATTGTTCACGTCTCTTATCATTGTTCACATCTCTTATCATTATTCACGTCTCTTATCATTGTTCACATCTCTTATCATTGTTCCCATCTCTTATCATTGTTCACGTCTCTTATCATTGTTCACATCTCTTATAATTGTTCACGTCTCTTATAGTTGACGTCTCTTAACATAGTTCACGTCTCTTATCATAGTTAACGTCACTTATCATAGATCACGTCTCTTATCCTACTTCAAGTCTCTTATCGTAGATCACGTCTCTTATCATAGTTCAGTCATTTATCATAGATCACGTCTCTTATCATAATTCACGTCTCTTATCATAGCTCAAGTCTCTTATCATAGTTCAAGTCTCTTATCATAGATCGCGTCTCTTATCATAGTTCACGTCTTTTATCATTGCTCACGTTTCATATCATATTTCACGTCTCTTATCAAAGCTCAAGTCTCTTATCATAGTTCAAGTCTCTTATCATAGATCGCGTCTCTTATCATAGTTCAGTCACTTATCATAGATCACGTCTCTTATCGTAGCTCAAGACTCTTATCATAGTTCAAGTCTCTTATCATTGATCGCGTCTCTTATCATAGTTCACGTTTCTTATCATTGCTCACGTTTCATATCATATTTCACGTCTCTTATCATAGCTCAAGTCTCTTATCATAGTTCAAGTCTCTTATCATAGATCGCGTCTCTTATCATAGTTCATGCCTCTTGTCATAGTTCAGGTCTCCTATCATATTTCACGTTTCATATCATAGTTAAAGTTTAATATCACAGTTAAAGTCTCATATCATAATTCACGTCTCTTATCATAGTTAAAGTCTCATATCATATTTAAAGTCTCATATCACAGTTAAAGTCTATATCACAGTTAAAGTTTTATATCATAGTTCACGTCTCTTATCATAGTTAAAGTCTCATATCATATTTAAAGTCTCATATCATAGTTAAATCTCATATCATAGTTAAAGTCTCATATCACAGTTAAAGTCTATATCACAGTTAAAGTTTTATATCATAGTTAACGTCTCTTATCATAGTTAAAGTCTCATATCATATTTAAAGTCTTATATCATAGTTAATGTCTCATATCATAGTTAAAGTCTCATATCATAGTTAAAGTCTCATATCATAGTTAAAGTCTCATATCATAGTTAAAGTATCATATCATAGTTAAAGTCCCATATCATAGTTAATGTCTCATATCATAGTTAAAGTCTCATATCATAGTTAAAGTCTCATATCATAGTTAATGTCTCATATCATAGTTAAAGTCTCATATCATAGTTAAAGTCTCATATCATAGTTAATGTCTCATATCATAGTTAAAGTCTCATATCATAGTTAAAGTCCCATATCATAGTTAATGTCTCATATCATAGTTAAAGTCTCATATCATAGTTAAAGTATCATATCATAGTTAAAGTCTCATATCATAGTTAATGTCTCATATCATAGTTAAAGTCCCATATCATAGTTAATGTCTCATATCATAGTTAAAGTCTCATATCATAGTTAAAGTCTCATATCATAGTTAAAGTCTCATATCATAGTTAAAGTCTCATATCATAGTTAAAGTCTCATATCATAGTTAAAGTCTCATATCATAGTTAAAGTCTCATATCATAGTTAAAGTCTCATATCATAGTTAAAGTCTGTGTCCCCACTCATCGACACCAGTACCAGGAGACTTACAAAAAGTGCGTCATCGCGGAAACGAGATGTTTGGGGGTAGCTGTAAGGAACGTCCAGAAGAGACAATCAGAATCGAGGTAATAAGAGAAAGTTAACTATGAATAACATAATAAGAGAAAGTTAACTATGAATAACATAATAAGAGAAAGTTAACTATGAATAACATAATAAGAGAAAGTTAACTAAGAATGCTATAATATAAGAAAGTTAACTATGAATGACATAATAAGAGAACAAATAAATTGCTGTCCATCTGGAGAGACGGTCGAGTGTCGCCTTACCATACTAGACATAGACGAGAGAATGTCGAGTGTCGCCTTACCATACTAGACATAGACGAGAGAATGTCGAGTGACGCCTCACCATACTAGACATTGGTGAGAGAATATCGAGTGACGCCTCACCATACTAGACATTGGTGAGAGAATATCGAGTGACGTCATAACATACACGACACAGACGAGAGAATGTTGCGTGACGCCCTACCATACTAGACATCAGCAAGAGAATATCGAGTGACGCCCTACCGTACTAGACATCGGCCAGATAATGTCGAGTGACGCGCTACCTTATTAGACATAGCGAGAGAATGTCGAGTGACTCCCTACCATACTAGACATCGGCGAGAGAATGTCGAGTTACGCCCTACCATACTAGACATCGGCGAGAGAATGTAAAGTAACGCCTTACCATACTAGACAACAGCAAGAGAATGTCGAGTGACGCCTTACCACACTAGACTTAGGCGAGAAAATGTCGAATGACGTCATAGCATACACAACATAGACAAGAGAATGTCTAGTGACGCCTTACCGTACTAGACAAAGGCGAGAGAATGTCCAGTGACGCCCTACCATACATGACATAGACGAGAGAATGTCGAGTGACGCCCTACCATACTAGACATAGACTAGAGATTGCTGAGTGATGCCCTATTATACCAGACATAGACTAGAGATTGCTGAGTGATGCCCTATTATACCAGACTTAGACTAGAAATTGCTGAGTGATGCCCTATTATACCAGACATAGATTAGAGATTGCTGAGTGATGACTTATTATACCAGACATAGACTAGTGATTGCTGAGTGATGCCCTATTATTCCAGACATAGACTAGAGATTGCTGAGTGATGCCCTATTATACCAGACATAGACTAGAGATTGCTGAGTGATGCCCTATTATACCAGACTTAGACTAGAGATTGCTGAGTGATGCCCTATTATACCAGACATAGACTAAAGATTGCTGAGTGATGGCCTATTATATCAGACATAAACTAGAGATTGCTGAGTGATGACTTATTATACCAGACATAGACTAGTGATTGCTGAGTGATGCCCTATTATACCAGACATAGAGTAGAGATTGCTGAGTGATGCCCTATTATACCAGACATAGACTAAAGATTGCTGAGTGATGCCCTATCATACCAGACATAGACCAGAGATTGCTGAGCGATGCCCTATTATGCCAGACATGGACTAGAGATAGCTGAGTGATGCCCTATTAAATCAGACTTAGATTAGAGACAGCTGAGTGATGCCCTATTATACCAGACATAGACTAGAGATAGCTGAGTGATGCCCTATTATACCAGACATAGACTAGAGATTGCTGAGTGATGCACTATTATACCAGACATAGACTAGAGATTGCTGAGTGATGCCCTATTATACCAGACATAGACTAGAGATAGCTGAGTGATGCCCTATTATACCAGACAGATTAGAGATAGCTGAGTGATGCCCTATTATTCCAGACATAGACTAGAGATAGCTGAGCGATGACCTATTATACCAGACATAGATTGGAGATTGCTGAGTGATGCCCTATTATACCAGACAGATTAGAGATAGCTGAGTGATGCCCTATTATACCAGACATAGATTAAAGACTGCTGTATGATGCCCTATTACACCAAACATAGACTAGAGATAGCTGAGTGATGCCCTATTATACCAGACATAGACTAAAGATAGCTGAATGGTGCCCTATAATACCAGACATAGACTAGAGATAGCTGAATGATGCCCTATTACACCAAACATAGATTAGAGATTGCTGAGTGATGCCCTATCATACCAGACATAGAGTAGAGATAGCTGAGTGATGCCCTATTATACCAGACATAGACTAAAGATAGCTGAGTGATGCCCTATTATACTAGACATAAACTAGAGATTGCTGAGTGATGCCCTATTACACCAGACATAGACTAGAGATTGCCGAGTGATGCCCTATTACACCAGACATAGATTAGAGATTGCTGAGTGATGCCCTATTACACCAAACATAGACTAGAGATTGCTGAGTGATGCCCTATTACACCAGACATAGACTAGAGATTGCCGAGTGATGACCTAAAAAAAAGACATAGACGCGAGAATGTCGAGTGATGTCCTATTACACCAGACATAGACGCGAGAAAGTCGAGTGATGTCCTACTATACAAGACATTATCATAATCATGTGCCATACCAGTTGGTATACGCGATCATGTCCTGCCACAATCTTCTATCAATAATGCATTTTATCACTTCTGTTGTTGGCTATTTTCCATGACATGACACTAGTCTGTTCAGTAAATTCTTTCTTTGTCGTCCGCGATCTCTCTTTCCTTTTATTGTGCCAGTTGTAACCAAGTATTCCAACTTTCCTCTTCTCATGATGGGCTCGAAAAATGTTGATTGTTTCTTTCTGATGTTTTTTAGGAGCTCCCTTTTTGTGTTGGCCTCTTTAAGAATTTCCTTGTTGGTCTTTTTAGCTGTCCAGGGAACTTTCAACATTCTTCTGAGAAATCCCATCTCTGTGACCTCTAATCGTCTTTTCATTTGTTTGTCTACTGTCCATGATTCGCTTCCTTAGGTCAGAACTGGCTTTATATAGCACCGTTGAACTCTCTTTCTCACTTCTATTTACACAGATTTGTTACATAAGACGTCTTTCATTTTCTGAAATGTTATTTTGGCCTGAGCTATTCTGCTTTTTATTTCTGTGGTGCATCTTCCATCTGATGTTATTATTGTGCCCAAGTATTTGACGCGTTGCACTTGTTTCACATTTGTCCTGTTTATTTTTATGCTGCATGATGGTGATGATTGTTGCTTCGATATAATCATTACTTCTGTTTTCTGACTATTCAGATTGAGACCTTCTTGTTGTTCTTGTTTTTCTATTATACCTATCCTTTCTTGTAGTTCATTCTCTGTCTCTGCTATTAAGACTGCTGTGTCATCCGTCCTAACTTACAAGACATAGAGGAGAGAATGTCGAGTGATGCCCTACCATAGAAGACATAGAGGAGAGAATGTCGAGAAGGACGACGAGCTCGATGTAGACCATGTTGGAGGACACCATGAGAGAAACTCTACAACATCATCAGGTGCCAATAACTGAGGCCGTCATAAGAACAAGAACGTTATCTTTACTTCGACATCGAAAGCAGTAAAAAGAAGAGGAAGAGAAGAATGGGAGGAGCAGAGAGACATAGGAAACCTGCCACGATTGCACTTTTTGTGGTTTCCTTATCTATTTGCTCACATTCTCTGTGTTTTTGAAGAGAAACATTTGATCTGTCATTCCTGGTATCCTAAAGCGTGAAAGTTGTGATAACATGCCCGGTGAGTTGATTTCTAAAGAAGATAATACGTACTTTTGACTACACTTTTCCAGTTGTTAGGAACCTTTCTCTCCTTCTCTCTCCGTTTCTCTCTCCCCCTTCCCCCCCCCCTCTCTCTCTCTTTCTCTCTATCTCCTCTCACTCATTCTACATCTCTCTCCCTCTCTCTCCCTTTCCCTAACTCTCTCTGCCTCTCCTCCTGTCCCCTCCCTCTCACACTCTATCCCTCTCACACTCTCTCTACCTCTCCCTTCCTCCCTTCCTCTGTCCCTCAGAGAGTAAAACCGATAGTCTGTAAGTTTCTCTCTCTGCACTAAAAGCAACGAGACCATAACAAGTCTACACTAGAATTCAACAATTTGAGTAACACACCAAAAGCTCACCTTAATTCCAGCCTCGCTGTTGTGCTCGTCAACCTGTGAGTAACACACCAAAAACTCACCTTAATTCCAGCCTGGCTGTTGTGCTCGTCAACCTGTCAGTAACACACCAAAAACTCACCTTAATTCCAGCCTCGCTGTTGTGCTCGCCAACCTGTGAGTAACACACCAAAAACTCACCTTAATTCCAGCCTCGCTGTTGTGCTCGTCAACCTGTGAGTAACACACCAAAAACTCACCTTAATTCCAGCCTGGCTGTTGTGCTCGTCAACCTGTCAGTAACACACCAAAAACTCACCTTAATTCCAGCCTGGCTGTTTTGCTCGTCAACCTGTCAGTAACACACCAAAAACTCACCTTAATTCCAGCCTGGCTGTTGTGCTCGTCAACCTGTCAGTAACACACCAAAAACTCACCTTAATTCCAGCCTGGCTGTTGTGCTCGTCAACCTGTCAGTAACACACCAAAAACTCACCTTAATTCCAGCCTCGCTGTTGTGCTCGTCAACCTGTCAGTAACACACCAGAAACTCACCTTAATTCCAGCCTCGCTGTTGTGCTCGTCAACCTGTCAGTAACACACCAAAAACTCACCTTAATTCCAGCCTGGCTGTTGTGCTCGTCAACCTGTCAGTAACACACCAAAAAACTCACCTTAATTCCAGCCTGGCTGTTGTGCTCGTCAACCTGTCAGTAACACACCAAAAACTCACCTTAATTCCAGCCTGGCTGTTGTGCTCGTCAACCTGTCAGTAACACACCAAAAACTCACCTTAATTCCAGCCTGGCTGTTGTGCTCGTCAACCTGTCAGTAACACACCAAAAACTCACCTTAATTCCAGCCTGGCTATTGTGCTCGTCAACCTGTCAGTAACACACCAAAAACTCACCTTAATTCCAGCCTGGCTGTTGTGCTCGTCAACCTGTCAGTAACACACCAAAAACTCACCTTAATTCCAGCCTCGCTGTTGTGCTCGCCAACCTGTGAGTAACACACCAAAAACTCACCTTAATTCCAGCCTCGCTGTTGTGCTCGTCAACCTGTGAGTAACACACCAAAAACTCACCTTAATTCCAGCCTGGCTGTTGTGCTCGTCAACCTGTCAGTAACACACCAGAAACTCACCTTAATTCCAGCCTGGCTGTTGTGCTCGTCAACCTGTCAGTAACACACCAAAAACTCACCTTAATTCCAGCCTCGCTGTAGTGCTCGTCAACCTGTCAGTAACACACCAGAAACTCACCTTAATTCCAGCCTCGCTGTTGTGCTCGTCAACCTGTCAGTAACACACCAGAAACTCACCTTAATTCCAGCCTGGCTGTTGTGCTCGTCAACCTGTCAGTAACACACCAAAAACTCACCTTAATTCCAGCCTGGCTGTTGTGCTCGTCAACCTGTCAGTAACACACCAAAAACTCACCTTAATTCCAGCCTGGCTGTTGTGCTCGTCAACCTGTCAGTAACACACCAAAAACTCACCTTAATTCCAGCCTCGCTGTTGTGCTCGTCAACCTGTCAGTAACACACCAGAAACTCACCTTAATTCCAGCCTCGCTGTTGTGCTCGTCAACCTGTCAGTAACACACCAAAAACTCACCTTAATTCCAGCCTCGCTGTTGTGCTCGTCAACCTGTCAGTAACACACCAGAAACTCACCTTAATTCCAGCCTCGCTGTTGTGCTCGTCAACCTGTCAGTAACACACCAAAAACTCACCTTAATTCCAGCCTGGCTGTTGTGCTCGTCAACCTGTGAGTAACACACCAAAAACTCACCTTAATTCCAGCCTGGCTGTTGTGCTCGTCAACCTGTCAGTAACACACCAAAAACTCACCTTAATTCCAGCCTCGCTGTTGTGCTCCTCAACCTGTCAGTAACACACCAAAAACTCACCTTAATTCCAGCCTGGCTGTTGTGCTCGTCAACCTGTCAGTAACACACCAAAAACTCACCTTAATTCCAGCCTCGCTGTTGTGCTCGTCAACCTGTCAGTAACACACCAGAAACTCACCTTAATTCCAGCCTGGCTGTTGTGCTCGTCAACCTGTCAGTAACACACCAAAAACTCACCTTAATTCCAGCCTGGCTGTTGTGCTCGTTAACCTGTGAGTAACACACCAAAAACTCACCTTAATTCCAGCCTGGCTGTTGTGCTCGTCAACCTGTCAGTAACACACCAAAAACTCACCTTAATTCCAGCCTGGCTGTTGTGCTCGTCAACCTGTGAGTAACACACCAAAAACTCACCTTAATTCCAGCCTGGCTGTTGTGCTCGTCAACCTGTCAGTAACACACCAAAAACTCACCTTAATTCCAGCCTCGCTGTTGTGCTCGTCAACCTGTCAGTAACACACCAAAAACTCACCTTAATTCCAGCCTCGCTGTTGTGCTCGTCAACCTGTCAGTAACACACCAAAAACTCACCTTAATTCCAGCCTGGCTGTTGTGCTCGTCAACCTGTCAGTAACACACCAGAAACTCACCTTAATTCCAGCCTGGCTGTTGTGCTCGTCAACCTGTCAGTAACACACCAGAAACTCACCTTAATTCCAGCCTGGCTGTTGTGCTCGTCAACCTGTCAGTAACACACCAGAAACTCACCTTAATTCCAGCTGGCTGTTGTGCTCGTCAACCTGTCAGTAACACACCAGAAACTCACCTTAATTTCCAGCCTGGCTGTTGTGCTCGTCAACCTGTCAGTAACACACCAGAAACTCACCTTAATTCCAGCCTGGCTGTTGTGCTCGTCAACCTGTCAGTAACACACCAAAAACTCACCTTAATTCCAGCCTCGCTGTTGTGCTCGCCAACCTGTGAGTAACACACCAAAAACTCACCTTAATTCCAGCCTCGCTGTTGTGCTCGTCAACCTGTGAGTAACACACCAAAAACTCACCTTAATTCCAGCCTGGCTGTTGTGCTCGTCAACCTGTCAGTAACACACCAGAAACTCACCTTAATTCCAGCCTGGCTGTTGTGCTCGTCAACCTGTCAGTAACACACCAAAAACTCACCTTAATTCCAGCCTCGCTGTAGTGCTCGTCAACCTGTCAGTAACACACCAGAAACTCACCTTAATTCCAGCCTGGCTGTTGTGCTCGTCAACCTGTCAGTAACACACCAGAAACTCACCTTAATTCCAGCCTGCCTGTTGTGCTCGTCAACCTGTCAGTAACACACCAAAAACTCACCTTAATTCCAGCCTGGCTGTTGTGCTCGTCAACCTGTCAGTAACACACCAAAAACTCACCTTAATTCCAGCCTGGCTGTTGTGCTCGTCAACCTGTCCCCGAATATCCTTCTCTGAGCGCTTTCCGTGGTGCAGGAACTTCCGTGTAAACTTCAGACCAAACTGGATGTTGTCACCACACCCGCCCCACCGCCACGTTTCTGTGTTCTCCAGATGTTTGGACTCGTCGCACGTGCATCTGTCAATGACGCCTTGAGCGCACGCTCGCGCCACCTCATGCACCAGTCCAGCTGAGGAAATGGCATAAAGGAATGACGTTTCCTTGAAGCCTGAAACACAAAAAGTGACCTATGAGATAACACAAGATACACAATCCTTGAACCCTGATGTACAACCACAAATAAAAATAAATAGAGGCCGTGATAAGCGCAGTGATGTGCTCGTGCAATCTTGGTCGAGCATTTCTTGGTGCTAAGACGTCAACAGAAATGAAGGAAGGAGGCTCAAGGTCTATTCTGATACTACTTCTTTCCTTCCTCATTTGCCTTTCAGCGTCGAAGGGAGATATAATTACAATTATTTTGCACTTCTACTGTCCTCTTCTGCTGTTATGTTTCCTTGTGTTTCTAATATTCCATCCATCCATTTTTTACATTGTCGGCCCATGTGTCTCGTGTTCTCGCAACATTATGAAGGCTCGTTGTGTTGTGTTTTGGTATTTCCGTTTTATCACTTGGCCAAACAATTTTATCTGTTGCTTCTTCATGTATTCTATGGCGGGAATTATTCCTAGCTTGTTTTCTCAGTTTTTTATTTCTGATCTGGGGATTGGTTGGTCGCGAGGTAAGACGAAATCAAAGGTTGTTAGAGACACTTTATCAAAGTTGTTAGAGCCACTTTATCAAAGGTTGTTAGAGACACTTTATCAAAGGTTGTTAGAGACACGTTATCAAAGGTTGTTAGAGACACTTTATCAAAGGTTGTTAGAGACACTTTATCAAAGGTTGTTACAGACACTTTATCAAAGGTTGTTAGAGACACTTTATCAAAGGTTGTTAGAGACACTTTATCAAAGGTTGTTAGAGACACTTTATCAAAGTTGTTAGAGACACTTTATCAAAGGTTGTTAGAGCCACTTTATCAAAGGTTGTTAGAGACACTTTATCAAAGGTTGTTACAGACACTTTATCAAAGGTTGTTAGAGACACTTTATCAAAGGTTGTTACAGACACTTTATCAAAGGTTGGTAGAGACATTTTATCAAAGGTTGTTAGAGACACTTTAACAAAGGCCGTTAGAGACACTTTATCAAAGGTTGTTAGAGACACTTTATCAAAGGTTGTTAGAGACACTTTATCAAAGTTTGTTAGAGACACTTTATCAAAGGTTGTTAGAGCCACTTTATCAAAGGTTGTTAGAGACACTTTATCAAAGGTTGTTACAGACACTTTATCAAAGGTTGTTAGAGACACTTTATCAAAGGTTGTTACAGACACTTTATCAAAGGTTGTTAGAGACACTTATCAAAGGTTGTTAGAGACACTTTATCAAAGGTTGTTAGAGACACTTTATTAAAGTTCGTTAGAGACACTTTATCAAACGTTGTTAGAGACACTTTATCAAAGGTTGTTAGAGGACACTTTATCAAAGGTTGTTAGAGACACTTTATCAAAGGTCGTTAGAGGCACTTTGTCAAAGGTTGTTAGAGACACTTTATCAAAGGTTGTTAGAGACACTTTATCAAAGGTTGTTCGAGACACTTTATCAAAGGTTGTTAGAGACACTTTATCAAAGGTTGTTAGAGAGACTTTATCAAAGGTTGTTAGAGACACTTTATTAAAGTTCGTTAGAGACACTTTATCAAACGTTGTTAGAGACACTTTATCAAAGGTCGTTAGAGGCACTTTGTCAAAGGTCGTTATAGACACTTTATCAACGGTGGTTAGAGATACTTTATCAATTGTCATTAGAGACACTTTATCACAATTTCCTAGAGACACTGTATCAACGGTCGTTAGAGATGTTTTATTAAAGGTTGTTAGAGACAGTTTATCAACGGTAATTAGAGCCATTTTATCAAAGGTCTTTAGAGACATTTTATCAAAGGTCGTTAGAGACACTTTATCGAAGGTTGTTAGATACACTTTCTGAAAGGCTGTTAGTGACACTTTATCAAAGGTTGTTAGAGACACTTTAACAAAGGCCGTTAGAGACACTTTATCAAAGGTTGTTAGAGACACTTTATCAAAGTTTGTTAGAGACACTTTATCAAAGATTGTTAGAGACACGTTATCAAAGGCTGTTAGAGACACGTTATCAAAGTTTGTTAGAGACACTTTATCAAAGTTTGTTAGAGACACTTTATCAAAGTTTGTTATAGACACTTTATCAAAGGCTGTTAGAGAATCTTTATCAAAGGCTGTTAGAGACACTTTATCAAAGGTTGGTAGAGACATTTTATCAAAGGTTGTTAGAGACATTTTATCAAAGGTTGTTAGAGACACTTTATCAAAGTTTGTTAGAGACACTTTATCAAAGGTTGTTAGAGACATTTTATCAAAGGTTGGTAGAGACACTTTATCAAAGGTTGTTAGAGACACTTTATCACTTTATCAAAGGTTGTTAGAGACATTTTATCAAAGGTTGTTAGAGACATTTTATCAAAGGTTGGTAGAGACACTTTATCAAAGGTTGTTAGAGACACTTTATCAAAGGTTGGTAGAGACTCTTTATTAAAGGTTGGTAGAGACACGTTATCAAAGGTTGTTAGAGACACGTTATCAAAGTTTGTTAGAGACACTTTATCAAAGTTGTTAGAGACATTTTATCAAAGGTTGGTAGAGACATTTTATCAAAGGTTGGTAGAGACATTTTATCAAAGGTGTTAGAGACATTTTATCAAAGGTTGGTAGAGACATTTTATCAAAGGTTGTTAGAGACACGTTATCAAAGGTTGTTAGAGACATTTTATCAAAGGTTGGTAGAGACATTTTATCAAAGGTTGGTAGAGACATTTTATCAAAGGTTGTTAGAGACATTTATCAAAGGTTGTTAGAGACACGTTATAATGGTTGGTAGAGACACTTTATCAAAGGTTGTTAGAGACACGTTATCAAAGGTTGGTAGAGACACTTTATCAAAGGTTGGTAGAGACACGTTATCAAAGGTTGTTAGAGACATTTTATCAAAGGTTGGTAGAGACATTTTATCAAAGGTTGTTAGAGACACGTTATCAAAGGTTGTTAGAGACATTTTATCAAAGGTTGGTAGAGACATTTTATCAAAGGTTGTTAGAGACACGTTATCAAAGGTTGTTAGAGACATTTTATCAAAGGTTGGTAGAGACATTTTATCAAAGGTTGGTAGAGACATTTTATCAAAGGTTGGTAGAGACACGTTATAATGGTTGGCAGAGACACTTTATCAAAGGTTGTTAGAGACACGTTATCAAAGGTTGTTAGAGACACGTTATAATGGTTGGTAGAGACACTTTATCAAAGTTTGTTAGAGACACGTTATCAAAGGTTGTTAGAGACATTTTATCAAAGGTTGTTAGAGACATTTTATCAAAGGTTGTTAGAGACACGTTATCAAAGGTTGGTAGAGACACTTTATCAAAGGTTGTTAGAGACATTTTATCAAAGGTTGTTAGAGACACTTTATCAAAGGTTGGTAGAGACACTTTATCAAAGGTTGTTAGAGGCACGTTATCAAAGGTTGTTAGAGACATTTTATCAAAGGTTGGTAGAGACATTTTATCAAAGGTTGTTAGAGACACGTTATCAAAGGTTGGTAGAGACATTTTATCAAAGGTTGGTAGAGACATTTTATCAAAGTTTGTTAGAGACATTTATCAAAGGTTGGTAGAGACATTTTATCAAAGGTTGGTAGAGACATTTTATCAAAGTTGTTAGAGACACGTTATAATGGTTGGTAGAGACACTTTATCAAAGGTTGTTAGAGACACGTTATCAAAGGTTGGTAGAGACACTTATCAAAGGTTGTTAGAGACACGTTATCAAAGGTTGGTAGAGACACGTTATCAAAGGTTGTTAGAGACATTTTATCAAAGGTTGTTAGAGACATTTTATCAAAGTTTGTTAGAGACACTTTATCAAAGGTTGGTAGAGACACGTTATCAAAGGTTGTTAGAGACATTTTATCAAAGGTTGTTAGAGACACGTTATCAAAGGTTGGTAGAGACACGTTATCAAAGGTTGGTAGAGACACGTTATCAAAGGTTGTTAGAGACATTTTATCAAAGGTTGTTAGAGACATTTTATCAAAGTTTGTTAGAGACACTTTATCAAAGGTTGGTAGAGACACGTTATCAAAGGTTGTTAGAGACATTTTATCAAAGGTTGTTAGAGACACGTTATCAAAGGTTGTTAGAGACACGTTATCAAAGGTTGGTAGAGACACGTTATCAAAGGTTGTTAGAGACATTTTATTAAAGGTTGGTAGAGACACGTTATCAAAGGTTGTTAGAGACACGTTATCAAAGGTTGGTAGAGACACGTTATCAAAGGTTGTTAGAGACATTTTATCAAAGGTTGTTAGAGACATTTTATCAAAGTTTGTTAGAGACACTTTATCAAAGGTTGGTAGAGACACGTTATCAAAGGTTGTTAGAGACATTTTATCAAAGGTTGTTAGAGACACGTTATCAAAGGTTGTTAGAGACATTTTATCAAAGGTTGTTAGAGACACGTTATCAAAGGTTGTTAGAGACACTTTATTAAAGGTTGGTAGGGACACTTTATTAAAGGTTGTTAGAGACACGTTATCAAAGGTTGTTAGAGACACTTTATCAAAGGCTGTTAGAGACACTTTATCAAAGGTTGGTAGAGACACGTTATCAAAGGTTGTTAGAGACATTTTATCAAAGGTTGTTAGAGACATTTTATCAAAGGTTGGTAGAGACACGTTATCAAAGTTTGTTAGAGACACTTTATCAAAGTTTGTTAGAGACACTTTATCAAAGTTTGTTAGAGACACTTTATTAAAGTTCGTTAGAGACACTTTATCAGAGTTTGTTAGAGACACTTTATCAAGGCTGTTAGAGACACTTTATCAAAGGTTGTTAGAGACATTTTATTAAAGGTTGTTAGAAACACTTTATCAAAGGTTGTTAGAGACACTTTATGAAAGGTTGTTAGAGACTTTATCAAAGGTTGTTAGATACACTTTATCAAAATCTGTTAGGGACACTTTATCAAAGGTTGTTAGAAACACTTTATGAAAGGTTGTTAGAGACACTTTATCAAAGGTTGTTAGAGACACTTTATGAAAGGTTGTTAGAGACACTTTATCAAAGGTTGTTAGAGACATTTTATTATAGGTTGTTAGAGACACTTTATCAAAGGTTGTTAGAGACATTTTATTATAGGTTATTAGAGACACATTATCAAAGGTTGTTGGAGACACTTTATCCACAGAAAATGGAACGAAGTGGAAGACCTAGAGCCACATTTATCAAAGGTTTTAGAGATATGTTCTTTTTGTACACCATGCGAAGGTTTTTTTGGAGACAGTAGAGGAGCGAACATGGGAATGTCCTGATTGCAGTAGTGTTATCTGTTGCAAGCAAGCACGACTAGCGACCACCTCATTCAACTTGTAATGTTATCTGTTGCAAGCAAGCACGACTAGCGACCACCTCATTCAACTTGTAATGTTATCTGTTGCAAGCAAGCACGACTAGGGACCACCTCATTCAACTTGTAATGTTATCTGTTGCAAGCAAGCACGACTAGCGACCACCTCATTCAACTTGTAATGTTATCTGTTGCAAGCAAGCACGACTAGCGACCATCGCATTCAACTTCGCGTGTGTTGTTTCTGTAGCACCAGCTGCAAACCATAAATGCCTCTAACTAGATATTATTAACAATTTGTATTCTCAGATGTCCCTTCCCATAGCTTGAGAACCACAAACAGTATCACGTGAGAACTGTCTAACTTTGCACGAGAAAACGTGAACATATTTCAGAGGCGACATTTTTCTAAAAACTCTGCCCACTTGTAATTAACTTAGTATACAGTCCTCATTCAAGTCATTTTATTTTCCTGTCCTTGATAACATTTGCCGAGCTGACGCCGGTTCAGAATACAAATAGCGTTTGTATGTATTTATTAGTTATTATACTTCTCCATTGAATCACGCGGGCCAAGAAATCCTTTCCGTTCTGATATCGGCCGGGGGTAGAACGGGAAGAAAAAAGGATTGTCGTGGCTATTGTTGAAACATTTAATAGCTCTCTGGGGGGGGGGGGGGGGGGGCATACAAACAGTAGAATAAATGGGCCCTTGTGGGCTTCAGAAGATGAAGTCAGTCTGTTGGAAATCTAGCTTCAGATACGTCCGTACAAATATGGGCGGCAGGAGCAGGCGTGTGAATGGTGTGGAGTTGACGGCTGTCAGTCAGAGACGGTTCGGGATGTCGAAGACAGTGCTTAACAGCGACAGATACCATGTGGCCTGACTCTGGACAAAGAGGATAAGTTTGTTCTTTAACTCCTTAAGAGAGGAGGTGGAGGGTGGGTGGGACAAAGATATTTAATTTGAGAGACGGATGGGTATAGGGTTGGGCAAGGGGTCTTGTCGACACGGAGTGCTTAATGCGGAAAACAGATCAACACCTTCTGCCTAGATCCGCTTCGAGAAATGCTGGCACGGGCGGTGAGGTTTGGGATGTCGCCCCAACTGATTCTATAAATAGAAACGAGTAGAAATAGTTTCTTGATCTATTCAATGTCCAAGATATGCGAAGTGATCATCTTCTTCCAATGCTTCCCCTTCAGAATATTTGCTTTCCCTTCAGAATATTTGCTTTCCCTTCAGAATATTTGCTTTCCCTTCAGAATGTTTGCTTTCCCTTCTGAATATTTGCTTTCCCTTCTGAATATTTGCTTTCCCTTCAGAATATTTGCTTTTCTTTCCAGGTATTTGCTTTTTATTTGTATTTTAAGATTCCAAAAAAGGGCAATCTCAGAGACTGTAATAATTGGAGAGGCGTGACACTTTTGTCCATTGCGTCAAAGCTATTCTGAAAATCATCATGAATAGAATAACAGATTCGATAGATACAGTAATGCGTGAAGAACAGGCTGGGTTTAGAAAAGGGAGAAGCTGCCTTGACCACATTTTCACTCTACGACTTATATTGGAGGAACATATTGAAAAGCAAAAACCTTTTGTACTTAACTTCATCGACTTCAAAAAAGCATTTGATAGTATTCATAGAGATTCTTTGTGGAAAATTCTGAAGCAATATGGCTTACTATCAAAAGTCATAAATATTCTTAAAGACATGTATGATGGTTACACATGTGCAGTTCGAACAGAGGAAGGACTGAGCGAATGTTTCCCAATAGAAACTGGGGTTAAACAAGGATGTATTTTATCGCCCTTGTTATTTGGAATTGTTATGGACTTCATAATGAAGAAATGCTGCACTGGTAATAAAGGCATTGAATGGATACAAGGAGACCATTTGGAGGATCTCGACTTTGCTGATGACATAGTTCTCATCAGCAGTCAGATAAAAACGATGCAGGAAAACACAAATGAACTATCATCAATAGGAAGCAAAATTGGGCTTGAGATCAATCATGAAAAGACTAAAGTCATGAAAAGCTTAATTCCAACAGACGACAAAATATACATGGAAAACAAACCAGTGGAAGAGATCGATCACTTTATCTATCTTGGAAGTCACATTGATGGAGAAAGGGATACAAGCAAAGAAATTAGAATCAGAATAGCTAAAGCAGCAATGTCTTTCAGAAGCCTTGAAAAGTTGTGAAAATCAAAACTCATCAGCACAAATACAAAACTTAGACTATTCAAATCAAATGATGTACTATCAACCCTTACGTATGCGTGTGAAAGCTGGAAAACAACAAGAGATATAGAAACAAAGTTGAACGCATTCGAAAATAAATGTCTAATTGGTGTAGCGTGGAACGAATTCAAAACAAACGAGGAAATTAGAGAAATCGCCAATCAACCACTAATATCTTCAGTTATAAAGAAAAGACGATGGTCATATGTTGGACATGTCATGAGAAGAGACAATAACCGAATAGCAAAGCAAGTCCTCATGTGGTAAACAACAGGTAAGAGGAATAGAAGCCGACCTAGAGAGACACTGAGAAGAACATTTGATAAGAGAGGCAAGAGCAGCAGGAATCGGCTCGCTAAATAAGATAGAGTTGCTTGCACAGAACAGAGACAAGTGGCGAGATTTAATAAAATATCTTGAGAAGGATTGAAAGCTGCTAGAATAAACATTTAGATAAGAGAAAGAGTATCTGGGTCTATGCTCTATGGGCCGGCTACGGCTCGAAAGGTCAATAAATAGATTTGCTTTTCCTTCCAGGTATTTGCTTTTCCTTCCAGGTATTTGCTTTTCCTTCCAGGTATTTGCTTTTCCATCTGGACGAATTGAATTGTGCATGACTTTTGTCTTTTCTTAGTTGATCTCAAGTCGTAAACTGCGAGCCATTGATGACAAGGCATTTGTTTCTCTGGCATCATGTTCACGTTGCTAATGATAAGAACTATGTCGTCAGGAAAATCAACGTCCTCCAATTCAGATCCAAGTGTATATTCAACTGAGATCCAAATATCCATACAACTGAGATCCAAGTATCCATACAGCTGAGATCCACGTGTCCATCCAACTGAGATCCACGTGTCCACCCAACTGAGATCCAAGTGTCCAACCAACTGAGATCCACGTGTCCATCCAACTGAGATCCACGTGTCCATCCAACTGAGATCCACGTGTCCATCCAACTGAGATCCTTGTGTCCATCCAACTGAGATCCAAGTGTCCATCCAACTGAGATCCACGTGTCCATCCAACTGAGATCCAAGTGTCCATCCAACTGAGATCCACGTGTCCATCCAACTCAGATCCACGTGTCCATCCAACTGAGATCCACGTGTCCATCCAACTGAGATCCAAGTGTCCATCCAACTGAGATCCATGTGTCCATCCAACTGAGATCCGCGTGTCCATCAAACTGAGATCCGCGTGTCTCCATCAAACTGAGATCCACGTGTCCATCCAACTGAGATCCGCGTGTCCATCAAACTGAGATCCAAGTGTCCATCAAACTGAGATCCAAGTGTCCATCAAACTGAGATCCAAGTGTTCATTAAACTGAGATCCAAGTGTCCATCAAACTGAGATCCAAGTGTCCATCCAACTGAGATCCAAGTGTCCATCAAACTGAGATCCAAGTGTTCATCAAACTGAGATCCACGTGTCCATCCAACTGAGATCCACGTGTCCATTCAACTGAGATCCAAGTGTCCATCCAACTGAGATCCACGTGTCCATCCAACTCAGATCCACGTGTCCATCCAACTGAGATCCACGTGTCCATCCAACTGAGATCCAAGTGTCCATCCAACTGAGATCCACGTGTCCATCCAACTGAGATCCGCGTGTCCATCAAACTGAGATCCAAGTGTCTCCATCAAACTGAGATCCACGTGTCCATCCAACTGAGATCCGCGTGTCCATCAAACTGAGATCCAAGTGTCCATCCAACTGAGATCCAAGTGTCCATCAAACTGAGATCCAAGTGTTCATCAAACTGAGATCCAAGTGTCCATCCAACTGAGATCCAAGTGTCCATCAAACTGAGATCCAAGTGTCCATCCAACTGAGATCCAAGTGTCCATCAAACTGAGATCCAAGTGTTCATCAAACTGAGATCCACGTGTCCATCCAACTGAGATCCGCGTGTCCATCAAACTGAGATCCAAGTGTCCATCCAACTGAGATCCAAGTGTCCATCAAACTGAGATCCAAGTGTTCATCAAACTGAGATCCAAGTGTTCATCAAACTGAGATCCAAGTGTTCATCAAACTGAGATCCAAGTGTTCATCAAACTGAGATCCAAGTGTTCATCAAACTGAGATCCAAGTGTTCATCAAACTGAGATCCAAGTGTTCATCAAACTGAGATCCGCGTGTCCATCAAACTGAGATCCAAGTGTCTCCATCCAACTGAGATCCACGTGTCCATCCAACTGAGATCCGCGTGTCCATCAAACTGAGATCCAAGTGTCTCCATCCAACTGAGATCCACGTGTCCATCCAACTGAGATCCGCGTGTCCATCCAACTGAGATCCAAGTGTCCATCCAACTGAGATCCACGTGTCCATCAAACTGAGATCCGCGTGTCCATCCAACTGAGATCCACGTGTCCATCCAACTGAGATCCACGTATCCATCCAACTGAGATCCGCGTATCCATCCAACTGAGATCCAAATGTCCATCCAACTGAGATCCACGTGTCCATCCAACCATCTGAGATCCAAATGTCCATCCTACTGAGATCCAATTGTCCATCCAACTGTGATGCAAGTATCCATCAAACTGAGATCCAAGTATCCATCAAGCTGAGATCCGCGTGTCCATCATACTGAGATCCAAGTGTCCATCCAACTGAGATCCAAGCGTCAATCAAACTGAGATCCAAGTATCCATCAAGCTGAGATCCGCGTGTCCATCATACTGAGATCCAAGTGCCAATCCAACTGAGATCCGCGTGTCCATCAAACTGAGATCCAAGTGTCCATCATACTGAGATCCAAGTATCCATCAAGCTGAGATCCGCGTGTCCATCCAACTGAGATCCAAGTGTCCATCAAACTGAGATCCAAGTGTCCATCCAACTGAGATCCAAGTGTCCATCAAACTGAGATCCAAGTGTTCATCAAACTGAGATCCACTCGTCCATCCAACTGAGATCCGCGTGTCCATCAAACTGAGATCCAAGTGTCTATCCAACTGAGATCCAAGTGTCCATCAAACTGAGATCCAAGTGTTCATCAAACTGAGATCCAAGTGTTCATCAAACTGAGATCCAAGTGTTCATCAAACTGAGATCCAAGTGTTCATCAAACTGAGATCCAAGTGTTCATCAAACTGAGATCCAAGTGTTCATCAAACTGAGATCCAAGTGTTCATCAAACTGAGATCCGCGTGTCCATCAAACTGAGATCCAAGTGTCTCCATCCAACTGAGATCCACGTGTCCATCCAACTGAGATCCGCGTGTCCATCCAACTGAGATCCAAGTGTCCATCCAACTGAGATCCACGTGTCCATCAAACTGAGATCCGCGTGTCCACCCAACTGAGGTCCACGTGTTCATCCAACTGAGATCCACGTATCCATCCAACTGAGATCCGCGTATCCATCCAACTGAGATCCAAATGTCCATCCAACTGAGATCCACGTGTCCATCCAACCAACTGAGATCCAGTGTCCATCCAACTGAGATCCAAGTGTCCATCCAACTGTGATGCAAGTATCCATCAAACTGAGATCCAAGTATCCATCAAGCTGAGATCCGCGTGTCCATCAAACTGAGATCCAAGTGTCCATCCAACTGAGATCCAAGCGTCAATCAAACTGAGATCCAAGTATCCATCAAGCTGAGATCCGCGTGTCCATCATACTGAGATCCAAGTGTCCATCAAACTGAGATCCAAGTGTCCATCAAACTGAGATCCAAGTGTCCATCATACTGAGATCCAAGTATCCATCAAGCTGAGATCCGCGTGTCCATCATACTGAGATCCAAGTATCCATCAAGCTGAGATCCGCGTGTCCATCATACTGAGATCCAAGTATCCATCAAGCTGAGATCAGCGTGTCCATCATACTGAGATTCACGTGTCCATCAAACTGAGATCCAAGTGCCCATCCAACTGAGATCCGCGTGTCCATCAAACTGAGATCCAAGTATCCATCAAACTGAGATCCGCGTATCCATAAAACTGAGATCCAAGTGTCCATCAAACTGAGATCCAAGTGTCCATCATACTGAGATCCAAGTGTCCATCAAACTGAGATCCAAGTGTCCATCAAACTGAGATCCAAGTATCCATCATACTGAGATCCAAGTGTCCATCCAACTGAGATCCAAGTGTCCATCCAACTGAGATCCAAGTGTCCATCCAACTGAGATCCAAGTGTCCATCCAACTGAGATCCAAGTGTCCATCCAACTGAGATCCAAGTGTCCATCCAACTGAGATCCAAGTGTCCATCCAACTGAGATCCAAGTGTCCATCCAACTGAGATCCAAGTGTCCATCCAACTGAGATCCACGTGTCCATCATACTGAGATCCAAGCGTCCATCAAACTGAGATCCAAGTGTCCATCAAACTGAAATCCAAGTGTCCATCAAACTGAGATCCAAGTGTCCATCATACTGAGATCCAAGTGTCTATCCACTGAGATCCAAGTGTCCATCCAACTGAGATCCAAGTGTCCATCCAACTGAGATCCAAGTGTCCATCCAACTGAGATCCAAGTGTCCATCCAACTGAGATCCAAGTGTCCATCCAACTGAGATCCAAGTGTCCATCAAACTGAGATTCAAGTGTCCACCCAATGTCTTTGTTACCTTTACACCTAGTCTGCATAATGAGAATCTCAGATAAGAAAGCCGATAAAATACATTCTTGTTTCACAGCCGTTTCAATGTGAAAGCATTCACGCAGCCGTGGCCTCACGAGAACAAGAGAAGCCGTCGACGGATCTTTGATAACTCATTCTCGAGGCATGTTCCACATTTGGATTCCTTTTGTTAAACGTCAGAATTGTACAAGATAATCGCTTTCTGCTTGTCAATATGTTCTACCAACACAACAATGTTCTACCAACACAACAATCTTCTACCAACACAACAATGTTCTATCAACATAACAAAGGTCTACCAACATAACAAAGGTCTACCAACATAAGAATGTTCTATCAACATAACAAAGGTCTACCACACAACAATGTTCTATCAACATAACAAAGGTCTACCAACATAACAAAGGTCTACCAACATAACAATGTTTACCAATATAACAATGTTCTACCAACATAACAATGTTCTACCAACATAACAATGTTCTATCAACATAACAAAGGTCTACCAACATAACAAAGGTCTACCAACATAACAATGTTACCAACATAATAATGTTCTACCAACATAACAATGTTCTACCAACATAACAATGTTCTACCAACATAACAATGTTCTATCAACATAACAAAGGTCTACCAACATAACAATGTTCTATCAACATAACAAAGGTCTACCAACATAACAATGTTCTATCAACATAACAAAGGTCTACCAACATAACAAAGATCTACCAACATAACAATGTTCTATCAAAATAACAAAGGTCTACAACATAACAAAGGTCTACCAACATAACAATGTTCTACCAACATAACAAAGGTCTACCAAGATATCCTTGTCTATGAGTGCTGTCAAGATAACCTTGTTTATGAGTGTTGTCAAGATAACCTTGTTTATGAGTGTTGTCAAGATAACCTTGTCTATGAGTGCTGTCAAGATAACCTTGTTTATGAGTGTTGTCAAGATAACCTTGTCTATGAGTGCTGTCAAGATAACCTTGTTTATGAGTGTTGTCAAGATAACCTTGTTTATGAGTGCTGTCAAGATAACCTTGTTTATGAGTGTTGTCAAGATAACCTTGTTTATGAGTGTTGTCAAGATAACCTTTTCTATGAGGGCTGTCAAGATAACTTTGTTTATGAATGTTGTCAAGATAACCTTATTTATGAGTGCTGTCAAGATAACCTTGTTTATGAGTGCTGTCAAGATAACCTTATTTCCAAGTGCTGTCAAGTTTACCTTGTTTATGAGTGCTGTCAAGATAACCTTATTTCCAAGTGCTGGCAAGATAACCTTGTTTATGAGTGCTGTCAAGATAACCTCATTTATGAGTGCTGTCAAGATTTCTTTGTTTATAAGTGCTGTCAAGATAACCTTATTTCCAAGTGCTGTCAAGTTTACCTGTTTATGAGTGCTTTCAAGATTACCTTGTTTATAAGTGCTGTCAAGATAACCTTATTTATGAGTGCTGTCAAATAACCTTATTTCCAAGTGCTGTCAAGTTTACCTTGTTTATGAGTGCTGTCAAGATAACCTGATTTCCGAGTGCTGGCAAGATAACCTTGTTTATGAGTGCTGTCAAGATAACCTGATTTCCAAGTGCTGGCAAGATAACCTTGTTTATGAGTGCTGTCAAGATAATCTTATTTCCAAGTGCTGTCAAGATAACCTTGTTTACGAGTGTTGTCAAGATAACCTTGTTTATGAGTGATGTCAAGATAACCTATTTCCAAGTGTTGTCAAGATAACCTTGTTTATGAATGCTGTCAAGATAACCTTGTTTATGAGTGCTGTCAAGATAATTTTATTTCCGAGTGCTGTCAAGATAACCTTGTTTATGAGTGATGTCAAGATAACCTTATTTCCAAGTGTTGTCAAGATAACCTTGTTTATGAGTGCTGTCAAGATAACCTTGTTTATGAGTGCTGTCAAGATAACCTTGTTTATGAGTGCTATCAAGATAACCTTGTTTATGAGTGCTGTCAAGATAACCTTATTTCCAAGTGCTGTCAAGTTTACCTTGTTTGTGCTGTTTGTGCGATTGAAAAGTCACAACCAAATGGCAGTGCATAAAGAAAAGCATACAAGCAACTGCGACACCTTACTCAAAAAAGAAAAGAACAAAAAGCAAAAATGTATAACTAAAACCATCTTAGAAAAAATGGAAGAAAGGTGACAAGCGAAGAACACTGCCCAATACAATAAAATAGATAATAAAATACGTAAATTGTGCAAAAACGCAAAAAAGACTGGCTCAGCTAAAAATGTATAGAAATAGAAACCATGGAAAGCAAACAAAAATTAGGAATGCAAACAGAAATAAAGTGAATGTCTAATAAAAATAAAAAAGCCACAGAAAGCGGATGCATTGCAGACAAAATAGGAAAAATGTTAACAGACAATAAAGATATAATAGATAGATGGCAGGAATATATAGTAAAGTACCCCCGTCACGCCAAGTGGCGTATAGGGAAATATGGTGTTAGTTAACCTATATTTTACAGACCTTCAGCACATTATTTTTGGGGTAATGTGGTCGGTATTACGCCCGTGCTGCTTTACGTTCCCAGAAAAAAATCCGGTACCCATTTAAGGCTAGGTGAACCTGGGTGAACCCATTTAAGGCTGGAAGCCGTCGGTTGGGATCGAACCCTACCCATTGTCCTTTGTAGTCCAGTTCACTAACCACTGAGCTATAGCGGCTCCCAGGCAGGAATATATAACAGAATTATTTCAAGATTAAAGGGACAAGAAACCAGTTATAAAATGTACATCAGGCTATACAATCATAAAATCTGAGGTGGGAAAAGCTATACAAACAATGAAAAAGGGATAAGCAGCAGGACCTGAAAGCATACAGATAGAGATGATATAGGCACTAGAAGATTTTGGCATTTAAGTGATCACAGACATATGCAACGACATATACCATAAGGATACATACCAAATGAACTAAAAACATCAACTTTCATTGCATTGCCTAAAAAGAATGGTGCAGTTGAAAACAGTGACTTTAGAACAATAAGCCTAATGAGCCATGTTACAAAAATCTTGCTAAAAGTTATACAAGGAAGGATTCAGAATAAAATCAATACTGAATTAGATGAGCAGCAATTTGGATTTAGGAAAAATAGCGGGACAAAAGAAGCCATATTCTGCATGAGAACATTAATCGAAAAGTACACAGAAGTAAACAAACCAATATATGCCTGCTTCATAGACTACACCAAAGCTTTTGATAGAGTACACCACAAACAACTTATCATCATCATCATCAACATGCCTGCTGGCGTAGGTGATCATATCTCTCCACAACTTTCGATCTCAGCAGCTATTTATCATTTCTGTTGTTGACTTTCTGTCAAGCCATTCTCTAAAGCTGTCTGTTATTTTTTTCTCTTTGCTTCCCTCTATCTCTTCGTCCCTCAAATTTTCCAGTTGTTACAATATATTCCAGTTGTTCTCTTCTCATTACATGGCCATAAAATGATGATTGTTTCTTCCTAATATTGGAAATTAGATCTCTTTTTGCTTTGACCTCTTATAAACAACTTATAGAATGCCCAAAAGAGATACATCTAGATGACATGGACATACAACTAATATGTAATTTATACTGGGGGCAAAGAGCAATAATAAAATATAACAAAGAGAACTCTACACCGCTGATATAAAAAACATTAATGGAAAGATAATGAATAACCTAAGATATGCTGATGATACTGTACTACTAGCAGAAAATCCTAAAGATCTACATCAATTAATTAATGAAATAAACATGACAAGCAAAAAATATGGCTCAGATATGAATAACAAAAAGACTAAAACTATGATCATAAACAAAGAAAATACTCAAAAGCTACAAGTGGATATCAAAATTGAAGGAATAGAACTGAAGACAGTTCAGAGCTACAACTACCTTGGACATACTATAACCAGTGATGGAAAATGTACAACTGAAATAAACAAAAGAATAGGTATGGCAAAAAGTAATTTTAATGTCATGAAAATTATACTAACACCAAAACAAATAACACCAGGGCTTACACTAAGAATGGGAGACGCGATAGCTCAGTGGTTAGTAACTGGACTACAAAGGACAAGGGGTAGGGTTCGATCCCAATCGACGGCTTCCGGGTTCACCCAGCCTTTAATGGGTACCGGATTTTTTTCTGGGAATGTGAAGCGGCACGGGCGTAATACCGACCAAATTACCCCAAAAATCATGTGCCGAAGGTCTGTAAAATGTATGGACACTAACACCATATTCCCTATACGCCTCTTGGCGTGACGGGGTACTTTACTTTTTTTTTTTTTTTACACTAAGAATAGCAAAATGTTATATCTTCTCAACATTCCTGTATGGTGCAGAAACATGGACATTAGACAAGAAAACAACAGAAATTGAAGCCTTTGAAATGTGGATTTATAGAAGAATAGATAGAATTGGATAGAAAGAAAATAAAACAAATGATAAATCTTAAAATAACTAAAAATGAAAAGAGAACTCCTAAACACAATTCAAAAAAGATAAATACGATTTTTATGCCATGTTAAAAGACACAACAGCCTACTAAAAGTAATCTTGGGTGGGAAAAGACAGGGTAAAAGAGACAAAGGCAGACCAAGATTAACATGAACGAGTAACATCAAAAGATGGACAAATCAGTCTATGACAACCTGCACCATAAAAGCAAGAGACAGAGCAGAATGGCACTCCATGGTAGCCAACCTTCGATGTGGAGATGGACAAATCAGCCTATGACAACCTGCACCATCAAAGCAAGATACAGAGCAGAATGGCACTCCATGGTAGCCAACCTTCGATGTGGAGATGGACAAATCAGCCTATGACAACCTGCACCATCAAAGAAAGAGACAGAGCAGAATGGTGCTCCAAGGTAGCCAACCTTCGTTGTGGAGATGGACAAGTCAGCCTATGACAATCTGCCCCATCAAAGCAAGAGACAGAGCAGAACGGCGCTCCATGGTAGCCAACTTTCGATGTGGAGATGGACAAATCAGCCTATGACAATCTGCACCATCAAAGCAAGAGACAGAGCAGAATGGCGCTCAATGGTAGCCAACCTTCGTTGTGGAGATGGAACTTGATGATGATGAAAGAACGATACATGTGAAAGTATGAGGTACAGTATAGGCGAGCCAGAAGTAGCATGATGTGCCATCAAGACTAGAGGGAAACATTGCAGTAAATGGGGGAGTAACATGGGCAAACGATGAAATATTATGTGCCATCAAGACTAGAGGGAAACATTGCAGTAAATGGGGGGAGTAACATGGACAAACGATGCAATATTATGTGCCATCAAGACTAGAGGGAAACATTGAAGTAAATGAGGGAGTAACATGGACAAACGATGCAATATTACGTGCCATCAAGACTAGAGGGAAACATTGCAGTAAATGGGGGGAGTAACATGGACAAACGATGCAATATTATGTGCCATCAAGACTAGAGGGAAACATTGCAGTAATGGGGGGAGTAACATGGACAAACGATGCAATATTACGTGCCATCAAGACTAGAGGGAAACATTGCAGTAAATGGGGGGTAACATGGACAAACGATGCAATATTATGTGCCATCAAGACTAGAGGGAAACATTGCAGTAAATGGGGAGTAACATGGACAAACGATGCAATATTATGTGCCAGCAAGACTAGAGGAAAACATTGCAGTAAATGGGGGAGTAACATGGACAAACGATGCAATATTATGTGCCATCAAGACTAGAGGGAAACATTGCAGTAAATGGGGGAGTAACATGGACAAACGATGCAATATTATGTGCCAGCAAGACTAGAGGGAAAAATTGCAGTAAATGGGGGAGTAACATGGACAAACGATGCAATATTATGTGCCAGCAAGACTAGAGGAAAACATTGCAGTAAATGGGGGAGTAACATGGACAAACGATGCAATATTATGTGCCATCAAGACTAGAGGGAAACATTGCAGTAAATGGGGGAGTAACATGGACAAACGATGCAATATTATGTGCCAGCAAGACTAGAGGGAAAAATTGCAGTAAATGGGGGAGTAACATGGACAAACGATGCAATATTATGTGCCAGCAAGCCTAGAAGAAAACAATGCTGTAATATGGGAGAGTAACATGGACAAACGACGCAGCATGCCAGAATGTGCTATGAAGGTAAACATCAACAAAAATGTTAAAGAAACATGAACGAAAGGTCAAGAGCCAATTTTCAGAACTTCATCATCATCAGATGCCTTGCCGGAAAGCGTAGGCGATCATCACTCTTCGCATCACTCGGTCCCTCATACGTAGCATACTTTCACTCGGTGTTCTTTTATTTGGCCACGTATAAGCTGTTCAATATTTTGGTTTCTTGGTTTTCCTCTGCTCTAGTATTCTCAAAGCCTTCGTTACGCATGACATGTCCAATAAATGTAGATTGTCTCTTCCTTATGATTTTGATGATGTTTCTGGTTTCTCCAACTCGTTTCAGGCATTCTTCATTTGTAATTGTTGCTGTCCATGGAATTCGTCACATTTTGTGTACATAACAGTATCGATGTAGAACTTTAGGACACGTTCTCTAACATTAATCGACAATGATTTGTTACATAGGATATTTGTGATGGAGTTCTGTCTTTGCTTGTCCTATTCTGCTTCTAATGTCTGCAGCGCACCTCTGTCATCTGATATTATTGATCACAGGATTGGAATCTATACACTTGTTTCTGTTTCCATTTAGTTTTACTCTTCATTCTTATGTGTTTGCATTCTTTGATATCTGTGAGAACTGAGCAAACAATTTCAATCTGTGATGTTAAAGATGTGCCAACATTCAACGTTCACAAGTGTTGCTTCATCAATTGATGCCAGCGAATTAGTCGGGAAAACAATATGGGTTCCTTGAGTGTCAGTGTTAAGGTATAGACCGTGAGTTATCTCATGATGACTAAGTGAGCAAGACGTGGCAGCTATTGGAGATGACTTGTCTACCGCACCCTTCAATGCCGTCCTCTAGTGATGCCCGTATCTCAATATAATGTAACCATTTCACACAGCAAACAATATCAACGTATTTGAAACAGTATTGTTGTAGAAGCTATGCAATACAATTTTCTTGCAAAGAACTCATCTTATACAACAAGCAACATATGGTGTGCGGAACTCACCTTATACAACAACCAACATCTATCGTGAAGAACTCACCATGTACAACAACCAACATCTATCGTGAAGGACTCACCATGTACAACAACCAACATCTGTCGTGAAGGACTCACCATGTACAACAACCAACATCTATCGTGAAGGACTCACCATGTACAACAACCAACATCTATCGTGAAGGACTCACCATGTACAACAACCAACATCTATCGTGAAGGACTCACCATGTACAACAACCAACATCTATCGTGAAGGACTCACCATGTACAACAACCAACATCTATCGTGAAGGACTCACCATGTACAACAACCAACATCTATCGTGAAGGACTCACCATGTACAACAACCAACATCTATCGTGAAGAACTCACCATGTACAACAACCAACATCTGTCGTGAAGGACTCACCATGTACAACAACCAACATCTGTCGTGAAGGACTCACCATGTACAACAACCAACATCTATCGTGAAGGACTCACCATGTACAACAACCAACATCTATCGTGAAGGACTCACCATGTACAACAACCAACATCTATCGTGAAGGACTCACCATGTACAACAACCAACATCTATCGTGAAGGACACACCATGTACAACAACCAACATCTTTCGTGAAGGACTCACCATGTACAACAACCAACATCTATATAAATATTTGAGGACACTTTATGTACTCGCCTGAGTTTTGAGACCACAGTTGGCGTATTCCATGTTTAGTCAGTGTCTCCTTAACAAGTTGATTGCAATTCCATAAGACAAAGATTGGACCATGATGCCAATTATTGATCGAATCTTTTTCCATGTAGCCAATTATTGATATAATCTTTTTCCATGTAGCCAATTATTGATATAATCTTTTTCTAAAATGTTGTTCCATGTGTGATTTTACTCGTTCTCACGGGAGCAGCCGAAATTGCATGGTCGGTGACGTCATCATTATGACTAAAACATGAACATTGATGGCGTTTGCATGAAACTTCACTTCCTCGTAACAATGGTTCTCAACTGGGTAATGAAGCCACAATTTATTAACGAACGTAAACTACTGGAAACAGGAAATCATGAGACAAAACACAGACTAGCAGAGAGATGTCATAACTAAATAGTTGAAGGGAAAGTAAAAGAAACAAAGACGTAGAGCGAGCGAGAAAGAAAGAGGGGTAGAGACAGCTGGCGAAAACGATTGGATTGGTGACTTAGAAAAACATCAAAAGTGAAAGAAAGAGAAACGACAGACAGACACAAATATTGCTTCAAGAAATGTAAAATAACATTTGAGAAATGTCAATCAAAGAACATAACTTCACTTCTTCAGTACAAAAATTAAATACAATGCTCTGCTATAACTTCACTTCTTCAGCACAAAAACTAAATACAATGCTCTGCTATTTCTTAAAAACATTGACAACAATCAACTAGAAATGAGATTTTGTTTAGAATCTCGTGGTGTATTACGTCTTTACGCTGATATTACTTTCCCAACTACGCAAATTTGAGTTTTAATGTCAATAAAAGTATGCTCGCAACGTGCGATGATGTTGATATCTCACACCACGGTGCAGGTACTGCGCATTTTCTGGTAAAAACGGCACCGGGATTTTTGAAAAAAAAAAATGAGAACCACTAATTTTCAGCATAAAAACCTAGAGGGCAACACAACCGGAGGATAGCGCGAGGGCGAAAACAGCTGTTTAATCCATTGATGTCAACAAGTGAGACGGGCGAGAAAACACTTTAGGATTCGTTGTGTGTGTGCAGGTTTGAACGTTCCTCTACACACACACACACACACACTGAGATACCGTTTTCTCATCAAGACTCGCTAATGGGAAAATGTAAGCCACAGGACTGGCCAACCTACCTTCCAATGGGTTAGTCTAGTGTTGCGGTCATTTCTATATGGTCGCACCCTCGTGCTGCCCTTACCCGCTCCTACTCACGCAACCGGAAAACTGAATGAAACTTAATTCCAGCATCTCGAGTCTCTATTACAAATAAAAGTGACGATGATAAAAAAATAATATTTCAGAATATAATAAACAGCAAGCACTATCTACGATATCTCGCTATAGTAAATCAAGATAAGTATAGATTCCAAGGTGACGAATGCCCCACAATCTGAGAACCGCTATTAATGCTAATTTGGAAGGTGGTCTCATGGTCATTGGTAAAAATACCAAACATTTGTCCAGTCTTGACTTTCTAGTTCCATTGTCCAGAATAAATGCTCAGATAGGCTACTGATAGAACAGGCAAACCACAAGTGCTGATATAGATCTAGCATTGTACTACTGTTAGAACAGGCAAACCACAAGTGCTGATATAGATCTAGCATTGTACTACTGTTAGAACAGGCAAACCACAAGTGCTGATATAGATCTAGCATTGTACTACTGTTAGAACAGGCAAACCACAAGTGCTAATATAGAAGATCTAGCATTGCACTACTGATGGAACAGGCAAACCACAAGTGCTGATATAGAAGATCTAGCATTGTTCTACTTTTAAGACAGGTTACTAGTCTCAACAACTGTTCTCTACTTATTCTCTGTGTTACTAGTCTCCCACAACTGGTCTCTACTTGTTCTCTGTTTTACTAGTCTCCCACAACTGTTCTCTACTTATTCTCTGTGTTACTAGTCTCCCACTACTGTTCTCTACTTATTCTCAGTGTTGCTAGTCTCCCACAACTGTTCTCTATTTATTCTCTATGTTACTGGTCTCCCACAACTGTTCTCTGCTTGCTCTATATGTTACTGGTCTCCCTCCACTGTTTTCTACTTACTCTCTATGTTACTGGTCTCCCTCAACTGTTTTCTACTTACTCTCTATGTTACTGGTCTCCCTCAACTGTTTTCTACTTACTCTCTATGGTACTAGTCTATCACAACGGTTTTCTAATTACTCTCTATGTTACTGCTCTTCCACAACTGTGTTATACTTACCCTCTATGTTATTAGTCTCCCACAACTGTTCTCTGCTTACTCTCTATGTTACTAGTCTCCCACAACTGTTCTCTGCTTACTCTCTATGTTACTGGTTTCCCACAACTGTTCTCTGCTTACTCTCTATGTTACTAGTCTCACACAACTATTATCTGATTACTCTCTGTGTTACAGTTCTCCCACAACTGTTCTCTGCTTACTCTCTGTGTCACTAGTCTCCAACAACTGTTCTCTACTTATTCTCTGTGTTACTAGTCTCCGACAACTGTTATCTACTTATTCTCTGTGTTACTAGTCTCCCACAACTGTTCTCTGCTTACTCTCTACGTTACTAGTCTCACACAACTATTCTCTGATTACTCTCTGTGTTACTAGTCTCCCACAACTGTTCTCTGCTTACTCTCTATGTTACTAGTCTCACACAACTATTCTCTGATTATTCTCTGTGTTACTAGTCTCCCACAACTGTTCTCTGCTTACTCTCTATGTTACTAGTCTCACACAAACTATTCTCTGATTACTCTCTGTGTTACTAGTCTCCCACAACTGTTCTCTGCTTACTCTCTGTGTCACTAGTCTCCAACAACTGTTCTCTACTTATTCTCATTGTTACTAGTCTCTCACAACTGTTCTCTACTTATTCTCATTGTTACTAGTCTCCCACAACTGTTCTCTGCTTACTCTCTGTGTCACTAGTCTCCCACAACTGTTCTCTACTTATTCTCATTGTTACTAGTCTCTCACAACTGTTCTCTAATACTTCTCAGTGTTGCTTGTCTCCCACAACTGTTCTCTACTTATTCTCTGTGTTACTAGTCTCCCACAACTGTTCTCTACTTATTCTCATTGTTACTAGTCTCTCACAACTGTACTCTACTACTTCTCAGTGTTGCTTGTCTCCCACAACTGTTCTCTACTTACTCTCTGTGTTACTAGTCTCCTACAACTGTTCTCTAGTTATTCTCAGTGTTACTAGTCTCCCACAACTGTTTTCTACTTACTATCTATGTTACTAGTCTCAAACAAATGTTCTCTGCTTACTCTCTGTGTTACAGGTCTCCTACAACTGTTTTCGACATATTTTCTATGTTACTAGTCTCCCACAACTGTTCTCTGCTTACTCTCTATGTTACTAATCTCCCATAACTCTTCTCAGCTTAATCTCAATGTTACTAGTCTCCCACAACTGTTCTCTGCTTACTCTCTATGTTACTAGTATCCCTCAACTGTTTTCTACTTACTCTCTATGTTACTGGTCTCCCTCAACTGTTTTATACTTACTCTATATGGTACTAGTCTATCACAACGGTTTTCTAATTACTCTCTATGTTACTGGTCTCCCACAACTGTGTTATACTTACTCTCTATGTTACTAGTCTCCCACAACTGTTCTCTGCTTACTCTCTATGTTACTAGTCTCCCACAACTGTTCTCTGCTTACTCTCTATGTTACTAGAATCCCACAACTGTTCTCTGCTTACTCTCTATGTTACTAGTCTCACACAACTATTCTCTTATTACTCTCCGTGTTACAGTTCTCCCACAACTGTTCTCTGCTTACTCTCTGTGTCACTAGACTCCAACAACTGTTCTCTACTTATTCTCTGTGTTACTGGTCTCCCACAACTGTTCTCTACTTATTCTCATTGTTACTAGTCTCTCACAACTGTTCTCTACTTATTCTCTGTGTTACTAGTCTCCCACAACTGTTCTCTACTTATTCTCATTGTTACTAGTCTCTCACAACTGTTTTCTACTACTTCTCAGTGTTGCTTGTCTCCCACAACTGTTCTCTACTTATTCTCTGTGTTACTAGTCTCCCACAACTGTTCTCTACTTATTCTCTGTGTTACTAGTCTCCCACAACTGTTCTCTACTTATTCTCATTGTTACTAGTCTCTCACAACTGTTTTCTACTACTTCTCAGTGTTGCTTGTCTCCCACAACTGTTCTCTACTTATTCTCAGTGTTACTAGTCTCCCACAACTGTTTTCTACTTACTATCTATGTTACTAGTCTCACACAACTGTTCTCTGCTTACTCTCTATGTTACTATTCTCCCATAACTCTTCTCTGCTTTATCTCTATGTTACTAGTCTCCCACAATTGTTCTCTGCTTACTCTCTATGTTACTAGTATCCCTCAACTGTTTTCTACTTACTCTCTATGTTACTGGTCTCCCTCAACTGTTTTCTACTTACTCTCTATGTTACTGGTCTCCCTCAACTGTTTTCTACTTACTCTCTATGGTACTAGTCTATCACAACGGTTTTCTAATTACTCTCTATGTTACTGCTCTTCCACAACTGTGTTATACTTACTCTCTATGTTACTAGTCTCCCACAACTGTTCTCTGCTTACTCTCTATGTTACTAGTCTCCCACAACTGTTCTCTGCTTACTCTCTATGTTACTAGACTCCCACAACTGTTCTCTGCTTACTCTCTGTGTTACAGGTCTCCCACAACTATTTTCTACTTATTCTCTATGTTACTAGTCTCCCACAACTGTTCTCTACTTACTCTCTATGTTGCTGGTCTCCGACAACTGTTCTCTACTTACTCTATGTGTTACAGGTCTCCCATATCTGTTTTCTACTTATTCTCTATGTTACTAGTCTCCCACAACTGTTCTCTGCTTACTCTCTATGTTACTAGTCTCCCACAACTGTTCTCTGCTTACTCTCTATGTTACTATTCTCCCACAACTGTTCTCTGCTTACTCTCTTTGTTACTAGTCTCCCTCAACTGTTTTCTACTTACTCTCTATGTTACTGGTATCCCACAACTGTTCTCTGCTTACTCTCTATATTACTAGTCTCACACAACTGTTCTCTGCTTACTCTCTGTGTTACAGTTCTCCACAACTGTTCTCTGCTTACTCTCTGTGTCACTAGTCTCCAACAACTGTTCTCAACTTACTCTCTGTGTTGCTTGAATCTCCCACAATTGTTCTCAACTTACTCTCTGTGTTGCTTGAATCTCCCACAATTGTTCTCAACTTACTCTCTGTGTTGCTTGAATCTTCCACAATTGTTCTCAACTTACTCTCTGTGTTGCTTGAATCTCCCACAATTGTTCTCAACTTACTCTCTGTGTGCTTGAATCTCCCACAATTATTTTCTACTTACTGTCTGTGTTGGTAGTCTCCTACAACTGTTCAGTACTTAATGTAAGTGTAAATCTAAATCTCCCAACTGTTCAGTACTTAATGTAAGTGTAAATCTGAATCTCCCACAACTGTTCAGTACTTAATGTAAGTGTAAATCTGAATCTCCCACAACTGTTCTGTACTTAATGTAAGTGTAAATCTCAATCTCCCACAACTGTTCAGTACTTAATGTAAGTGTAAATCTGAATCTCCCACAACTGTTCTGTACTTAATTTAAGTGTAAATCTGAATCTCCCACAACTGTTCTGTACTTAATTTAAGTGTAAATCTGAATCTCCCACAACTGTTCACTAATTGGCTCTGTGTTGCATGAATCTCCCACAACTATTTTTTCTTTTTCTCTGTGTTACTAGTCTCCAACAACTGTTCTTTTCATATTCTCCATATTACTAGTCTCCCACAACTGTTCTTTTCTTATTCTCCATATTACTATTCTCTCACAACTGTTCTCTACTTATTCTCTATATTGTTAGTTCTCACAACTGTTCTCTACTTATTCTCTATATTGCTAGTCTCCCACAACTGTTCTCTACTTATTCTCTATATTGCTAGTTCTCACAACTGTTCTCTACCTTCTCTCTAAAGTACTAGTATTCCACAACTTTTCCTTACTTACTCTTTATATTGCTAGTTTCCCACAACTGTTCTCTACTTACTGTGTAGCTAGGACATCTCAAAAGCATTATTTTCTTACTGTCCGCTAGTATCGCCAACATGTGTTCTCTACCTACTCTCTGTGATGTCTCCCCTTACTGTTATGTGCTTACTGTTTGTGTTACTAGAAGTGCCCACAAGAAATAAAAAAGTTTCAATCAGAGCAATATAGGGAGAGGTAGCAGTGTAGGGAGAGGTAGCAGTGTAGGGAGAGGTCGCAGTGTAGGAAGAGGCAGCAGTGTAGGGAGAGGTAGAAGTGTAGGGAGAGGTAGAAGTGTAAGGAGAGGTAGAATTGTAGGGAGAGGTAGAAGTGTAGTGAGAGTTAGAAATGTAGGGAGAGGTAGAAGTGTAAAGAGAGGTAGAAGTGTAGGGAGAGGTAGAAGTGTAGGAGAGGTAGCAGTGTAGAAAGAGGTAGCAGTGTAGGAAGAGGTAGCAGTGAAGGGAGAGTTAGCAGTGTAGGCAGAGGTAGCAGTATAGGGAGAGGTAGCAGTGTTGGGAGAGGTAGCAGTGTAGGGAGAGGTAGCAGTGTAGAGGAAGCTAGCAGTGTAGGGAGAGGTAGTAGTGTAGGGAGAGGTAGCAGTGTAGGGAGAGGTAGCAGTGTTGGGAGAATTTGCAGTATAGGGAGAGGTAGCAGTGTCGAGAGAGGTAGCAGTGTAGGGAGAGGTAGCAGTGTAGGGAGAAGTAGCAGTGTAGGGAAAGGTAGCAGTGTAGGAAGAGGTAGCAGTGTAGGGAGAGGTAGAAGTGTAGGAAGAGGTAGCAGTGTAGGGAGAAATAGAAGTGTACGAAGAGGTAGCAGTGTAGGAAGAGCTATCAGTGTAGGGAGAGGTAGAAGTGTAGGAAGAGGTAGCAGTATAGGAAGAGGTAGCAGTGTAGGGAGAGGTAGAAGTGTAGGAAGAGGTAGCAGTGTTGGAAGAGGTAGCAGTGTAGGGAGAGGTAGAAGTGTAGGAAGAGGTAGCAGTGTAGGAAGAGGTAGCAGTGTAGGGAGAGGTAGAAGTGTAGGAAGAGGTAGCAGTGTAGGAAGAGGTAGCAGTGTAGGGAGAGGTAGAAGTGTAGGAAGAGGTAGCAGTGTAGGAAGAGGTAGCAGTGTAGGAAGAGGTAGCAGTGTAGGGAGAGGTAGCAGTGTAGGGAGAGGTAGCAGTGTAGGGAGAGGTAGCTCAGTGTGGAATAGTTGTGGGTTTAGTTAGCGCTGTAAAACGTTAGGTTGGAGGCTAGATGGCAAACAGGAAGTGATCTCTAGACCTGGAGCTCTTGTAGTGAAAAGATGAGAGGAAAGCTATGACGTGGATAAGATCATGACGTGTTTGGTAGAAGTTAGAGGCTAGATATGACACAGACGATGACTTGATTAGTGTAGACAGATTCAATATTATTAGAACTAGTACGGTAAATGATAAGATCATGACGTGTTTGGTTGAAGTTAGAGGCTAGATATGACACAGACGAAGACTTGATTAGTTTAGACAGATTCAATATTGTTAGAACTAGTACGGTAAATGTGTATGTTCTCATAATATTGGGCTGCCGTGACCAGATACAAAATCATATATTTCATTTAGCAACAAGGAGGCGAAGGCGCGCCTACCAGCACCAGAGTTGGAATTTGTCAGCGACCCACAGCTGACAGCTTGCGCCAGGATCGGTGAACCAAAACCATCCAGACCCTGCCCCACCTCTCAACGGTGCCTACAGTAACAGACTAACCTGTCTAGTGTGGCCAAGCGAGCAGGGATCGAAGAGAGAAGACAACCCGGTACTCAAAATTGTATTGCTGAAGTCGGATGTGTTGGGCCGAAAGGCCCACGACCACTACGTCCTTGAAAGGGCGGATGATGAAGAGGAATATTCTAGTCTACTACGATACTCTAGAATACTTTAGTCATCGGGCGAACGCAACCAAACAACCATTTAGCAACAATGTCATGAGTATGAAATATATCTCAACATATACAAACAAATATAAACACCGAAATAATGAATGATTATACAGCCTTTGTAATAACGATTGAACATTTTCACTTCCCATCGTCTCACATTCTCATATATTGTTAGCTGAGAAAACTTATCGCCGTCGTCTCACATTCTCATATATTGTTAGCTGAGAAAACTTGTCGCCGTCGTCTCACATTCTCATATATTGTTAGCTGAGAAAACTTGTCGCCGTCGTCTCACATTCTCATATATTGTTAGCTGAGAAAACTTATCGCCGTCGTCTCACATTCTCATATATTGTTAGCTGAGAAAACTGTTTTTCTATTACAAGCTTTAGATTACTTTCCATGAACAGGAGAGTTCCTTCGTGTTCAATATCCGGTTAAAAACGAAAGTAATCACGATCTCTCTCTCTCTCTCTCTCTCTCTCTCTCTCTCTCTCTCTCTCTCTCTCCCTCTCTCTGCGATCAGGACTCAATCAGAGTAGGATTCCAGACTCTCACATGAAGTCAGCTGTCAGGTTAAGTATGTTGATCGCCCCCACAGACAGAACATCACAATTAGAGTCTGCCAGATCCACTCTAATTAAATACCCGTTAAAACGTTGCACTGTGTTCTGCGCCAGTGGCCCAGTGCATCCGATTTCAGCCAGCATTTTATTCAGGTTTGCTTTCCTTAGCCTTTGATTGTCCCCAATCTTCCTGCAAGGCAACAGATGATCTTTTCTGTAGGGGGATTCTGCCCTTAGATGGTCGATCCTCCCAGGTTTACGAGCATCATCTGCCCGAGTCACTAGAGGTGACTAACACAGACATGCACACACACAGATATTAGATGTGACTAACACAGACATGCACACAGCGATACGAGGCATGACTAACACTGACATACATCAAGATATATGACACATGCCTAACATAAACATGTGCATAAAGATATGAGATATGACTGACATAGACATACACACACAAAGATATGACACATGTCTAACATAGACATGCACACAAAGATATGAGATGTGACTAACATAGCCATGCACACACAAGGATAGGAGATGTGACATACACAGACATGCACACACAAAGATATAAGATATGACTAACATAAACATGCACACAAAGATATGAGATATCACTAACCCAGACATGCACACACAAAGTTGTGACACATGACTAACACAGATACACACTAAGATATGAGATATGACTAAACACAGACTCACATAAAGATATGAGACATGATTAACACGGACACACCAAGATATGAGATATGACTAACATGACACACACCAAGATATGAGCCATGGCCAGCACACACACACACACACACACAAGCTAAGATATGAGCCATGGCCAGCACACACACACATACACAAGCTAAGATATGAGCCATGGCCAGCACACACACACACACACACACAAGCTAAGATATGAGCCATGGTCAGCACACACACACACACACACACAAGCTAAGATATGAGCCATGGCTAGCACACTCACGGTCTGACAGCAACATTACATTTTATACATGGCACATTTTCTGACACTATTGTTTTTTTGCTATATATTGGCCACTCTATCATGGATTATTTAATAATTTAAAAGTTCAACAATAACTTGTATATATTAAAATATACTACATTTACGTGCAGAAAATATGTAGCTTGTTGATATTTGTTAGAGAAAGAAGCAAAACAGTGAAAGATTTTGCCAGTATCGAGTGTCAGACAGAATTCTTCTAGTAAAATTGAGAGGTAGAACAATGGATATCAACATAATTCAAGTTTATGTTACAACAAGTAATAGCGAAGAAGAAGGCATTGATACTTTTTATGAAGAGCTAGAGACGACCATGGAACAGTGTAAGTCCCAAAATAACTATTATATCAGGGGATTTCAATGCAAAGGTAGGAACAGCTAAAGTGCAAACTGTGACTGGGGGGCATGGCCTTGGAGAGACGAATGACAGAGGGGATAGATTGATAGATTAGGCAAAGACACATGAAATGATTATAGGTAACACCTGGTTCAAACAACACTCTAGGCGACTATGGACATGGCAAAGCCCACACAAAAAAGTACACAATCAAATTGATTTTATACTGGTAAAGAGAAGATTCAGGAATGGGCTAACATCTGTTAAAACAAGGTAAGGAGCAGATTGCAATAGTGACCATGTACCAGTAGTTGGAAAGATAAGAATAAAACTGCGGAAGGCACAGAAATCACCAAGAAATATAAAATTAAAACTAGATATGCTAAGAGTAGATAAACAGATGAGTGATAAGTACAGCACGATAGTACAAAATAGATATAATGCTATTGAGAAAATACAGGACATCGAGGAGCAGTGGGAAATGCTCAAACAATCGATTCAACAAACATCAAAAGAAGTAATACCAGTGACTAAAATAATCAACAAAAAGAAATGGATGACAGAAGAAATATTACAACTAATGGATGAGATAAGAAAACATAAGAAAGAAAAAACAGACATACAAAATATTGCGAAAAGAGATCCAAAACAAGTGCAGAGAAGCAAAGGAAGGATGGTTAAAACAGAAATGTGAAGAAATAGAAAAACAACAAAAGAAAGACTCAACATTTATGCACAATCAGTTAAATGAATTAACAGGAAGAAAAGAAGTCAAAGTTTCAGGATGTGTGAAATCAAAGGAAGGAAATATAATAATGGGACAGGAGAAGACTATGGAAAGATGGACAGAATATATCAGTCAACTCTATGACGATGAAAGACCAGAATTAAACAATTCAAATGAAGACTCAGGACCACCATTAATGCAGAGTGAAGTGGAGGACACAATTCAACACATGAAAAGAGGCAAAGCTCCAGGTCCCGACAATATAACAATCGAAGAGATAAATGCATTAGGAGAGCTGGGAGTACAAGTCATAACAAAACTACTCAATGACATATATAACACTGAACACATACCTGAAGATCTACTAAAATCTGTCTTTGTAGCCATACCGAAGAAGTCAGGCACCACTGATTGTGAAGACCATCGCACTATTAGTCTCATGAGCCATATGACTAAAATATTACTAAGAATCATCATGAGACGTGTAAGGAACAAAATAAAACCAGAAATAAGTTAGGAACAATGTGGAATTGTGGAAGGAAAGGGCACCAAAAATAATTACATCTTAAGAACATTGATAGAAAGATCTATAGAGGTAAAGAAAGATCTATTTATGTGCTTTATAGACTACACGAAAGCATTTGACAAAGTAACGCATGTGGAAATAATCAATGTGCTGGAGAAATTAAACATTGATGGCAAGGATCTGCGAATCATAAAAAAACATGTACTGGCAACAAACAGCAGCTATACGAATTAACAACCAAACAGGACAATTTCAACTTATAAAACAAAGAGTCAGACAAGGCTGTGTTCTGTCGCCGGATTTGTTTTCACTTTACAGCGAACATATTATGAGATCAATAGAAGACAAAAAAGGAATTGAAGTCAACGGTCACAACATAAATAATTTACGATATGCGGATGACACAGTCTTAATAGCAGAGACAGAGAACGAACTACAAGAAATGATAGATATAATAGTAAAAGAAAGCAACAAGAAAGGTCTCAGACTGAATAGTAAGAAAACAGAAGTAATGGTTATATCGAAGAAACAATCATCACCATCATGCAGCATAAAAATAAACAAGACAAATCTGAAACAAGTACAACGTTTCAAATACTTGGGCACAATAATTACATCAGATGGGAGATGCACCACAGAAATAAAAAGCAGAATAGCTCAGGCCAAAATAGCATTTCAGAAAATGAAAAATATCTTATGCAACAAATCTATGTCAATAGAAATGAGAAAGAGAGTTCATCGATGCTATATAGAACCAATTCTGACCTATGGAAGCGAATCATGGACAGTAGACCACAGAGATGGGATTTCTCAGAAGATATGTTGAAAGTTCCCTGGACAGCTAAAAAGACCAATGAGGAAGTTCTCAAAGAGGCCAATACAAAAAGGGAGTTCTTAAAAAACATCAGAAAGAAGCAATCAACATTTTTTGGGCACAACATGAGAAGAGGAAAGTTGGAATACTTGGTTACAACTGGCAAAATAAAAGGAAAGAGAGATCGCGGATGACAAAGAGAGAAAATATTGGATAGCTTGGTGTCATGGCATGGACAACAGTCAACAATAGAACTCATACGATACACTGTGGATAGAAGATTGTGGAAGGACATGATCGCCAACGCCAACTGGTACGGCACATGATGATGATGATGATGATGTTGATATTTGTGATTTGTGCAGTATCAGTCGGTCGAATAATATAACAAGACAACAGGTTCGAATTTGTCGGCATTTGTTGACGAGTGTATCTTCATCAAATGTGAATTCCACGACTGCATTGAACATTCTGAATGTGATATTCAGTTACTTGAATGAAGAAAATAAAAAGCTCAATAGAAAGATGTTCTTAAAACTATGTGCTAAGGATGCCAAGAGGGATGATTTCTGTAAAAAAAAAAAAGGTGCTAAGTAAAATCGCTAGCCACATTCTGGCACCTTCATCAGAGCATGAATGGCACAACACGACACAGAGGCATACCCGAACACAGGCCAGATATGGCACAAATCTGATGAGAGCCAAGGAAAGGCCCTGTTTGCCCGCTACATTGAGCAGACTGACCAAAGAAATGAGGCTTTAAGAATGAGGATACGGGGATCGCTGTCAAAATTGTGTAAGGATGTAATGCTGGGAGATCTTGCAATTACAACCGATGCCATTCGGACAACACTTAAAAGGTCACACAACACTGCTCCTGGTCCAGATGATGTTCGGTACGACGACATAGCCGATTTGGCTGACAACGATTGCAAAAATCTGGCCAAAGAGTTTAATGCCAGCATTCAGGGTGGCCAGATTAAAAAGTGGCTACACAGCTACTTACTACCGCTACCGAAGCCAAACAAGGACCATTCTCAGATCAGTGCCTACAGGATCATCACGATGCAGAACGCCGCGGGCAAGCTGCTGGAGAAAATAGTTGCCCGTGTCCTCACCCGTCACCTTGAACAGAAACGGAAAGAGACAGAAGTGAAATGGCTTCCATGCTGCAAGACACAATTTATTGTAACTCTTTCTAATGTGGAGTATCAGGTGGTTTGTTTAATCCTAATTAAGCATCAGTTGCAGGGTTCTTACTTAACAATCATATCGTTAACACGGAAACACCGATGTAACAAATGAGAGCTGATGAGGTGACCAAAGACAAGTTGATGACATACCTTGGAGTTAAGTTTTATCGCAGGCTGTGTTTTCGAGACCACGTCGACCATGTGATAACAAAATCCCGCAAAGCCAACATCGAGCAGAGGCTACTTACCCTTCTGTTCCAGGGACTACTCCTCGCACCAATCGAGTATGTCCTAGCAATTCTTACTATCAGTAAGACGCAAACTGACAGGCTGGAGAAAATACAGAATGAAGCTATGCGCATTGTCTTGTGGTGTACGAGGGACACTTCCTGTGTAGCAATGAGGTATCTTCTTGACTTTCCAACCATGGATGACAGAATCATGATCTAGAGGGCTCGAGCATACCTGAAGATTAGTGCAGATAAATAGCATCCATTGCACCATGAGCTCAACACAGGGAAAGGTTCCAGGCTAAAAAGAGACAAATCATGAGTGGGCCAGGCAGAAGATGACATCAAACAGGTCTGTAGGCTTTCCATTTTATCATCTCTGGCGAGGGGTAGATATCGCTGCCTACGCCATTCAGGAGCACATTCTCGTGTACTGTCACACTCGACAGGAAATGTAGGGAACTCAGTCATGGTCAATGCCGAGGTCAACGGTCTCATCTGCGATAACATCGATGAGAAATATGCAGTCTTCTATACAGATGGATCCGTAATACGACACCAAAGGAGTGCACTGGCATTTACAGAACTCTCGACAGGCTGAATAGTCAAAGAAGAGAATTGTGCATACATTATGACCACGAGTAGCATTGTGACCCTCTTGGAAATTTTTTTTATGATGATTAATTTTAACCTTTTGAGACCACCTTTGCGTGTGCCTGCTACTTACACTTGTGCGTGTATACACTCTCGTGACTTTATTGAGAGACTGAACTTGGTGAGAGACTGAACTTTGTGTGTTTGCCTTTCTTTCTCAACAGCTTGTTCCATTCGCCCCTTACGACCAACTTGAGACTTTTCTGCGTGTTATACATAACAACAATTAATAACACATCGATAACACATTGACCATTGATAGGCTGCCTTTATTTCTTCTTTTCTCACATCTTCTGTCATGACAATTGTTGTTTATCTATTCAATGTCTCCCATTTCATTCTCTATTATATTATCATTTATTCTATTCTAATCTTCCTATTCATGTTCGACACTAACGTTTGTCGGACCGTTCCCCATCGAACGGCCCTCCCTACTCTATTGCTGTTGCCTGCTGGTCTCTTCATGCGAGATTTCAAATTGTTGCTATTACTAACTGTTCAGCCGTTCTTTGCTTGTTCCACTTTTTCTCTCAAGCTATCTCCCCGGGCTTCCATTTCATGCTTTTGTCACTCGTTTATGTTGGACCGTTCCCCATCGAACGGCCCTCCCTACTTTAACTATTGCTGGTTGTCAACTAATTTAAGTTGGACCGTTCCCCATCGAACGGCCCTCCCTACTCTATCTATGGCTGTTGCCGGTTCCGTTACTTCTGTTAGACCAGTTCCTTAATTGTCTGTTGCTGCTGGCATTTGTTTTATACTCATTTGCTGATTGGACCTCTCTGCTTGTTCCTCCTTTTATCCCAAGCTGTACTCTTGGGCTTGTATCCCAACTGTTCTCTGCTTATAGGCTTCTATTGTCGTTCTTGCTTTACATGACTCTCAATTTTCCAACTGCTCTCTGCGGCTGCCGATCTCTAACTGAATTATATTCTCCTCTCTTTTCCAACCGTCCAGCAAACTACGTCATCCTATTTTTCTACGTCATCTCTTTTCCACGACCTTCTCTCATTATGCGCACTGCATTGCACCAATTTTGCCTCTACCTCCTTTGGTGCGCAATTCTCTTCTACAGCATGACGATGGAGGTGATGGCAGTGACAAGGGCATTCATCTGGTTAGAGTCACAAGACTACACCCACGCCTGCATACTAAGTGATTCGATGAACATGACACAACAAGTGGAGGCGGGATCTGTGCGCATGCAGTGGGCGGAGTCGTTGCAGAAGTCAAAAATACGTATGGTCACCTTTGTCTATGTCCCTGGACATGCGGGAGTACGGGGAGATGAAAGAGCGGACACGTTGGCTAACTGCACTATTGTTGAGGACGGTCAACCAATGGATCAGGCGGACATCATCAGTGCCTCCGAGATGTGGGTAGGGTGTGCCTTTATTCAACAATCATGGGTCCACATTACTCCTTCGGATGAAAGAGATGGGAGTTAAGATGGGCACAGCCAGAAATGAGAAACTTAGTGGGCGAGTAAGACGACTTATCAACCAACACAGAACTTGAGTCGTCAGGCGCTGGACACTGCGGGACTTGCTGAGGAGGGGATCTGAGCACCTATGGACATGTTCGGAGTGCAATGATGATGCCCCGCAGGTAACTTAATGTGACATTCATCTCGCAAAGAGATTCAGTTTTAAAAATCGAGCAAATGGAATCAAGTTTGCACCTGGATATTGTAAGGAACATGCATTCATTATTTGGTGAATTATAGTTTTATTTGTTCAACTTGCATGTTCCTCTTTCTTCACTTTTTATATACTTTACCTTCATGATTTTATTATTTCCATGTTGTGCAATATTCTTTATTGAATGTGATAGCTGTTTTATTTTAAAACAACAATTATACATGTTTAATTGGTGTAGTTAACAAATCTATGTGGGATAATGGAGATTGAAACCAGCGTCATAAGGTCAGCCAATATCACAGTAGCTTCTATTGGAAGGTGTTCATTTTAGTTGTGAGGGGGGGGGGGGGGTGTGCCCTTCTGTGTTTAGCTTCATTTAAGAGTGGGAGGTGCATCTCTGTGTTTAGCTTCATTTAAGGGTGGGAGGTGCATCTCTGTGTTTAGCTTCATTTAAGGGTGGGAGGTGCATCTCTGTGTTTAGCTTCATTTAAGGGTGGGAGGTGCATCTCTGTGTTTAGCTTCATTTAAGGGTGGGGGGTGCATCTCTGTGTTTAGCTTCATTTAAGGGTGGGGGGTGCATCTTTGTGTTTAGCTTCATTTAAGGGTGGGGGGTGCATCTCTGTGTTTAGCTTCATTTAAGGGTGGCGGGTGCATCTCTGTGTTTAGCTTCATTTAAAGGTGCTTTCTAAGAAATAGTAGACGGTAGCCTAAGCTTATAGCAGCACCGTTTGATACGTCAGTAGCCCTATGTGATCTTAAATGACTCTGACAAGTAAAGAATTATTATAGTAGCCCTATGACTCTGACAAGTAAAGAATGATTGTAGTAGCCCTATGACTCTGACAAGTAAAGAATTATTATAGTAGCCCTATGACTCTGACAAGTAAAGAATTATTATAGTAGCCCTATGACTCTGACAAGTAAAGAATTATTATAGTAGCCCTATGACTCTGACAAGTAAAGAATAATTGTAGTAGCCCTATGACTCTGACAAGGAAAGAATTATTATAGTAGCCCTATGACTCTGACAAGTAAAGAATTATTACAGTAGCCCTATGACTCTGGCAAGTAAGAAGTGATTAAAGGAGGGTATTGACACACTTTTACGAGTACAGTGGCATACGTGTGGCAAGATGTCATCTAGCTGTCAATGACATCATGTCTGAGTTATGCCAGTTATTCACATGGGAACTTTCTAACATGTGACAGACCAGCTGAATGCCTGTAGGGGTTCTACGATCAGATGCTGCCGTCAGGCTGCATTCAATCATGGATATCAAAGTCATGCAGCGTATCATAGTGGTCACGTGGTGGTGAACGACTTCTGTTTCTAGATCAGATAATCATGATCCGATATTTGCCATTGGCAGTTTGAAGGAGTCCGGGATTAGATCTCATTGTTGTATCGACATCGTCTAATGACGCCAAGATAGATATCGTCTAATGACGCCAAGATAGACATCGTCTAATGACGCCAAAATGAAGTCCAACGTCGTATCAAGATAGACATCTTCTAATGACGCCAAAATGAAGTCCAATGTCGTATCAAGATAGACATCTTCTAATGACGCCAAAATGAAGTCCAACGTCGTATCAAGATAGACATCTTCTAATGACGCCAAAATGAAGTCAAATGTCGTATCAAGATAGACATCGTCTAATGACGCCATAATGAAGTCCAACGTCGTATCAAGATAGACATCTTCTAATGACGCCATAATGAAGTCCAATGTCGTATCAAGATAGACATCTTCTAATGACGCCATAATGAAGTCCAACGTCGTATCAAGATAGACATCTCCTAATGACGCCAAAATGAAGTCCAACGTCGTATCAAGATAGACATCTTCTAATGACGCCAAAATGAAGTCCAACGTCGTATCAAGATAGACATCTTCTAATGACGCCATAATGAAGTCCAACGTCGTATCAAAATAGACATCTTCTAATGACGCCATAATGAAGTCCAACGTCGTATCAAGATAGACATCTTCTAATGACGCCAAAATGAAGTCCAATGTCGTATCAAGATAGACATCTTCTAATGACGCCATAATGAAGTCCAACGTCGTATCAAGATAGACATCTTCTAATGACGCCAAAATGAAGTCCAACGTCGTATCAAGATAGACATCTTCTAATGACGCCAAAATGAAGTCCAACGTCGTATCAAGATAGACATCTTCTAATGACGCCATAATGAAGTCCAACGTCGTATCAAGATAGACATCGTCTAATGACGCCAAAATGAAGTCCAACGTCGTATCAAGATAGACATCTTCTAATGACGCCAAAATGAAGTCCAATGTCGTATCAAGATAGACATCTTCTAATGACGCCAAAATGAAGTCCAACGTCGTATCAAGATAGACATCTTCTAATGACGCCAAAATGAAGTCCAACGTCGTATCAAGATAGACATCTTCTAATGACGCCAAAATGAAGTCCAACGTCGTATCAAGATAGACATCTTCTAATGACGCCAAAATGAAGTCCAATGTCGTATCAAGATAGACATCTTCTAATGACGCCAAAATGAAGTCCAACGTCGTATCAAGATAGACATCTTCTAATGACGCCAAAATGAAGTCCAACGTCGTATCAAGATAGACATCTTCTAATGACGCCAAAATGAAGTCCAACGTCGTATCAAGATAGACATCTTCTAATGACGCCAAAATGAAGTCCAACGTCGTATGACAGTGCCGTAACTTATCTCTGTCTACAACTTTACATATTGTCTTTTGTAATTGTGCTCACAAGACCGATCACTGCCAAGTGGACCACTTCTATTTTTCAACTTTATCACCAGATTTCAATATTTTTAAACATTGCGGGCACCTCTGCTGTCGATTATTGTGTTCTTACTTTATGTTCTTACTTTATGTTCTTACTTTATGTTCTTACTTTATGTTCTTACTTTGTGTTCATAATTTGTGTTCTTACTTTATGTTCTTACTTTATGTTCTTACTTTATGTTCTTACTTTGTGTTCTTACTTTATGTTCTTACTTTATGTTCTTACTTTGTGTTCTTACTTTGTGTTCTTACTTTATGTTCTTACTTTATGTTCTTACTTTATGTTCTTACTTTGTGTTCTTACTTTGTGTTCTTACTTTATGTTCTTACTTTATGTTCTTACTTTATGTTCTTACTTTGTGTTCTTACTTTGTGTTCTTACTTTATGTTATTACTTTGTGTTCTTACTTTATGTTCATACTTTATGTTCATACTTTATGTTCATACTTTATGTTCATACTTTGTGTTCTTGCTAGTTTGATATCTGTCTTCAACAAGATGGCTGGTGTTATATTAGCGATGTTTGTGTTGTTAATGCACACGCTATTTTCTTCTGTTTCTCCCCACCAATTTTGAACTATAAAACTAAAATACTTTTTGACCCCAATAGTTTTTGCATTCTATAAAATTAAAACACTTTTTTATCCCATGGTTTTTGCATTCTGTAAAATTAAAACACTCTTTGACCCCAATAGTTTTTGCATTCTATAAAATTAAAACACTTTTTTATCCCATGGTTTTTGCATTCTGTAAAATTAAAACACTTTTTGACCCCAATAGTTTTTGCATTCTGTAAAATCAAAACATTTTTTTGCCCCATGGTTTTGTTGTTGTTGCATTGTATGAGGTCATTGCCTTACCTGCACTGTGACTGTGTGTCATCTGTTGAGAAGGACAGAACACTTTAGCGAGATCACTTCAGGAACAAAGAATTGGCCTCACCTTTTTTGAGAATTTGCTTGCGATAATCCCCGAGTGAGCAGTTCCACCTGTCATGCTGAAACTGGTGCTGGCACTCAATGGCCGATAACCGACTAGCCCTCACCAGTGTCTCGGCCACGCCCTTCCCGCGACGACATTGTCGCTTATGCTTTCTCTGTAGGATCAGCATGTTGCACAAGTCAACGGATGTGACCTTCTGACTTTGCTGCAGCTCGCGCATTCGTTCCTCGAAGTTTGGACTCAGAGTGAGTATTGTCTCACGTGCCGTCAGCCTGTCAGACAATAACGGACCAGTATTCCATTCAAGTTCTCGTTAGAAGGACATAATCATCATAATGAGAAGAAAGTTCAGTGAAATAAAGATCCCTACAGGAAAGTGTAGTCTTCATTGCTGTTCTTGTCCTAGGTTATTTTATCCAAGAACATATATCACACAGATCCATTTATCCAAGAAAATCTATCACACAGTGTGTTTTGTCCAAGAAAATCTATCGCACAGATCCATTTATCCAAGAAAATCTATCACACAAATCCATTTATCCAAGAAAATCTATCACACAGATCCATTTATCCAAGAACATCTATCACACAGATCCATTTATCCAAGAACATATATCACACAGATCCATTTATCTAAGAAAATCTATCACACAGTGTGTTTTGTCCAAGAAAATCTATCACACAGATCCATTTATCCAAGAAAATCTATCACACAAATCCATTTATCCAAGAAAATCTATCACATAGATCCATTTATCCAAGAACATCTATCACACAGATCCATTTATCCAAGAACATCTATCACACAGATCCATTTATCCAAGTATATCTATCACACAAATCCATTTATCCAAGTATATCTATCACATAGATCCATTTATCCAAGAACATCTATCACATAGATCCATTTATCCAAGAACATCTATCACACAGATCCATTTATCCAAGAAAATCTATCCCACAGATCCATTTATCCAAGTATATCTACCACACAGATCCATTTATCCAAGTATATCTATCACATAGATCCATTTATCCAAGAACATCTATCACATAGATCCATTTATCCAAGAACATCTATCACACAGATCCATTTATCCAAGAAAATCTATCCCACAGATCCATTTATCCAAGTATATCTACCACACAGATCCATTTATCCAAGTATATCTATCATATAGATCCATTTATCCAAGAACATCTATCACATAGATCCATTTATCCAAGAAAATCTATCACACAGATCCATTTATCCAAGAACATCTATCACACAGATCCATTTATCCAAGAAAATCTATCACACAGATCCATTTATCCAAGAACATCTATCACACAGATTCATTTATCCAAGAACATCTATCACACAGATTCATTTATCCAAGTAGATCGATCCCACAGATCCATTTATCCAAGAACATCTATCACACAGATCCATTTATCCAAGTATATCTATCACACAGATCCATTTATCCAAGAACATCTATCACACAGATCCATTTATCCAACAAATCAAGAACTCTTTGAATAGCTCTACTTACACTTATTGAACCGAACACTATTTTATTCTCAATCAATATTTCATGAAATAATCCATCAATTCCTCAATCATTCCCTAATTCAACATTTGTTCATTAATTCATTGATATTGCCACCTATTGAGTTGTTACCAATTAGGTCACCTACTCAAATCAGTCTTCACTAATCACAAATCAATCAGTTCAACAATTTATCTATCAAGTAACTGACGAAATCAATAAACATTAAATGCATCCATTAGTCAATATGAGTTGAATAATCAATATATTTATCATTACTTCAAAAATTATCATTACAATTCGCACAATTCTACATTTATTCAGTTTACAATTCACACTTCCTTTATTCACCTTACAATTCACACTTCCTTTATTCACCTTACAATTCACACTTCCTTTATTCACCTAACAATTCACACTTCCTTTATTCACCTAACAATTCACACTTCCTTTATTCACCTTACAATTCACACTTCCTTTACTCACCTTACAATTCACACTTCCTTTATTCACCTTACAATTCACACTTCCTTTACTCACCTTACAATTCACACTTCCTTTATTCACCTTACAATTCACACAACTCTTAATCAATTCACCTTATTGTTCATCAAGTGATCCACCAATAATCCACTAGTCTCCAATGATAATCAATAGCCTACGCACCCTTCCAATGTGTATCCATTCATTTCATGAAGAATTACATTTTCATGCTACTTTTTTCACTTTTTCCCCCATGTTGTTAGGCATGTTTGTGTGCTGTCACCAGATTTATTTGATATTTATAGTGAGATTATTTTAAGATCCATAAGGGGCATGCCTGGAATAACAATTGGAGGTCATAATATAAATAATCTAAGGTATGCTGAAGATACAGTATTAATCGCTAAGAATGAAAATGAGTTACAAGAAATGTTGGACATTATAGTGAAAGAAAGCAAAAATAAAGGACTCAGCCTTAATAGCAAAAAGACAGTGGTAATGGTAACAACAAAGAAAAAGACATTACCTCAGTGCAAAATAAAGACAAGTGGAACAATATTAAAACAGATAAATGAATTTAAATATTTGAGAACTTTGTTAACCTCAGACGGAAGATGTACAAAAGAGGTGAGATGCAGAATGGCTCAGGCAAAAGCAGCTTTCCAAAAAAATGAGGAAAATACTATGCAATCCATTTTTGACAATAGAAACAAGAAAAAGAGCTCTTAAATGTTACGTAGAGCCAGTCTTAACATATGGATGCGAGTCATGGACAATAGGACAACAGACAAGAAAATCACTGGAGTCTGTAGAAATGTGGTTTTACAGAAAAATGTTGAGAATACCATGGACAGCTAAGAAGAGTAATGAAAATGTTCTGAAAGAGGTCAAAGCAAAAAGATAGCTAATTTCCAATATTAAGAAGAAACAATCATAATTTTTTGGCTACATAATGAGAAGAGAACAACTGGAATATATTGTAACAACTGGATAAATTGAGGGACGATGAGATAGAGGGAAGCAAAGAGAGAACATACCAGACAGCTTAAGAGAATGGCTTAGCAGGTCAACAACAGAAATGATAAAGAACTGTCGAGATCGAAAGTTGTGGAGAGACATGATCACATACGCCAGTAGGCCCGGTACTTGATGATGAAACAGCATCACAGTCTGCCACATTACACCAACATCAAAGTCTGCTACATTACAACAACACAGTCAGCCACATTACACCAACATCAAAGTCTGCTACATTACAACATCACAGTCTGCTACATTACAACATCACAGTCTGTTATGTTACAACATAAAAGTCTGCCACATTACAACAACATCACATCATTTGGGGGGCCTCGGTAGCCTAGTTGGGAAAACCACCCGACTAGACTACCGACGTTCGGACAACCCGTGTTCGATTCCCGCTGGGAGCAGTGTGAATTGTACTCGTGGTTGGAAATTAAAAAAAAAAAATTACCCCCACAGTCGACCCAGCCGTTGGCAGAAATGGGTACCAGGGTATTATCCTGGGAAGGTGAGGAATGTCGCTTCGCATCTGAGTTTCGATGCTTGAGACGACACTATACAGAAATATCCGAACATTTATGAATAGGCGGCCGAGCACATATGGGTGGAAACTCGCGTGCTAAGACGCCGGTTCATGTCTCGTACTTTACCTTTACCTTTAACAACATCACAGTCTGTTATATTACAACATAAAAGTCTGCCACATTACAACAACTTCACAGTCTGTTATATTACAACATAAAAGTATGCCACATTACAACAACATCACAGTCTGTTATATTACAACATAAAAGTCTGCCACATTACAACAACTTCACAATCTGTTATATTACAACATAAAAGTCTGCCACATTACAACAACATCACAGTCTGTTATATTACAACATAAAAGTCTGCCACATTACAACAACTTCACAGTCTGTTATATTACAACATAAAAGTCTGCCACATTACAACAACATCACAGTCTGTTATATTACAACATAAAAGTATGCCACATTACAACAACTTCTAAGCCTGCCATATTGCAAAAACGGCATCACAGTCTGCTACATTACAACATCACAGTCTGCTGCATTACACAAACACAGTCAGCCACATTACAACAACATCACAGTCTGCTACATTACAACATCACAGTCTGCTACATTACAACAACACAGTCAGCCACATTACAACAACATCACAGTCAGCCACATTACAACAATATCACAGTCTGCTATATTACAACATCACAGTCTGTTATATAACAACATAAAAGTCTGCCACATTACAACACCATCACAGTATACAAAATTACAACAACTTCGAAGCCTGCCATATTGCAAAACATCATCACAGTCTGCTACATTACAACATCACAGTCTGCTACATTACAACATCACAGTCTGTTAACAAATCTGCCACATTACAACAACAAATCTACCACATTACAACAACAACTAATCTGCCACATTACAACAACAACTAATCTACCACATTACAACAACAACAAATCTGCTACATTACAACAACAACTAATCTGCCACATTACAACAACAACTAATCTGCCACATTACAACAACAACTAATCGACCACATTACAACAACAACAAATCTGCCACATTACAACAACAACAAATCTGCCACATTACAACAACACCAAATCTGCCACATTGCAACAACAACTAATCTGCCACATTACAACACCAAATCTGCCACATTACAACAACAAATATGCCACATTACAACAACACCAAATCTGCCACATTACAACAACAACAAATCTGCCACATTACAATAACACAAAATCTGCCACATTACAACAACAACAAATCTATCACATTACAACAACAACTAATCTGCCACATTACAACAACACAAAATCTGCCACATTACAACAACACAAAATCTGCCACATTACAACAACAACAAATCTATCACATTACAACAACAACTAATCTGCCACATTGCAACAACACCAAATCTGCCACATTACAACAACACCAAATCTACCACATTACAACAACTACAAATCTGCCACATTACAACAACAAATGTGCCACATTACAACATCACAGTCTAACACATTACAACAACATCACAGTGTGTTACATTACAGCATCGCAGTCTGTCACATTACAGCAATATTACAGTCTGTCACATTACAACAACATCACAGTCTGCCATACTATAACAGCATCACATCCTGCTACATTACAACATCACAGTCTCCTACAGTACAAAATCACAGTCTGATACATTACAACATCACAGTCTGCCATATTTAAACAACATCACAGTCTGCCCCATCACAACATCAAAATGTGCCACATTGCAACATCATCATCACAGTCTGCTACATTAGAACAACATTAAAGTTTGCCACATTGCAACATTACCGTCTGCCACATTACAACAACATCACAGTCTGCTACGTTACAACAACATCACAAACTGACACTTTACAACAACATCACAGTCTGCCACATTACAAACATCAGAAACTGCCTCATTACAGCAACATTATAGTCTGCCATATTACAACAACATCACAGTCTTCTACATTAGAATATCACTGTCTACCACATTATAATAATATCACAGTCTCAATATTGCAACATCATCATAGTCTGTTACATTAAAAAAACATCACAATCTATCACATTGCAACAACATCACAATCTATCAAATTACAACAACATCACAGTCTGCCACATTACAACAACATCACAGTCTGTCACATTACAACAACATCACAATATATCACATTACAACAACATCACATTCTGCTACATTACAACAACATCACAATCTATCACATTACAACAACATCACATTCTGCTACATTACAACAACATCACAATCTATCTCATTACAACAACATCACAGTCTGTCACATTGCAACACCACAATCTGCAACATTACAAAATCACAATCTGCCACATTACAACAACATCACAATCTGCTATATTACAACAATATCACAATCTGCTACATTTCAACAACGTCACAATCTGCCACATTACAACATCACAATCTGCTACATTACAACAACATCACAAACTATCACATTACGACATCATCACTATCTGCTACATTACAACAACATCACAATCTGCTATATTACAACAACATCACAATCTATCACATTATGACATCATCACTATCTGCTACATTACAACAACATCACAAACTATCACATTATGACATCATCACTATCTGCTACATTACAACAACATCACAATCTGCTACATTACAACAACATCACAATCTACACATTATGACATCATCACTATCTGCTACATTACAACAACATCACAATCTATCACATTATGACATCATCACAATCTGCTATATTACAACAACATCACTATCTGCTACATTACAACATCATCACAATCTGCTACATTACAACAACATCACAATCTGCTATATTACAACATCATCACAATCTGCTACATTATAACAACATCACAATCTATCACATTACGACATCATCACTATCTGCTACATTACAACAACATCACAATCTGCTATATTACAACAACATCACAATCTATCACCATACAACATCATCACAATCTGCTACATTACAACAAAATCACATTCTGCTATATTACAACAACATCACAATATGCCACATTACAATAACATCACAGTCTGCCACATTACAACAACATCAAAGTGTATTACATTACAATAACATCAAATTGTATTACATTACAATACCATCACAATGGGTTACATTACAACACCATCACAGTTAGACACATTGCAACAACATCATCACAGTCTACTACATTACATCATCACAGTCTGTTACATTACAACATCACAGTCTGTTACATTACAACACCACAGTCTACCACATTACAATAACATCACAGTCTGCCACATTATAACAACATTAAAGTATGCACATTGCAACAACATCATCACAGTTTGCCACATTACAACACCACCACAGTCTGCTACACTACAACATCACAGTCTGCCACATTACAACAACATCACAGTCTGCCACATTTAAACAAAATCACAGTCTGCCACGTTACAACAACATCGCAGTCTGCAACATTACAATTTCACAGTTTGCTACATTACAACAACTCCACTGTCTGGCACAATACAACAACATCACAGTCTGCCACATTACAATTTCACAGTTTGCTACATTACAAGAACACCACAGTCTGCCACAATTCAACAACATCACAGTCTTTTACATTACAACGACATCACAATCTGCTACCTTTCAACATCGCATTCTGCTACATTAGAACATGGCATTCTGTTGCATTACAACATCACAGTTATTTACATTACAACAAGACCACAGTCTGGCACATTACAACAACATAACAGTCTTTTACATTACAACATCATCACAGTGAATCAGTGCATTAACAAGTTCACATAAACTCTACTGTATCGATAGGTGCATTCACAAATCGACATAAACTCTACTGTTTCCATATATTGCATATTTTAGCCTTACTTGAATTCCATCATCCAAGACAACAGAATCTGAATGGGGAAAGTGCTAATCATCAACACATTCACCAACTCGGAGCTTACTACAAAGTTGTTGACCAGCTTTTGTTTACGAGGAGTTGAAGATTTGTTTATGTCATTAGCAGGTGACACAACCATTCATACCAAGACAATGGAGCACAATAGTAATGGTGGTGCTGATTGATTGAATGATGTACTGAGAGAATAATAACGGCTGTACTGATTGGAGGATGTACTAGGAGAATTGTAACAGCTGTACTGATTGGAAGATGTACTAAGAGAATTGTAACAGCTGTACTGATTGGAAGATGTACTAAGAGAATAATAAAGGCTGTACTGATTGGAGGATGTACTAGGAGAATTGTAACAGCTGTACTGATTGGAAGATGTACAAAGAGAATAATAACGGCTGTACTGATTGGAGGATGTACTAGGAGAATTGTAACAGCTGTACCGATTGGAAGATGTACTAAGAGAATAATAAAGGCTGTACTGATTGGAGGATGTACTAGGAGAATTGTAACAGCTGTACTGATTGGAGGATGTACTAAAACAATAGTAACAGTGATGCTGATTGGAGGATCTACTAGGAGAATAGTAACAGTGGTGCTGATTGGAGGATGTACTAAGAGAATAGTAACAGCTGTACTGATTGGAAGATGTACTAAGAGAATTGTAACAGCTGTACTGATTGGAGGATATACTAAGAGAATAGTAACAGCTGTATTGATTGGAGGATCTACTAGGAGAATAATAACGGCTGTACAGATTGGAGGATAAACTAAGAGAATTGTAACAGCTGTACTGATTGGAGGATGTACTAAGAGAATAGTAACAGCTGTACTAATTGGAGGCTCTATTAGGAGAATAATAACGGCTGTACTGACTGGAAGATGTACTTAGAGAATAATAACGGCCGTGCTGATTGGAGGATGTACTAGGAGAATTGTAAATGCAGTACTGATTGGAGGATGTACTAAGAGAATGGTAACAGCTGTACTGATTGGAGGATGTACTAAAACAATAGTAACAGTGATGCTGATTGGAGGATATACTAGGAGAATAGTAACAGTGGTGCTGATTGGAGGATGTACTAAGAGAATAGTAACAGCAGTATTGATTGGAGTATATACTAGGAGAATAGTAACAGCTGTGCTGATTGGAGGATGTACTAAGAGAATAGTAACAGCAGCACTGATCGGAGGATGTACTAAGAGAATAGTAACAGCAGTATTGATTGGAGGATGTACTAGGAGAATAGTAACAGCGGTGCTGATTGGAGGATGTACTAAGAGAATAGTAACAGTGGTGCTGATTGGAGGATGTACTAAGAGAATAGCAACAGCTGTACTGATTGGAGGATGTACAAAGAGAATAATAACGGCTGTACCGATTGGAGGATGTACTAGGAGAATTGTAACAGCTGTACTGATTGGAAGATGTACTAAATGAATAGTAACAGCTGTACTGATTGGAGGATGTACTAAGAGAATAATAACAGCTGTACTGATTGCAGGATCTACTAGGAGAATAATAACGGCTGTACTGATTGGAGGATGTTCTAAGAGAATTGTAACAGCTGTACTGATCGGAGGATGTACTAAGAAAATAGAAACAGTGCTGCTGATTGGACGATGCACTAAGAGAATAGTCACACCAGTGCTGATTAGAGGATGCACCAAGACAATAGTAACAGTGGTGCTGATTGAAGGATGAACCAAGAGAATAGTAACATTGATGCTGATTGAAGGATGAACCAAGAGAATAGTAACAGCGGTGCTGATTGAAGGATGAACCAAGAGATTAGTAACAGTGGTGCTGATTGAAGGATGAACCAAGAGAATAGTAACATTGATGCTGATTGAAGGATGAACCAAGAGATTAGTAACAGTGATGCTGATTGAAGGATGAACCAAGAGAATAGTAACAGTGGTGCTGATTGGAGTATGTTTTAAGAGAATAGTAACAGTGGCTCTGATTGGAGGATGTACTAGGGGAATAGTAACAGTGGTGCTGATTGGAGGATGTACTAGGAGAATAGTAACATCTGTACTGATTGGAGGATGTGCTAAGGGAATTGTAACAGCTGTACTGATTGGAGGATGCACCAAGACAATAGTAACAGTGGTGCTGATTGAAGGATGAACCAAGAGAATAGTAACAGTGGTGCTGATTGGAGGATATACCAAGATAATAGTAACAGCTGTGCTAATTGAAGGATGAACAAAGAGAATAGCAACAGCTGTGCTGATTGGAGGATGAACCATTAGATTAGTAACAGCTGTGCTGATTGGAGGGTCTACCAAGAGAATAGTAACAGTGGTGATGATTGGAGAATGTACCAAGAGAATAGTAACAGTGGTGCTGACTGAAGTATTAACCAAGAGAATAGTAACAGTGGCACTGATTGAAAGATGAACCAGAGAATAGTAACAGTGGTTCTGCTTGAAGGATGAACCTAGAGAATATTAATAGTGGTGCTGATTGAAGGATGGACCAAGAGAATTGTAACAGTGATGCTGATTGAAGGATGAACCAAGAGATTAGTAACAGTGATGCTGATTGGAGGTTGAACCAAGAGAATAGTAACAGGGGTGCTGATTGAAAGATGAACCAAGAGAATAGTAACAGCGGTGCTGATTGAAGGATGGACCAAGAGAATAGTAACAGTGGTGCTGATTGGAGTATGTTCTAAGAGAATAATAACAGTGGCTCTGATTGGAAGATGTACTAAGAGAAAAGTAACAGTGGTGCTGTTTTGAGGATGAACCAAGAAAATAGGAGCAGTGGTGCTGATTGGAGGATGTACTAAGAGAATAGTAATAGTGATGCTGATTGGAGGATGTACTGAGAGAATAGTAACATCTATACTGATTGGAGGATGCACTAAGAGAATAGTAACACAAGTGCTGATTGGAGGATGCACCAAGAAAATAGTCACAGTAGTGCTGTTTGGAGGATGCACTAAGAGAATAGTAACTGGTGCTGATTGGAGGATGCACTAAGAGAATAGCAACATCTATACTGATTGGAGGATGCACTAAGAGAATAGTCACAGTAGTGCTGTTTGGAGGATGCACTAAGAGAATAGTAACAGTGGTGCTGATTGAAGGATGAACCAAGAGAATAGTAACAGCTATGCTGATTGCAGGATGAACTAAGAGAATAGTAACAATTGTGCTGATTGGAGGACACACCAAGAGAATAGTAATACCGGTGCTGATTGAAGGATGAACCTAGAGAATTGTAAAAGCTGTGCTGATTGGAGGATGAACCAAGAGAACAGTAACACCAGTACTAATTGGAGGTTGAACCAAGAGAATTGTAACAGCTGTGCTGATTGGAGGATGTACCAAGAGAACAGTAACACCAGTACTAATTGGAGGTTGAACCAAGAGAATTGTAACAGCTGTGCTGATTGGAGGATGTACCAAGAGAATAGTAACAGCTGCGCTGATTGGATGATGTACCAAGAGAATAGTAACAGTGGTGCTGATTGGTGGATAAACCATTAGAATAGTAACAGCTGTGCTGATTGGAGGATGTACCAAAAGAATAGTAACAGTGGTGTTGATTGAAGGTTGATCCAAGAGAATAGTTACAGTGTTGCTGATTGAAGGATGAACCAAGAGAATAGTAACAGTGGTGCCGATTGGAGGATGTACTAAGAGAATAGTAACAGTGGTGCTGATTGGAGGATGTACTAGGAGAATACTAACATCAGTATTGATTGGAGGATGTACTAAGCGAATAGTAACAGCAGTGCTGATTGGAGGATGTACTAAGAGAATAGTAACAGCTGTACTGATTGGAGGATGTACTAAGAGAATAGTAACATCAGTACTGATTGGAGGATGTACTAAGAGAATAGTAACAGCAGTGCTGATTGGAGGATGTACTAAGAGAATAGTAACAGCTGTACTGATTGGAGGATGTACTAAGAGAATAGTAACAGCTGTACTGATTGGAGGATGTACTAAGAGAATAGTAACAGCTGTACTGATTGGAGGATTAACTAAGAGAATAGTAACGGCCGTGCTGATTGGAGGATGTACTATGAGAATAGTAACAGCAGTGCTGATTGGAGGATGTACTAAGAGAATAGTAACAGTGGTGCTGATTGCAGGATGTACTTGGAGAATAGTAATAGTGATGCTGATTGGAGGATGTACTAGGAGAATAGTAACATCTATACTGATTGGAGGATGTACTAGGAGAATAGCAACATCTATACTGATTGTAGGATGTACTAATAGAATAGTAATAGTGATGCTTATTGGAGGATGAACCAAGACAATAGTCACAGTGGTGCTGATTGCAGGATGCACTAAGAGAATAGTTACAGTGGTGCTGATTGAAGGATGCACTAAGAGAATAGTTACAGTGGTGCTGATTGAAGGATGCACTAAGAGAATAGTTACAGTGGTTCTGATTCAAGGATGCACTAAGAGAATAGTTACAGTGGTGCTGATTGAAGGATGAACCAAGAGAATAGTAACAGCTGTGCTGATGGCAGGATGAACTAAGAGAATTGTAAAAGCTGTGCTGATTGGAGAATGTACAAATAGAAAAGTAACAATGGTGCTGATTGGAGGATGAACTAAGAGAATAGTAAAAGTGGTCCTGATTGGAGGATGCAATAAGAGAATATTAATAGCTGTGCTAATTGAAGGATGAACCAAGAGAATAGTAAAATCTGTGCTGATTGGAGGATGAACCAAGAGAGTAGTAACAGTGATGCTGATTGAAGGATGAACCAAGAGAATAGTAACAGCGGTGCTGATTGAAGGATGAACCAAGAGAATAGTAACAGTGATGCTGATTTGAGTATGTTCTAAGAGAATAGTAACAGTGGCCTCGATTGTAGGATGTACTAAGAGAAAAGTAACAGTGGTGCTGTTTTGAGGATGAACCAAGAAAATAGTAGCAGTGGTGCTGATTGAAGGTTGAACCTAGAGAATAGTAACAGTATTGCTGATTGAAGGATGATCAAAGAGAATAGTAACAGCTGCGCTAATTGGAGGATGTACCAAGAGAATAGTAGCAGTGGTGCTAATTGGAGGAATACACTAAGAGAATAGTAACAGTGGTGGTGATTGGAGGAATGCACTAGGAGAATAGTGACAGTGGTGCTAATTGGAGGAATACACTAAGAGAATAGTAACAGTGGTACTGATTGAAAGATGAACCAAGAGAATAGTAACAGTGGTGCTAATTGGAGGAATACACTAAGAGAATAGTAACAGTGGTGGTGATTGGAGGAATGCACTAGGAGAATAGTGACAGTGGTGCTAATTGGAGGAATACACTAAGAGAATAGTAACAGTGGTGCTGATTGGAGGAATACACTAAGAGAATAGTAACAGTGGTGCTAATTGGAGGAATACACTAAGAGAATAGTAACAGTGGTGCTGATTGGAGGAATGCACTAGGAGAATAGTGACAGTGGTGCTAATTGGAGGAATACACTAAGAGAATAGTATCAGTGGTGCTAATTGGAGGAATACACTAAGAGAATAGTAACAGTGGTGCTGATTGAAGGATGAACCAAGAGAAATAGTAGCAGTGGTGCTAATTGGAGGAATACACTAAGAGAATAGTAACAGTGGTGGTGATTGAAGGATGAACCAAGAGAATAGTAACAGTGGTGCTGATTGGAGGAATACACTAAGAGAATAGTAACAGTGGTGCTGATTGGAGGAATGCACTAGGAGAATAGTGACAGTGGTGCTGATTTGAGGAATGCACTAAGAGAATAGTAACAGTGATGCTGATTGGAGGATGTACTAAGAGGATAGTAACAGTAGGGCTGATTGGAGAATGTGCTAAGAGAATAGTAACAGTGGTGCTTATTGGAGTATGTTCTAAGAGAATAGTAACAGTGGCTCTGATTGGAGGATGTACTAAGAGAAAAGTAACAGTGGTGCTGTTTTGAGGATGTACTAAGAGAATAGTAACAGTGGTGCTGATTGGAGAATGCAGCAACAAAATAGTAACAGTGGTGCTGATTGGAGAATGCACTAAGAGAATAGTAACATTGGTGCTGATTGATTGCAGGATGTACAAAGAGAATAGTAACAGTGGTGCTGATTGATTGGATGATGTACTAAGAGAATAGTAACAGTGGTGCTGATTGGAGAATGCACCAACAGAATAGTAACAGTGATGCTGATTGATTTAATGATGTATTAAGAGAATAGTAACAGTGGTACTAATTGATTGGAGAATGCACTAAGAGAATAGTAACAGTGGTGCTGATTGATTGGACGATGAACCAAGAGAATAGTAGCAGTGGTGCTGATTGGAGGAATACACTACGAGAATAGAAACAGTGATGGTGATTGAATGGAGGATGCACTAAGAGAATAGTAACATTGGTGCTGATTAAATGGATGATCTATTAAGAGAATAGTAGCGACAGTGCTGATTGATTTATTGTTGTACTAAGAGAATAGTAATGACAGTGCTTATTGATTTAATGATGTACTAAGAGAGTAGTAATGACAGTGCATATTGATTTAATGATGTACTATGGGAATAGTAACGACAGTGCTGATTGATGTAAAGAGATACTAAGAGAATAGTAACGACAGTGCTGATTGATGTAATGAGATACTAAGAGAATAGTAACGACAGTGCTGATTGATGTAATTATGTACAAAGAGAATAGTAACAACAGTGCTGATTGATTTAATGATGTATTAAGAGAATAGTAACGACAGTGCTGATTGATGTAATGATATAAAGAAAATTATCACCAAGCTGGGGAATCTGAACTTCCTTCTGAAAACTGGAGACTAATGGAAATAAATAAACACGGTTGTGAAATATGCAGACAGAAATTAACGATAAAGCTAAAGTGGAAGAAGTAAGAAAAAAAAGTGAGAAGTTTGAGTAACTAGATATATGTCAGAGAATAATATAGAGTCGGCTTACTTAGTCGTTAACATTTTCTCGAAAAGTCTAACAGTAACTGACCTGTAAACATTGATGGACATGACACAGAATAACATAACCAGTTTTGCGAATGGAAATAGCCCAGCTTGATTGGAATGGTGTGGATCCGTGTATACACGGTTTGACCCGTTAACATGGTCAGAAATTAGGTTGACAAACAAGTCTGGGGCAGGTCAGGTTTATGAGATAGGAAACGTTGTTTTTTAGACTAAAGGTTAAATATGTGCCAAGAAGGCACCTTATTTTGGCAATTTTGACACATTGGTCAAATAGGGTTTGACTTCGCGATAGGTTATTGGCAGCATATTGCCTGCGCAGAGACTGAGCGAAGACTTATGCAAATGAGACAAAGGTACTTAATCGCATGCACATAAGTTTGGAGGAAGATCAGTAGTTAGTTGAGAGTTAGATTGAGAATTATAATTTTTAGAATCAGAGTGGAGTAGATAGAAGCCAGAACAAGAGAGCAACTTCCAGAAACACCGAGGGAGAGAACACATAGAATGATCGAGACAGAGAAGCAGTTCAATAATAAATAAGTTAGAGATCAGTCAGTCATTACTAACATCATTTAGTTGTGAAGTGTTTTCATTGAGATTCACAAGTTGTGTGCTCCGAGAGATAAATAGTAAATAGATTACATAAAAAAGTGTAACGTTAGACAATTGTGAATATTTGGTAGAATTTGATATGTAACAGACAGTAGATACAAACATGAATCACCGTCCATGGCCTCTTGAATTCATCAAAAAACAAGAACATTAATCTTATAATTTTAAGTACTATACTGAATCATGTGCCAATGTTATGATTAATACACTTAAACTAACATGATTTTCCTTGTCTGTGATGGTCGATTATCAAGCTATCAATAAGAAATTGATATATTTCACTCTAACACATAGATAGAAAGAAGAGAGAATTAACGAGAATAAGAAAAAAGAAATATAAACGAGAAATGAGAGAGTTGTGAAGAGAGAATTTGTAGTAATAATAAACAGAAGGGAAGATAAGAGGGATACATCATGAAATCAAATAGAATGTAAGGGGCACGTGAGATAGAAATGGGAGAGAGTGTATCAATACTATCTCTCAAAGGTGTGTGTGTGTATATATATATGTGAGAGAGAGAAAGAAAGAAAGAGGCAAAAAGAACATGATGAAATGTATAGTCGTCTGATGCTACCCTATTCGTCAAGACGAACATTGTTTGTCAAAACTAGACGACATCTATACCTAACCAAAACTAGACGAGATCTATACCTAACCAAAACTATACGAGATCTATACTTTACCACAACTATACGAGATCTATGGGAGCCGCGATAGCTCAGTGGTTAGTGAACTGGACTACAAAGAAGAGAGGTAGGGTTCGATCCCAACCGACGCCTCCGGTTCACCCAACCTTTAATGGGTACCGGATTTTTTTTATGGGAAGGTAAAGCGGCACGGGTTTAATACCGACCACATTACCCCAAATATCATATGCTGAAGGTCTGTAAAATGTATGGTCACTAACACCATATTCCCTATACGCCACTTGGCGTGACGGGGGTACTTTACTATCTCTCAAAGGTGTGTGTATGTGTGAGTATATATGTGTGTATATATATATGTGTGAGTGAGAGAGAAAGAGAGAGAGAGAGAAAGAAAAAAAGAAAGAAAGAAAGAGGCAAAAAGAACATGATGACTTGTATAGTCGTTTGATGCTACCCCATTCGTCAAGACGAAAATTGATTATCAAAACTAGACCAGATCTATACCTTACCAAAACTAGACGAGATCTATACCTTACCAAAACTAGACGAGATCTATACCTTACCAAAACTAGACGAGATCTATACCTTACCAAAACTATACGAAGTCTATACCCCACCAAAACTATACAAGTTCCATTCTCAAACAAAACTACACGTGATCTACACCAAAGTTTCATGTGTAAAATAAAGGATGTGACGACTTACCCGAAGAATCCGCTAATGTCGGACACAGCTATGAGAAGGTAGTAGAGTTGTAGGCAGAAGCCCCTAGTGCAGCCTCTCATGTCTGTCACGTGGCCACCAGTAAGTCATGACAATCCCCCGCTTGAGTCTCCTTCATGCTAGATTTCCTCGCCTTAACCTCAACGGGAGTGCTGAATTGAAATTGCAGGTCGTTCCCTGCGCCGTTGGATATGCAACAGCGACAGCTTGTTATAAGTGTCACGAATGTTTGACATAGGCGACGGCAATCGTTGAATGAGAAGATCTTCACAGTGCTCCGTTTAAATCCTGCCCACAACAGATATGGCATTAATCTTGACCTATAATGACGACTTCATTACTTGACGACTTCATTACTTGACGACTTCATTACTTGACGACTTCATTACTTGACGACTTCATTACTTGACGACATCATTACTTGACGACATCATTACTTGACGACTTCATTACTTGACGACTTCATTACTTGACGACATCATTACTTGACGACATCATTACTTGACGACTTCTTTACTTGACGACTTCTTAGATTAAAAAAAAAAAATTCCTTCACACAAAAGTAAATGTAACATCCATTAGTTGATCAGAATTATTGTCTTTTTTGTGTGTTAACGAACAGTTATAGTTACAATGATTTATTGTTGCATATAAGACCGTCCTTATTCATTTATGTGTACTATCTGCAACATTGTATTAACTGAAGCAGAACAGCTGGTCTTAGTGTTTGTTGACTATCATCAAGTACAGGATACTTCTAAAATGTAAATAACAGCCCTGTTGTGATCAGTCGCTGTGATGCTGTGAAAGAAAGTCAATAATACATATAAAATAAAAAAGTAAAGTACCCCCGTCACACCAAGTGGCGTATAGGGAAATATGGTGTTAGTGACCCTATATTTTACAGACCTTCAGCACATGATTTTTGGGGTAATGTGGTCGGTAATACGCCAGTGCTGCTTTACTTTCCCAGAAAAAAAATCCGGTACCCATTTAAGACTGGGTGAACCCGGAAGCCGTCGGTTGGGATCGAACCCTACCCCTTGTCCTTTGTAGTCCAGTTCACTAACCACTGAGCTATCGCGACTGAATAATACATATGTATATATATATTGCCATAGATTTTAGAAGCAGTGATCTCCGCAATATGTGCCATTTTGACACGCAAGGTTTCTGTTTTTGAGATTGTGGTTCTGCCCTATGTGCCGTCTTCGGCTCGAAAGGACAATATATATATATATATATATATATATATATATATATATATATATATATATATATATATATATATATAAATTATTATTATTAAATAAAATTATGTTTAATAGAAAAATTTAGTTATAGGTGGAACATTATTTCCACACAAAAATATTCATAAAACAACATGGATATCTCCTTATGATAGAACCTCAAATCAAATTGACTACCTGTGAATTAAACAACAATTCAGATCATCATTAATAGATGTAAGAGCATACAGAGGTGCTGATGTTAATAGTGACCACAACCTGTGCATTGGGAAAATAAGATTACAATTTAAAAGCCAACAGAAGAGATCAATTACACATAAAATTTATAGTTGCAAACTGAAAGATGAAACCATCAAGACAAATTGTAACATAGAGCTAAGTAATTGTCATGCAGCACTCGGTGAAATAGACTTAGATATCGATGAAATGTGGGACTCGCAGAGCAAAATACTAATGACAACAGCAGAATCAAGTGCCGAACTGAAGAAAATGGAAAAACGAGCTTGGATTTCAGATATTGCATGGAAATACATCAAAGAAAAAGAGAAGCAAAGAGAGCCATGACTAATGTAAAGACAGATCTTGGAAAGGTCCTGGCAAAAGCAACATACAAAGAATTAGACATCAAAGTAAAAAGTTCAGCAAGAAGAGATACAAGAGCTTATATAGACAATTTGGCAGAGAAAGCAGAGACAGCTGCAATTACATGAGACAGCAGAACTCTCTATACTGTACAAAAGATGCTGACAAACACCTATACATCCAGTGGAACACCAATTCTAGACAAATCTGGATTAATGCTAACAACAAGCGCAGACATGAAAGCCCGTTGGGCGGAACACTTCAAAGAAATTCTCAACCGTCCACTACCCCACTGTTTAATAGATTTTGAAGCTGAAACACCAGCAGCAGAATTAGATGTAAATTTAGATGACTTCACCTTGAGCGAAATAGAAACCACCTTAACGCGTATGGCCAATAACAAGGCTGCTGGTGAGGATAAGTTAACAGCTGAGATCCTTAAGGCAATTGAAGCCATAATCTAATACATCTCCAGAAAATGTTCAACCTCATTTGAAAAGCAGAGAAGACGCCTCATAGATGGAAAAAAGGAATCATTGTTAAGATTAAAAAAAGGGCAATCTTAGAGATTGTAACAACTGGAGAGGCGTGACACTTTTGCCAGTTGCCTCAATGTTATTCTGCAAAATCATCCTAAATAGAATAAAGGATTCAACAGATACAGTAATGCGTGAAGAACAGGCTGGGTTTAGAGAAGCAAATCAATTCAGAGGAAGAGGTATGTTTACAGCACTCGGAAAAATTGACAAATAATCAACAACAGAATAAAATATGAACCAAAGCAGGATCGAACCCGTACTCAGTGGCACAGCGCCGTGCTACGAAAAGCCAAACGCTAGGGAACACTGCCACTCAGCTAACTAAAATACTAAAACACTCAGCTAACAAACCCTATCCAGGAGATACTTGTCTTAACAGGAAAAATTATAGATACACTATATATTTCCGAGCTGTGATCGCAGCCTTATGCTATAGTCATGAGAACACATGCGCGAAAGACATTGCCTACGAAGCTAATTTTTTAGTTAGCTGAGTGGCAGTGTTCCCTAGCGTTTGGCTTTTCGTGGCAAGGCGCTGTGCCACTGAGTACGGGTTCGATCCTGCTTTGGTCCATATTTTATTCTGTTGTTGATTATTTGTCAATTTTTCCGAGTTCTGTAAACATACCTCTTCCTCTGAATTGATTCGCTGATTATCGCCTCGGAAGTTTCCCTCTATAATAATATTCATTTATTGTTATTTGTCTCCTGGGTTTAGAAAAGGGAGAAGCTGCCTTGACCACATTTTTACTCTACAACTTTTATTGGAGGAACACATTGAAAAGCAAAAACCTTTTGTACTTAACTTCATCGACTTCAAAAAAGCATTTGACAGTATTCATAGAGATTCTTTGTGGAAAATTCTGAAGCAATATGGTTTACCATCAAAAATCATAAATATTCTTAAAGACATGTATGATGGTTACACATGTGCAGAGGAAGGACTGAGCGAATGTTTCCCAATAGAAACTGGGGTTAATCAAAGGATGTATTTTATCGCCCTTGTTATTTGGAGTTGTTATGGACTTCATAATGAAGAAATGCTGCACTGGTAATAAAGGCATCGAATGGATACAAGGAGACCATTTGGTGGATCTCGACTTTGCTGATGACATAGTCCTCACCAGCAGTCAGATAAAAACGATGCAGGAAAACACAAATGAACTATCATCAATAGCCAGAAAAATTGCGCTTGAGATCATTCATGAAAAGACTAAAGTCATGAAAAGCTTAATTCAAACAGATGACAAAATATACATCGAAAACAAACCAGTGGAAGAGATCGATCCCTTTATCTATCTTGGAAGTCACATTGATCGAGAAGGGGATACAAGCAAAGAAATTATAATCAAAATAGCTAAAGCAGCAATGTCTTTCAGAAGCCTTGAAAAGTTGTGGAAATCAAAACTCATCAGCACAAATACAAAACTCAGACTATTCAAATCAAATGTACTATCAACCCTTACGTATGCGTGTGAGAGCTGGAAAACAACAAGAGATATAGAAACAAAGTTGAACGCATCCGAAAATACATGTCTAAGGAAAATACTTGGTGTAGCTTGGAACGAATTCAAAACAAACGAGGAAATTAGAGAAATCGCCAATCAACCACTAATATCTTCAGTAATAAAGAAAAGACGATGGTCATACGTTGGACATGTGATGAGAAGAGATAATAACCGAATAGCAAAGCAAATCCTCATATGGGAAACAACAGGTAAGAGGAATAGAAGCCGACACAGAGAGACACTGAGAAGAACATTTGATCAGAGAGGCAAGAGCCTGCAGGAATCGGCTCCCTCAATGAGATAGAGCTGCTTGCACAGAACAGAGACAAAGGCGAGATTTGATAAAATATCTTTAAAAGAATTGAAAACTGCTAGAACAAAAATTCAGATAAGAGAGGGAGTATCTTGGTCTACGCCCTATGGGCCGGCTACGACTCGAAAGGTCAATATATATGTATGTATATATATATGCTGTGGGAGATACTAACAACATACGGAGTAAGCCAACATCTAACCAACATTATTAAAAGTCTCTACGCCAACAGCAGCTGCAGGGTCAGAACAGCAGCAGGCTACACAGACCACTTCGAAGTTAGATCAGGTGTAAGACAGGGGTGCGTACTATCCACCCTACTGTTTATTACATACATGGACCATATATGCAAGCTAGCCAACCTATCAGAGACAGAGGAGATCAACGAGCTTCTATTTGCAGACGATCAGGCACTAATACATGAAACAATAGAAGACCTACAAGAACACCTAAACAAACTCAACATCTTAGGAACAAAATACAACATGAAAATCAACATCAACAAAACAGAAGTCATGAATGTCGCCAAAAATAAACAGAACATCAACATAACTATAGAAGGCAGACAACTAAAACAAGTAGAGGAATTCAAATACCTAGGAAGTCTAATGACAAACGACAATTCCCAAACAGCAGAGATAGAATCAAGATGCAACAAAGCTTGTCAAATCATCGGACAGTTATCACCACTATTATCCAACAAGGAAATAACTCTGGAGGCAAAACGAGCACTATACAATACAATCTTCATTCCAACGTTGTGCTACCAATGCCAGACCTGGACTCTAGATGCAAGAACAATAAGAAAATTACCTCTACAGAGATGAAATGTGTTAGACGAATGACAGGAAACAGTCTGAGAGATAAGATCAGAAATGAAGAACTGAGAAAAAAGCTAGGAATAGCCCCAGCCATAGAATATATAAGGAAACAACAGATAAAATGGTTCGGCCACGTGACAAGGCAGAAAGAACAAAACACAACACAACGAGCCTTCAACAAACGCTGTGAGAACAACAGACCCAAGGGTCGACCACGAAAAAGATGGATCGATGGAATATTAGAAGCACTAGGAAACATAACAGCAGCAGAGGCGAATAGAAGAGCAAAAGACCGCAAATTATATCACCCTCGACGCTGAAAGGCAGATGAGGAAGGAAAGAATAAGGAGAGAAAGATATATACAGAATCTAACGAAAAACTACATTGATAATTTCTGTACAACAGCGTTATAAGTAATTCATTTTTTTTTTGTTCGGAGAGCACACATGTAGAATTGACCCTTTAGTTCTCCAGACACAAGACTTGACTTCTTACTGGTTTCGTCCGTGTTGATATTACTTGATAGTCCAGAGCTCTTATTTCATTCTTGTGACACGATTTGCAAGTCGTCTCGTGACATGAAATTAATTTAAAGTGTTGACCTATACTGCGATATTAATGAAACAAGTACACGATATTCCGCAAAAATATAAACCTTTGACACGGTATTCAGTAACACTATAGACTTGTGACATGATATTCAGCAACACTATAGACTGACATGATATTCAGCAACACTATAGACTTGTGACATGATATTCAGCAACACTATAGATCTAGAAAACATAAGGGAGCGATGGACAGAATACATGAAAGATCTTTATAATGATGAAAGAAAGGAAGTAAATATTAAGGATAATGGAGAAGGACCAGAAATACTCAGAGAAGAAGTGGAAGATGCCTTGCGCAATATGAAAGCAGGCAAAGCTCCTGGACCAGACAATATAACTAAAGAAGAGATTGAAGCCATGGGTGATTTTGGAATAGAAATAATAACAAAAATATTGAATGATATCTACAACAGCGGATATATACCAGATGACATGCTCAAATCAATATTCATAGCCTTACCAAAGAAATCGGGTGCGATTGAATGCGATGATCATCGCACAATAAGCCTTATGAGTCATATGACTAAGATATTACTAAGAATCATCATGCGAAGAGTGCGAAACAAAATCAGTCCAGAAATTAGCGATGAACAGTGTGGTTTTGTTAGAGATAAAGGAACAAGCAATGCCATTTACATCATACGATCTTTAGTCGAAAGAGCCATAGAGGTGAAAACAGATCTATACCTATGTTTCATAGATTACAACAAGGCATTTGACAAAGTAAAGCAACAAGAAATAATCAAAATTTTAGAAAGCATAAACATAGACAGCAAAGATCTAAGAACAATAAAGAACATGTACTGGCAACAAACAGCGACCATAAGAACTGGAAACCAATTGGGAATGTTTGAACAAATAAAACAGGGTGTTAGACAAGGTTGTGTGCTGTCACCAGATTTGTTTAATATTTATAGTGAGATTATTTTAAGATCCATAAGAGGCATGCCTGGAATAACAATTGGAGGTCATAATATAAATAATCTAAGGTATGCTGATGATACAGTATTAATCGCTAAGAATGAAAATGAGTTACAAGAAATGTTGGACATTATAGTGAAAGAAAGCAAAAATAAAGGACTCAGCCTTAATAGCAAAAAGACAGTGGTAATGGTAACAACAAAGAAAAAGACATTACCTCAGTGCAAAATAAAGACAAGTGGAACAATATTAAAACAGATAAATGAATTTAAATATTTGAGAACTTTGTTAACCTCAGATGGAAGATGTACAAAAGAGATGAGATGCAGAATGGCTCAGGCAAAAGCAGCTTTCCAAAAAAATGAGGAAAATACTATGCAATCCATTTTTGACAATAGAAACAAGAAAAAGAGTTCTTAAATGTTACGTAGAGCCAGTCTTAACATATGGATGCGAGTCATGGACAATAGGACAACAGACAAGAAAATCACTGGAGTCTGTAGAAATGTGGTTTTACAGAAGAATGTTGAGAATACCATGGACAGCTAAGAAGAGTAAGGAAGAGGTTCTGAGAGAGGTCAAAGCAAAAAGAGAGCTAATTTCCAATGTTAGGAAGAAATAATCATCATTTTTTTGGCCATGTAAAGAGAAGAGAACAACTTGAATATATTGTAACAACTGGAAAAATTGAGGGACGAAGAGATAGAGGGAAGCAAAGAGAAAAATAACAGACAGCTTAAGAGAATGGCTTGGCAGAAGGTCGACAAAAGAAATGATAAATAGCTGCCGAGATTGAAAGTTGTGGAGAGACATGATTACCTACGCCACTAGGCCCGGTACTTGATGATGATAGACGTGTAATAAATCTACTTATAAATACAAGTGTGATAAATCTACTTATACATACAAGTGTAATAAATCTACTTATACATACACTTGTAATAAATCTACTTATACATACAAGTGTAATAAATCTACTTATACATACAAGTGTTATAAATCTACTTATACATACAAGTGTAATAAATCTACTTATACATACAAGTGTAATAAATCTACTTTTACATATAAGTGTAATAAATCTACTTTTACATACAAGTGTAATAAATCTACTTATACATACAAGTCTAATAAATCTACTTTTACATACAAGTGTAATCAATCTACTTTTACATACAAGTGTAATAAATCTACTTATACATGTGTAATAAATCTACATATACATGTGTAATAAATCTACATATACATGTGTAATAAATCTACTTATACATACAAGTGTAATAAATCTGCATATACATGTGTAATAAATCTACCTATACATACAAGTGTAATAAATCTACATATACATGTGTAATAAATCTACATATACATGTGTAATAAATCTACATATACATTTGTAATAAATTTACATATACAAGTGTAATAAATCTACTTATACAAGTGTAATAAATCTACTTATACATGTGTAATTAATCTACATATACACGTGTAATAAATCTACATATACATGTGTAATAAATCTACATATACAAGTGTAACAAATATACTTATACAAGTGTAATAAATCTACCTATACATGTGTAATAAATCTACTTATACATGTGTAATAAATCTACTTATACAAGTGTAATAAATCTACTTATACAAGTGTAAAAAATCTACTTATACAAGTGTAATAAATCTACTTATACAAGTGTAATAAATCTACTTATACAAGTGTAATAAATCTACTTATACAAGTGTAATAAATCTACTTATACAAGTGTAATAAATCTACTTATACACATGTAATAAATCTACTTATACATGTGTAATAAATCTACTTATACACATGTATTAAATCTACTTATACAAATGTAATAAATCTACTTATACAAGTGTAATAAATCTACTTATACACATGTAATAAATCTACATATACATGTGTAATAAATCTACTTATACATGTGTAATAAATCTACTTATACATGTGTAATAAATCTACTTATACAAGTGTAATAAATCTACTTATACACATGTAATAAATCTACTTATACATGTGTAATAAATCTACTTATACATGTGTAATAAATCTACTTATACAAGTGTAATAAATCTACTTATACAAGTGTAATAAATCTACTTTTACAAGTGTATTAAATCTACTTATACACATGTAATAATTCTACTTATACAAGTGTATTAAATCTACTTATACATGTGTAATAAATTTAGATAAAAACTGTTACATGCAAGAATCTTTTCCACGCCCAGCAAATAAAAAATAAGATGACATAGATAAAAAGAAGGGAGAGTGTAGGAAAATAGGAGGAAAGGAGAAGAATGTAAGAGAGGAAGACCCTACACCAGATGTTGTTTGAAATGAATAAAAGGTTGCGACTGTAAAGAAAGGTCAAAAGAGTCACGAATGCAGAGAAAGATTAACAGACGTACTGCTTCAGAGAAAAGTTGAACGAGTTGGTTGCAGAGAAAGATTAACAGATGTGCTGCTACAGAGAAAGGTTAACAGATGTACTGCTACAGAGAAAGGTTAAACGAGTTGGTTGCAGAGAAAGATTAACAGATGTACTGCTTCAGAGAAAAATTAAACGTGTTGGTTGCAGATAAAGGTTAACAGATATAGTGCTACAAAGAAAGGTTAACAGATGTGCTGCAACAGAGAAAGGTTAACAGATGTGCTGCTACAGAATAAGGTTAACAGATGTACTGCTACAGAGAAAGGTTAAACGAGTGGGTTGCAGAGAAAGGTTAACAGATGTACTGCTTCAGAGAAACGTTAAACAAGTTGGTTGCAGAGAAAGATTAACAGATGTACTGCTTCAGAGAAAGGTTAAACTAGTTGGTTGCGGAGAAAGGTTAACAGATGTACTGCTACAGAGAAAGATTAACAGTTGTACTGCTATAGAGAAAGGTTAACATATGTACTGCTACAGAGAAAGGTTAAACGATTTGGTTTGCAGAGAAAGGTTAACAGATGTGCTGTTTCAGAGAAAGGTTAACAGATGTATTGCTTCAGAGAAAGGTTAAATGAGTTGGTTGCAGAGAAAGGTTAACAGATGTGCTGATATAGAGAAAGGTTAAACGAGTTGGTTGCGGAGATAGGTTAACAGATGTGCTGCTTCAGAGAAAGGTTAAACGAGTTGGTTGCAGAGAAAAGTTAACAGATGTGCTGCTACAGAGAAAGGTTAAACGATTTGGTTGCAGAGAAAGGTTAACAGATGTACTGCTTCAGAGAAAGTTTAAACTAGTTGGTTGCAGAGAAAGGTTAAACGAGTTGGTTGCAGACAGAGGTTAACAGATGTACTGCTTCAGAGAAAGGTTAACCGAGTTGGTTGCAGAGAAAGGTTAAACGAGTTGGTTGAAGAGAAAGGTTAACAGATGTACTGCTTCAGAGAAAGGTTAAACTAGTAGTTGGTTGCAGAGAATAGTTGAACTAGTTGGTTGCAGACAAAGATTCACAGATGTACTGTTTCAGAGAAAGGTTAACCGAGTTGGTTGCAGAGAAAGGTTAAACGAGTTGGTTGCAGTGAAAGGTTAACAGATGTACTGTTTCAGAGAAAGGTTAAACGAGTTGGTTGCAGAGAAATGTTAACAGATGTACTGCTTCAGAGAAAGGTTAAACGACTTGGTTGCAGACAAAGGTTAACAGATGTACTGCTTCAGAGAAAGGTTAACAGATGTGCTGCTTCAGAGAAAGGTTAAACGAGTTGGTTGCAGGGAAAGGTTAAACGAGTTGATTACAGAGAAAGGTTAAACGAGTTGTTTGTAGAGACAGGTTAAACGAGTTGGTTGCAGAGAAAGGTTAAAGAGTTACGACTGCAGAGAAAGGTTAACAGATGTGCTCCTACATAGAAAGGTTAAAGGAGTTGGTTGCAGAGAAAGGTTAAAAGATGTACTCTTTCAGAGAAAGGTTAAACGAGTTGGTTGCAGAGAAAGGTTAGCAGATGTGCTGCCACACAGAAAGGTTAACAGACGTACTGCTTCAAAGAGAGGTTAATCGAGTTGGTTGCAGAGAAAGGTTAAACGAGTTGGTTGCAGAGAAAGGTTAACAGATGTGCTGCTGCAGAGAAAGGTTAAACGAGTTGGTCGCAGAGACAGGTTAATCGAGCTGGTTGCAGAGAAAGGTTAAAAGAGTTACGACTGCAGAGATAGGTTAACAGATGAGCTGATACAGAGAAAGGTTAAACGAGTTGGTTGCAGAGAAACGTTAAAAGATGTACTGCTTCAGAGAAAGGTTAAACGAGTTGGTTGCAGAGAAAGGTTAACAAATGTGCTGCTACATAGAAAGGTTAACAGATGTACTGCTACAGGGAAAGGTTAAACGAGTTGGTTACAGAGAAATGTTAAACGATTTGGTTGCAAAGAAAGGTTAACAGATGTGCTGCCACATAGAAAGGTTAAACGAGTTGGTTTCAGAGAAAGGTTAACAGATGTGCTGCTTCAGAGAAAGGTTAACAGATGTGCTGTTAGAGATAAAGGTTAAACGAGTTGGTTGCAGAGAAAGGTTAACAGATGTGCTGCTACAGATAAAGGTTAAACGTGTTGGTTGCAGAGAAAGGTTAAAAGATGTACTGCTTCAGAGAAAGGTTAAACAAGTTCGTTGCAGAGAAATGTTAAACGAGTTGGTTGCAGACAAAGGTTATCAGATGTACTGCTTCAGAGAAATGTTAACCGAGTTGTTTGCAGAGAAAGGTTAACCGAGTTGGTTCCAGAGAAAGGTTAACATATGTACTGTTTCAGAGAAAGGTTGAACGAGTTGGTTGCAGAGAAAGGTTAACAGATGTACTGCTTCAGAGAAAGGTTAAACGAGTTGATTGCAGACAACGGTTAACAGATGTACTGCTTCAGAGAAAGGTTAACAGATGTGCTGCTTCAGAGAAAGGTTAAACGAGTTGGTTGCAGAGAAAGGTTAAACGAGTTGGTTATAGAGAAAGGATAAACGAGTAGTTTGTAGAGACAGGTTAAACGAGTTGGTTGCAGAGAATGGTTAAAAGAGTTACGACTGCAGAGAAAGGTTAACAGATGTGCTGCTACATAGAAAGGTGAAAGGAGTTGGTTGCAGAGAAAGGTTAAAAGATGTACTCTTTCAGAGAAAGGTTAAACGAGTTGGTTGCAGAGAAAGATTAATAGATGTGATGCTAAAGAGAAATGTTAAACGAGTTGGTTGCAGACAAAGGTTAACTGATGTGCTGCTGTAGAGAAAGGTTTAACGAGTTGGTTGCAGAGACAGGTTAAAAGAGTTACGACTGCAGAGAAAGGTTAACAGATGTACTGCCTCAGAGAAAGGTTAAACGAGTGGGTTGCAGAGAAAAGTTAACAGATGTGCTGCTACAGAGAAAGGTTAAACGAGTTAGTTGCAGAGACAGGTTAAACAAGTTACGACTGCAGAGAAAGGTTAACAGATGTACTGCTTCAGAGAAATTTTAAACGAGTTGGTTGCAGAGAAAAGTTAACAGATGTACTGCTTCAGAAAAAGGTTAACAGATGTGCTGCTTCAGAGAAAGGTTAAACGAGTTGGTTGCAGAGAAAGGTTAAACGAGTTGGTTGCAGAGACAGGTTAAACGAGTTGATTGCAGAGAAAGGGTTAAAGAGTTACGACTGCAGAGAAAAGTTAGCAGATGTGTTGCTACAGAGAAAGGTTAACAGATGTGTTGCTACAGAGAAAGGTTAAACGAGTTGGTTGCAGATAAAGGTTAACAGATGTGCTGCTACATAAAAAGGTTAACAGATGTACTGCTTCAGAGAAAGGTTAATCGAGTTGGTTGCAGAGAAAGGTTAAACGAGTTGGTTGCAGAGAAAGGTTAACAGATGTGCTGATATAGAGAAATGTTAAACGAGTTGGTTGCAGAGAATGGTTAAATGAGTTGGTTGCAGAGAAAGGTTAAAAGATGTACTGCTTCAGAGAAAGGTTAATTGAGTTGGTTGCAGAGAAAGGTTAACAGATGTGCTGCTACAGAGAAAGGTTAAACGAGTTAGTTGCAGAGAAAAATTAACAGATGTACTGCTACAGAAAAAAGGTTAAACGAGTTGGTTGCAGAGAAAGATTATAACAGATGTACTGTTTCAGAGAAAGGTTAAACGAGTTGGTTGCAGAGAAAGGTTATCAGATGTGCTGCTACAGAGAAAGGTTAATCGAGTTGGTTGCAGAGAAAGGTTAAACGAGTTGGTTGCAGAGAAAGGTTAACAGATGTGCTGCTACAAAGAAATGCTAAACGAGTTAGTTGCAGAGAAAGGTTAACAGGTGTACTGCTACAGATAAAGGTTAACAGATGTATTGCTACAGAGAAAGGTTAAACGAGTTAGTTGCAGAGAAAGGTTAAACGAGTTGGTGTGCAGAGAAAGGTTAAACGAGTTGGTGTGCAGAGAAAGGTTAACAGATGTGCTGCTACAGAGAAAGGTTAAACGAGTTAGTTGCAGAGAAAGGTTAAACGAGTTGGTGTGCAGAGAAAGGTTAACAGATGTGCTGCTGTAAAGTTGCGGTAAGGGATGACACATCAGCAGCACACAAAATCTGGTTCTGACATTTGAAATAAAAGAAAGTGGGATCCAGTCTATGCTTAAACAACTACTATCGATGTGTAAACGGGTACAGGGCTCACAAAATGGCAGATAAATAGGAGAGGAAGAACACACTCATAAGTAAGAGAGGAAGAACACACTCATAAGTAAGAGAGGAAGAACACACTCATAAGTAAGAGAGGAAGAACACACTCATAAGTAAGAGAGGAAGAACACACTCATAAGTAAGAGAGGAAGAACACACTCATAAGTAAGAGAGGAAGAACACACTCATAAGTAAGAGAGGAGGAACATACTCATAAGTAAGAGAGGAAGAACACACTCATAAGTAAGAGAGGAAGAACACACTCATAAGTAAGAGAGGAGGAACATACTCATAAGTAAGAGAGGAAGAACACACTCATAAGTAAGAGAGGAGGAACATACTCATAAGTAAGAGAGTAGGAACATACTCATAAGTAAGAGAGTAGGAACATACTCATAAGTAAGGGAGGAGGAACATAATCATAAGTAAGAGAGGAAGTATATACTTATAAGTAAGAGAGGAAGAATATACTTATAAGTAAGAGAGGAAGAATATACTTATAAGTAAGAGAGGAAGAATATACTTATAAGTAAGAGAGGAAGTATATACTCATAAGTAAGAGAGGAAGTATATACTCATAAGTAAGAGAGGAAGAATATACTTATAAGTAAGAGAGGAAGAATATACTTATAAGTAAGAGAGGAAGAATATACTTATAAGTAAGAGAGGAAGAATGCACTCATAAGTAAGAGAGGAAGAACATACTCATCTCTTTCATTTCATTACAACTGTGCTCTATGCAGTCGAGTCTAGTCACTAAAAGAGGGCTATCTTGCCGACACGTTGGATCTGTCCTTTGTGGTGCCATTTCAATTCTTAGACAATATAATAGCCCTTTCATGAATTTGTGAACAGTGTCCTTCAGTTTTCATGGGAAACTATTCGATGAATTTCAGTGAATTTTGGATATTCGCCGCCCTCAAGATTTGATAATCCAAAGGCAGCCTGGATTTTGACAAATGTTCAGTATGATATCATTTCAGGAAAATTACAAAAGGGTTGCCCTAAATATTAGATTTTATAAGTAACTCATTTTTTTTATTTTAAAACAGCAAATCATATGAGAAGTGTAAGAAAAACACGTTATTGGTGATACGACAATGACATCATTGATGACACGGAACTGTTCAAGTCAAACAGTTATTTTCCAGGTGTTGTACAGTGACAGTACAAAAATGTCAAGAGCCCCGTCACGGCAAGTGCCGCATAGGGAATTGTCAGTGACAATATGTTATAGACCTACGGCACATGACGTTTGGGGTAATGTGGTCGGTAATACTCCCGTACCGCTTTACTTTTCCAGAAAAAATCAGGTACTCACTAAAGGCTGGGTGAACCCGGAAGCCGACGATCAGGATCTAACCCGACCTCTTGTCCTTTGTAGCCCAGTTCACTAACCAGTGAGCTGTCGCGACTCCTGTACAGTGAAGGTGTTTTCCATCAATTGAAGGGAAGAGTCGAGTGGTCGGTAAAACATAGAATTCTCTGTCACGGAAGTCACAAGCATTTTTTCATCATCATGTGCCATACCGGTTGGCGATCATGTCCTTCCACAATTCTCTAACCACAGTACATCGTAGTAATTCTGTTGACTGTTTTCCGTGCCATGATACCAAGCTATTTAGTATCTGCTCTTTGTCGTCCGCGATCTCTCTTTACCTAGCATTTACTTAAATAACTTTTTAAAAAAACCAAATCCTACAGGTGATTAGTTTTCTAAAGGCAAAACTGTTTGAAGGTCGGAGTGACCAGAAGTGGACATAGCAAGTTTCAATTCATTTTCTTAGAAGTTGTATGGCTATCATTTTGGAACAGATATTCATGAATTTATAAAAGGACTACAGAATTTGCTGTTTTCTTTTCTTTCATATTTCTTTTTGTTTCCTGACATATGCATACTTCAAGATATAAACACCTAACACAATATGTTATCAGTGGTATGTTAAAGTATGAAGTTATCGAGGTCAGCAAGAAAAATTATCAAATGGAAAATGGTATTTTGCAGAAATCCTCAGAGGCAGGCAAGCACCATCTACCTTTCAAACGAGCCACATAAAAACAGGTCTAGCATATGTGTTTAGCGTTGCCTAGGCTTTAAAGATAATCAAGAGATACTCATCAGATAGCGACTCCATTTTTCTGAATGTTATCAAGAGAATTTGGAAAACAAACTTAAATATAGAAAGTGTTACTTTTAAGCGATCCTTAATGTTATATGCACGTTGGGTGCACGTGATAGATGTTTGATGAAACTTCACATTCGTCATGGTTTCATGTTGCGGTGGGAATGAATTAGTTTGTTGGTCGATGCTGCCTTAAGTCCCAATAATTCTGGCAGCAGCTATATCTTTTTATTCCCTGTTCTCAGGGTAGATAAGTTTGATTCCCTAGTCCTAACGGAGACGCACAATAAAACATAGTCATGTTTTCAACTTTAGAAAGTTAAAAAAAAAACTTAGTAGTTCACAAGTTAATCGAGCTGTATGACGCTGTCCGGGCAAAGTCCAATTTCGGGCTTCACAAAGGATCTAATTGAGTTATTGAGTTATTTGTGGGTCATCATCATTGCACTCCGAACATGTCCATAGGTGCTCAAATCCCCTCCTCAGCAAGTCCCTCAGTGTCCAGCGTCTGACGACTCCAGTTCTGTGTTGGTTGATAAGTCTTCCTACACGGCCACTAAGTTTCTCGTTTCTGGCTGTGCCCATCTTAACTCACATCTCTTTCATCCGAAGAAGTGACAGGAACTCATGGTTGTCGCAGTCTTGTGCCCTTCCCACATCTCGGAGGGCATTGATGATTTCCGCCCGATCCATTGGTTGCCAGTCCTCAACGACAGCGCAACTAGCCAACCTTTCCGCCCTTTCATTTTTCCGTTCTCCCGCATGTCCTGGGACTTAGACAAAGGTGACCTTACATATTTTTGACTTCTGTAATGACTCTACCCATTGCATGCGTACAGAGCCTGCCTCAACATATTTTAAAATCTTATCCATCGAACAACTCAGTGTGCAGACGTGGGTGTAGTCTTGTGACGACTTTGTACCGATGCACTCCTGTGGTGTCGTATTACAGATCCGTCTGTATAGATGACTACATCTTTCTCATCGGTGTTACCGCAGATGAGACCGTTGACCTCGGCATTGACCACGACTGAGTTCCCTACATTTCCTATCGAGTGTGACAATACACGAGAATGTGCCCCTGAATGACGTAGGCACCGGTATCCACCCCTTGCCAGTGTTGATATTGGAAAGCCCACAGACCTGTTTGATGACATCTTCTGCTCGGCCCACCCATGATGTGTCTCATTTTAGCCTGACACCTTCCCCTGTGTTGAGCTCATGATGTATTGGAAGTTCATTATCTGCATTTATCTTCAGGTATGCTCGTGCCGTCCAGATCGTGATCCTGTCATCCTTGGTTGGAAAGTCAAGAAGATACCTCATTGTTACACAGGGAGTGTCTTCCAGATACTCCACACCAGGAAGAGATGCGATCGATTTCGTTTTACATTGTGGGTGCGATTTTCCTTCTGTCTCTTCCCTATCGATATACCAGAATATCATCAGCAAAAGTCATAGTTTTTCCTCTCTCATCCAGCTGTTGTGCTTTATCATTATTGTGTACACGTTAAATAGAACTGGTGACAATGGTGAGCCTTATGGCAGCCCAGGACAAATGGATGTTGGTTCGGAAGACCAACTTCCACATCTGAGTATCACCTTCCTCTGAAACAGTGCAGAGCGATCCATCTAATGAGGAATGGGTGCACCGCCAGTTTGAGGAGCATATACATGCGGTATTCAAATGGCACCCTGTTGTATGCATCCTCCAGATCTATAGCAGCAGCACATGTCTCCTCTCCTCTGTAGAAGCCTACTAAGACGTCATAGGCAAAGATTGCCGCATTGAGCCATGTCTCTATGTTATATCTATAACCTCCGAGTGCGGGTGGGAATGCGAATTTCTGTTCAAGGTGACAGGTGAGGACACGGGCAACTATTTACTCCAGCAGCTTGCCCGCGGTGTTCTGTATCGTGATGATTCTGTTGGCATTGATTTGAGAATGGTCCTTGTTTGGCTTCGGTATCAGTAGTAAGAAGCTCTGTAGCGACTCCTCATTAATCTGACCATTCTGAAAGCTGGCATTAAACTCTTTGGCCAGTTTTTACAAGTCGCCGTCAGCTAAATCGTCTCTGTCATCGTACAGAAAATCATCTGAACCAGGAGCAGTGTTATGTGACCTGTTAAGTGTTGTGTGAATGGTGTCATTTGTGATTGTGAGATCTCCCATCACTACGTTCTCACACATTTCTGAAAGGGACCCCAGCATCCTCATTCAAAGGATCTAAATGCCTGAACAAAAGCACTTTACAGGGAACATGAAAGGCGGAAAACAGTAGTGAAGACAATGGACATATTCACGATAACAGTGAAGACAATGGGCATATTCACGATAACAGTGAAGACAATGGGCATATTCACAATAACAGTGAAGACAATGGGCATATTCACTATAACAGTGAAGACAATGGACATATTCACGATAACAGTGAAGACAATGGGCATATTCACGATAACAGTGAAGACAATGGGCATATTCACGATAACAGTGAAGACAATGGACATATTCACGATAACAGTGAAGACAATGGACATATTCACGATAACAGTGAAGACAATGGGCATATTCACAATAACAGTGAAGACAATGGGCATATTCACAATAACAGTGAAGACAATGGGCATATTCACTATAACAGTGAAGACAATGGGCATATCACGATAACAGTGAAGACAATGGACATATTCACAATAACAGTGAAGACAATGGGCATATTCACGATAACAGTGAAGACAATGGGCATATTCACGATAACAGTGAAGACAATGGACATATTCACGATAACAGTGAAGACAATGGGCATATTCACGATAACAGTGAAGACAATGGACATATTCACGATAACAGTGAAGACAATGGGCATATTCACGATAACAGTGAAGACAATGGACATATTCACGATAACAGTGAAGACAATGGGCATATTCACGATAACAGTGAAGACAATGGACATATTCACAATAACAGTGAAGACAATGGGCATATTCACGATAACAGTGAAGACAATGGGCATATTCACGATAACAGTGAAGACAATGGGCATATTCACGATAACAGTGAAGACAATGGACATATTCACGATAACAGTGAAGACAATGGGCATATTCACGATAACAGTGAAGACAATGGACATATTCACGATAACAGTGAAGACAATGGGCATATTCACGATAACAGTGAAGACAATGGGCATATTCACGATAACAGTGAAAACAATGGACATATTCACGATAACAGTGAAGACAATGGGCATATTCACGATAACAGTGAAGACAATGGACATATTCACAATAACACAGATTTGACTGTAAAAATAAACCCCGAGAAACTGGTGCATAAAAGTGAGACAGGTCGGGAACAGCTTGATGTATTGACGCCATAAAGGCCCCAAAGGGAGCTCAGGAATCAGAGAGGAGCCATTTTGTTGACATCAGTCATGTCAGTATCTGGCAAACAGGCTGCGGCAAATATTTACCTCCATATCTGGCAAAAGGAGAGAACTAAACAGTTTCAAATGATCTCTGTAATATCATAAGTCGTTTTAGCAATCCCAACTCTCTAACTTGTCATCCCCACTTTTTGTGAGGAGTCTCTCACCTTCCCGCAACACCCTCCCCCACACTCTTCCCCCTCCACCAGATTTCTACTAAGTTTGAATTGTCTTTGAATTAAACAACCCCCCCCCACCCCCATAACTTTGCCATCATTATTATCCTCATTTTTACACATCATCTCCTAACTTTGCCATCATTATTATCCTCATTTTTACACATCACCCCCTAACTTTTTTCACCATTATTATCCTCACTTTTACACATCACCCCCTAACTTTGCCACAATTATTATCCTCACTTTTACACATCCCCTAACTTTGCCATCATTATTATCCTCATTTTTACACATCACCCCCAAACTTTGCCACAATTATTATCCTCACTATTACACATCCCCTAACTTTGCCCCACCATTATTATCCTCACTTTTACACATCATCCCTTACTTTGCCACCATTATTATCCTCACTTTTACACATCATTCCTTAACTTTACCACCATTATTATCCTCACTTTTACACATCATTCCTTAACTTTGTCACCATTATTATCCTCACTTTTACACATCACCCCCAAACTTTGCCACAATTATTATCCTCACTTTTACACATCCCCTAACTTTGCCACCATTATTATCCTCACTTTTACACATCATCCCCTTACTTTGCCACCATTATTATCCTCACTTTTACACATCATTCCTTAACTTTGCCACCATTATTATCCTCACTTTTACACATCCCCTAACTTTGCCACCATTATTGTCTTCACTTTTACACATCATCCCCTAACTTTGTCACCATTATTACCTTACTTTTACACAACATCCCCTAACTTTGTCACCATTATTACCTCACTTTTACACATCATCCCCTAACTTTGCCACCATTATTATCCTCACTTTTACACATCATCCCCTAACTTTGCTACCATTATTATCCTCACTTTTACACATCATCCCCTAACTTTGCCACCATTATTATCTTCACTTTTACACATCATCCCCTTACTTTGCCACCATTATTATCCTCACTTTTACACATCATTCCTTAACTTTGCCACCATTATTATCCTCACTTTTACACATCCCTAACTTTGCAACCATTATTATCCTCACTTTTACACATCATCCCCTAACTTTGCCACCATTATTATCCTCACTTTTACACATCATCCCTTAACTTTGCCACCATTATAGTCCTCACTTTTACACATCATCCCCTAACTTTGTCACCATTATAGTCCTCACTTTTACACATCATCCCCTAACTTTGCCACCATTATTGTCTTCACTTTTACACATCATCCCCTAACATTGTCACCATTATTGTCTTCACTTTTACACATCATCCCCTAACTTTGTCACCATTATAACCTTACTTTTACACAACGCCCCCTAACTTTGTCACCATTATTACCTTACTTTTACACATCATTCCCTAACATTGTCACCATTATTGTCTTCACTTTTACACATCATCCCCTAACTTTGTCACCATTATTACCTTACTTTTACACAACATCCCCTAACTTTGTCACCATTATTACCTCACTTTTACACAACCTCACCTAACTTTGTCACCATTATTGTCCTTACTTTTACACATAATCCCCTAAGTTGGAGGAAGGCTGGAGAAAATACAAAATGAAGTCATGCGCATTATCTTGGGAGATACGAGGGACACTCCCTGTGTTGCAATGAGGTATCTTCTTGACTTTCCAAACATGGATGACAGGATCAAGATCTGGAGGGCACGAGCATACCTGAAGATAAGTGCAGATAAAGAGCATCCGTTGCACCACGAACTCAATACAAGACAATCTTCCAGATTAAAAGAGGCAAACAATTGTTGGGCCTAACAGAAGATGTCATCAAACAGGCATGTGTGCTTACCAATATCAACGTTGGCGAGTAGTGGATACCCGTGCCTACGTCATTCAAGGGGACATTCTAGCCCTTGACTTCAATTTCTTTTTTGTCTACTATAGATCTCTATGGACAGTAGACAAACAAATGAAAAGATGATTAGAGGTCACAGAGATGGGATTTTTCAGAAGAATGTTGAAAGTTCCCTGGACAGCTAAAAAGTCCAATGAGGAAGTTCTCAAAGAGGCCAACACAAAAAGGCAGCTCCTAAAAAACATCAGAAAGAAACAATCAATATTTTTCATGGGCCCATCATGAGAAGAGGAAAGTTGGAATACTTGGTTACAACTGGCAAAATAAAAGGAAAGAGAAATCGAGGACGACAAAGAGAGAAAATACTGGATAGCTTGGTGTCATGGCATGGAAAGCAGTCAACAACAGATCTGAAACGATGCACTGTAGATAGAAGATTGTGGAAGGACATGATCGCCTATGTCAACCGGTATGGAACATGATGCTGATGATGTTGGATCTCATATTTTGTTTTGTTTTTAAGAGTGTATAATAACAGTTTATGTGTGAAAACAACAAAAATATAGAAAAACAACACGATTGGAAGACGGGTCACGGACATCAGTGATCACAGTGCACGGGCAAGCACTGATAACAAGAGCCCTTACTCTGTGACAGAACTAGCACAGCGACAGAGGACAATGTAACATACACACAACAGTGCTCAGAGGACAATGTAACATACACACAACAGTGCTCAGAGGACAATGTAACATACACACAACAGTGCTCAGAGGACAATGTAACATACACACAACAGTGCTCAGAGGACAATGTAACATACACACAACAGTGCTCAGAGGACAATGTAACATACACACAACAGTGCTCAGAGCCAAAATAAAGGAGAAACAATCGCGATCATACAGACATAACGTAAATAAAATTGCAACCATAAATATTTGTGATATCATACGTCAAATTAAGAGGAAGACCGAGAAAGAGATGGATAAAGGGAATACTAGAGTCACTAGGTGTGATAACACTAGAAGAGGCCAACAGAAGAGCAAAGAATCGCAGATTGTATCTCCCCTCGACGCCACCGGCAATGGAGGAAGGGTAGAAATAAAAGAAGAAGATGATAGATCTCATCATATGTTTGCTGCAAAGTGTAAACAAATCCGGCGACAGAACACATCCTTGTCTGACTCCATGTTTTATATATTGGAATTATCCTATTTCGTTGCTAATTCGTATGGCTGCTGTTTGTTGCCAGTACATGTTTTTTTTTAAAATGATTCTCAGATCCTTGACATCAATGTTTAATTTCTCCAGCATATTGGTTATTTCCACATGCTTTACTTTGTCAAATGCCTTTTGTGTAGTCTATAAAGCACATATAATGATTTTTCTTTACCTCTTTAGCTCTTTCTATCAATGTTATTAAGATGTATATTTCATTATTGGTACCCTTTCCTTCCACAAATCCATTGTTCCTCACTTATTTCTGATTTTATTTTATTTCTTACACGTCTCACGATTCTTAGTAATATTTTGGTCATATGGCTCATGAGACTAATAGTGCGATGGTTATTGAGTTATTGAGTTATTTGCGGGTCATCATCATTGCAATCCGATTATGTCCATAGGTGCTCAGATCCCCTCCTCAGCAATTCCCGCAGTGTCCAGCGATTGACGACTCCAGTTCTATGTTGGTTGATAGGTCTTCTTACACGGCCACTAAGTTTCTCATTTCTGGCTGTGCCCATCTTAACTCCCATTTCCATCATCAGAAGAAGTGACGTGGATCTGTGTTTGTCTAAGTCCTGTGCTCTTCCCACATCTCGGAGGGCATTGATGATGTCCGCCCGATCCATTGGTTGCCCGTCCTCAACGACAGCGCAGCTAGCCAACCTGTCCGCTCTTTGATTTCCCCGTACTCCCGCATGTCCAGGGACATAGACAAAGGTGACCTTACGTATTTTGGATTTCTGCAACGACTCTACCAATTGCATGCGTACAGAGCCCGCCTCCACTTTTTTATCATGCTCATCGAATCACTCAGTATACATGCGTGGGTGTAGTCTTGTGACTCTAACCATTTGAATGTCTTGGTCACTGCCATCACCTCCATTGTCATGCTGCTCGTGGTCATGACGTATGCACCACTGTCTTCCTTGACTATTCTGACTGCCGAGCGTGCTGTAAATGCCCTTGCATTTCTTTGGTGTCGTCTTACAGATCCGTCTGTATAAATGACTGCATCTTTCTCATCGGTGTTATCGCAGATGAGACCGTTGACCTCAGCATTTACCATGACCGGGTTCTGTTCCCTACTTTTCCTGTCGAGTGTGACAATACACGAGAAAGTCCCCTTGAATGACGTAGGCACCGGTATCCACTCCTCACCAACGCTGATATTGGAAAGCCCACAGACCTGTTTGATGACATCTTCTGCTCGGTTTAGTGCGATGGTTCTCACAATCAGCCTGACTTCTTCGGTATGGCTACAAAGATAGATTTTAGTAGATCGTCAGGTCTGTGTCCAGTGTTATATATGCCATTGAGTAGTTTTGCTATGACTTGTACTCCCAGCTCTCCTAATACATTTATCTCTACGATTGTTATATTGTCGGGACCTGAAGCGTTGCCTCTTTTCATGTGTTCAATTGCCTCCTCCACTTCACTCTGCATTATAGGTGGTCCTGTGTCTTTGTTTGAATTGTTTAATTCTGTTCTTTCATCATCATAGAGTTGACTGATATACTCTGTCCATCTTTCCATAATCTTCACCTGTCCCATTATTATATTTCCTTCCTTTAATTTAACATATCCTGAAACTTTTACTTCTTTTCTTCCTGCTAATTCATTTAATTGATTGTGCATAAATTTTGAGGCTTTCTTTTGTTGTTTTTCCATTTCTTCACATTTCTGCTTTAACCACCTTTCCATTGCTTTTCAGCATTTGTTTTGGATCTCTTTGTGCAATATTTTGTATGTCCGTTCTTCTTTCTAATGTTTTTGTCTTTTGTCCATTAGTTTTAATATTTCTTCTCTCATCCATTTCTTTTTGTTGATTCGTGTAGTCACTGGTATTACTTCTTGTGATGCTTGTTGAATCGATTGTTAAAACATTTCCCACTGCTCCTCAATGTCCTGTATTTTCTCATTAGCATGATATCTATTTTGTACTATCGTACTGTACCTATAACGCATCTGTCTATCTACTCTAAGGACATCTAGTTCTAATTTCATATTTCTTGGGGATGTCTGTGCCTTCCGCAGTTTTATTCTTATATTTCCAATTACTCTTCTCATTACATGGCCAAATAATGGTGATTGTTTCTTCCTATTATTGGAAATTACCTCTCTTTTTGCTTTGACCTCTTTCAGAACCTTTTCATTACTCTTCTTAGCTGTCTATGGTATTCTCAACATTCTTCTGTAAAACCACATTTCTAGAAACTCCAGTCATTTCCTTGTCTGTTGTCCTATTGTCCATGATTCACGTCCATATGTTAAGACTGGCTCTGCACAACATTTAAGAACTCTTTTTCTTGTTTCTATTGTCAAAAATGGATTGCATAGTATCTTCCTCATGTTTTGAAAAGCTGCTTTTGCCTGAGCCATTCTGCATCTCACCTCTTTTGTACATCTTCCATCTGAGAGTAACACATTTAAGAAATATTTAAATTAATTAACTGCTTTAATATTATTCCACTTGTCTTTATTTTGCACTGAGGTGATGTCTTTTTCTTTGTTGTTACCATTACCTCTGTCTTTTTGCTATTAAGACTGAGTCCTTTATTTTTGCTTTCTTTCACTATATTGTCTAACATTTCTTGTAACTCATTTTCACTCTTAGCGATTAAGACTGTATCATCAGCATACCTTAGATTATTTATATTATGACTTCTGATTGTTATTCCAGGCGTGCCCCTTATGGATCTTAAAATAATCTCACTATGCATATTAAACAATCTGGTGACAGCACACAACCTTGTCTAACACCCTGTTTTTATTTGTTGAAACATTCCCATTTGATTTCCAATTCTTATAGCCGCTGTTTGTTGCCAGTAATTGTTATTTATTTTCTTTACAACCACAACAACGCCTTTTATTTCGTTGTTTACATCCTTAACATAGCCTTCGATCTTCTTGTTTACAGCCACAACACTGCCTTTGATATGGCTGTTTACAGCCACAACACCTCCTTTGATCTCGTTGTTTACAGCCAGAACACCGCCTTTGATCTCGTTGTTTACAGCCACAACACCGCCTTTGATCTCGTTGTTTACAGCCAGAACACCGCCTTTGATCTCGTTGTTTACAGCGAGAACACCGCCTTTGATCTCGTTGTTTACAGCCACAACACCGCCTTTGATCTCGGTGTTTAATGCCAGAACAACGCCTTTGATCTCGTTGTTTACAGCCACAACACCGCCTTTGATCTCGTTGTTTACAGCCAGAACACCGCCTTTGATCTCGTTGTTTACAGCCATGACACCACATTTGATCTCGTTGTTTACAGCCACAACACCGCCTTTGATTTCGTTGTTTACAGCCAGAACACCGCCTTTGATCTCGTTGTTTACAGCCACAACACCGCCTTTGATTTCGTTGTTTACAGCCACAACACCGCCTTTGAGCTCGTTGTTTACAGCCAGATTACCGCCTTCCAGAACACCGCCTTCCAGAACACCGCCTTTGATCTCGTTGTTTAATGCCAGAACAACGCCTTTGATCTCGTTGTTTACAGCCACAACACCGCCTTTGATCTCGTTGTTTACAGCCACAACACCGTCTTTGATCTTGTTGTTTACAGCCATAACACTGCCTTTGATCTCCTTGTTTACAGCCACAACACCACCTTTGATCTCGTTGTTTACAGCCACGACACCGCCTTTGATCTCGTTGTTTACACCCACAACACCGCCTTTGATCTCGTTGTTTACAGCCACAACACCGCCGTTGATCTCGTTGTTTACAGCCACAACACCGCCTTTGATCTCGTTGTTTACAGTCACAACACCGTCTTTGATCTCGTTGTTTACAGCCACAACACCGCCGTTGATCTCGTTGTTTACAGCCACAACACCGCCTTTGATCTCGTTGTTTACAGCCACAACACTTTCTTTGATCTCGTTGTTTACAGCCACAACACCGCCGTTGATCTCGTTGTTTACAGCCACAACACCGCCGTTGATCTCGTTGTTTACAGCCACAACATCGCCTTTGATCTCGTTGTTTACAGCCACAACACTGTCTTTGATCTCGTTGTTTACAGCCACAACACCACCTTTGATCTCACTATTTACAGCCAGAACACCGCATTTGATCTCGTTGTTTACATCCACAACACCGCCGTTGATCTCGTTGTTTACAGCCACAACACCGCCTTTGATCTCGTTGTTTACAGCTACAACACCGCCTTTGATCTCGTTGTTTACAGCCACAACACCGCCTTTGATCTCGTTGTTTACAGCCACAACACCGCCTTTGATCTCGTTGTTTACAGCCACAACACCGCCTTTGATCTCGTTGTTTACAGCCACAACACCGCCTTTGATCTCGTTGTTTACAGCCACAACACCGCCTTTGATCTTGTTGATCAACAAGTCGTCGTAGTCCCACCCTCTGCTCTTCTCTTTTTCAATCTTTGCGATGCTATTGGGCCCTGATGTCGCGACACAAAGAGTGCATAGTTTTAGATAGATATCTAGCACAACCTAGGAAAGAGATGCCGAACCTTTGGGCAATTGCAGTAATAGGCTAAACAATGTGTAGACTGGAATAAATGAAGCAAGAGCCAAAGCAAAACGTCTTTGAAATACTGATTCAGTAACTTGAAACTGACTTTTTGATCTATCACTATGAAATGTAGTAGTTTACATTTATCGCTAGGAAATGTAGTAGTTAACATGTATCGCTAGGAAATGTAGTAGTTAACATTTATCGTGAACTAAATGTAGTAGTTAACATTATCACTAGGAAAGCAGTAGCTAACATTTATTGTGAACGAAATGCAGAAGATAACATGTATCGTTCGGAAATGTAGTTTGTTTACAATAAGGAACAGTATATTTGTTATTTATATTGATGAACAGCAGAGGTGAGATGCAGAATGGCTCAGGCAGGAAAATACTATGCAATCCATTTTTGAGAATAGAAGAAAGTAATAGAGTTCTTAAATGTTATTTAGAGCCAGGCTCAACATATGGATGGGAATCGTGGACAATAGGACAACAGACAAGAAAATCCCTGGAGTCTGTAGAAATGTGGTTTTAGAGAAGAAACGTTAAGAATACCATAGACACCTAAGAAGAGAAATGAAAACATTCTGAAAGAGGCCAAAGCAAAAAGAGAGCTAATTTTCAAAAATTAGGAATAAACAATCATCATTTTATTGCTATGCAGTGAGAATAGAACAGCTGGGAAAATTGAGGGACGAAGAGATAGAGGGAAGCAAAGAGAAAAGATACCAGACAGCTTAAGAGAATGGATTGGCAGAAGGTCAACAACAGAAATGATAAATAACTGTCGAGATTGAAAGTTGTGGAGAGACATGATCACCTACGCCAGCAGGCCCGGTACTTGATGATGATGATGATGATGATGATGATGATGATGATATTTATGAAGTTTATGTGCGTGCTAGATTTGCTAAATTACAATGATGCTACTCTTATTTGCTAAATTACACCGATATTACTCTTATTTGCTAAATTACACCGATATTACTCTTATTTGCTAAATTACACTGATGCTACTCTTATTTGCTAAATTACACTGATGTTACTCTTATTTGCTAAATTACAATGATGTTACTCTTATTTGCTAAATTACACTGATGTTACTCTTATTTGCTAAATTACACTGATGTTACTCTTTTTTGCTAAATTACATTGATGTAACTCTTATTTGTTAAATTATACTGATGTTACTCTTATTTGTTAAATTATACTGATGTTACTCTTATTTGCTAAATTACACTGATGTTACTCTTTTTTGCTAAATTACACTGATGTTACTATTAATTGCTAAATTACACTGATGTTACTCTTATTTGTTAAATTACACTGATGTTACTCTTATTTGCTAAATTACACTGATGCTACTCTTATTTGCTAAATTACACTGATGTTACTCTTATTTGCTAAATTACTCTGATGTTACTCTTATTTGCTAAATTACACTGATGTTACTCTTATTTACTAAATTACACTGATGTTACTCTTATGTGCCAAATTACAGTGATGTTACTCTTATTTGCTAAATTACACTGATGCTACTCTTATTTGCTAAATTACACTGATGCTACTCTTATTTGCTAAATTACACTGATGTTACTCTTATTTGCTAAATTACTCTGATGTTACTCTTATTTGCTAAATTACACTGATGTTACTCTTATTTGCTAAATTACACTGATGTTACTCTTTTTTGCTAAATTACATTGATGTTACCTTTATTCTCTAAATTACACTGATGTTACTCTTATTTGCTAAATTACACTGATGTTACTCTTATTTGCTAAATTACACTGATGTTACTCTTTTTTGCTAAATTACATTGATGTTACTCTTATTTGTTAAATTATACTGATGTTACTCTTATTCTCTAAATTACACTGATGTTACTCTTATTTGCTAAATTACACTGATGTTACTCTTATTTGCTAAATTACACTGATGTTACTCTTATTTACTAAATTACACTGATGTTACTCTTATGTGCTAAATTACAGTGATGTTACTCTTATTTGCTAAATTACACTGATGCTACTCTTATTTGCTAAATTACACTGATGTTACTCTTATTTGCTAAATTACACTGATGTTACTCTTTTTTGCTAAATTACATTGATGTTACCTTTATTCTCTAAATTACACTGATGTTACTCTTATTTACTAAATTACACTGATGTTACTCTTATTTGCTAAATTACACTGATGTTACTCTTTTTTGCTAAATTACACTGATGTTACTCTTATTTGCTAAATTACACTGATGTTACTCTTATTTGCTAAATTACACTGATGCTACTCTTATTTGCTAAATTACACTGATGTTACTCTTATTTGCTAAATTACACTGATGTTACTCTTTTTTGCTAAATTACATTGATGTTACCTTTATTCTCTAAATTACACTGATGTTACTCTTATTTGCTAAATTACACTGATGTTACTCTTATTTGCTAAATTACACTGATGTTACTCTTTTTTGCTAAATTACATTGATGTTACTCTTATTTGTTAAATTATACTGATGTTACTCTTATTCTCTAAATTACACTGATGTTACTCTTATTTGCTAAATTACACTGATGTTACTCTTATTTACTAAATTACAATGATGCTACTCTTATTTGCTAAATTACACTGATGTTACTCTTATTTGCTAAATTACACTGATGTTACTCTTATTTGCTAAATTACTCTGATGTTACTCTTATTTGCTAAATTACACTGATGTTACTCTTATTTGCTACATCTAAACATATTTAAGTCAAGCAAGTAAGAGTGACAAGTATCACAGCAATCTCGACTTACGTAGGTTGTGACATTCTTCATGAAGTATCCACTCGGGCGTGTTAGAGAGTTGAGATTATCCACCAACGTGTCTACTTCACGGATGTGATTGTTGCTGAAGTTGAAATCGCCGCCAGTGAGAAAAGAGCCGTCGTGGTTGATGTCTGCGGGACGTGCGCTCCGTCGCTGCCAACCCGCGCGTTTCGGCCATCGTGCTCTGCTGGTTAACTGGCGAATCCAGGTTCCCTTTTCTCTGTTTTCAGCTTCTGGAAACTGTTCCAGTTAACAAACCAGGAAGCTTATTTTGCTTTCAACTATCGGCTCCATTCACGTGAAACTGCACACAATCTTCCAGCATTATTCTCGAACATATCAGCTACTTGCTGTCATGTTCTACCTCATGTTCTAAAGGTCGGCTACTTATTATCATTTTCTACCTCATGTTCTGAAGGTCGGATAATTATTATCATTTTCTACCTCATGTTCTGAAGGTCGGATAATTATTATCATTTTCTACCTCATGTTCTGAAGGTCGGATAATTATTATCATTTTCTAACTCATGTTCAAAAGGTCAACTACTTGCTATCATGTTCTACCTCATGTTCTAAAGGTCAACTACCTGCTATCATGTTCTACCTCATGTTCTAAAGGTCAACTACTTGCTATCATGTTCTACCTCATGTTCTAAAGGTCAACTACCTGCTATCATGTTCTACCTCATGTTCTAAAGGTCAACTACTTGCTATCATGTTCTACCTCATGTTCTAAAGGTCAACTATTTGCTATCATGTTCTACCTCATGTTCTAAAGGTCAACTATTTGCTATCATGTTCTACCTCATGTTCTAAAGGTCAACTATTTGCTATCATTTTCTACCTCATGTTCTAAAGGTCAACTATTTGCTATCATGTTCTACCTCATGTTCTAAAAGTCGGCTTCCTGCTTTCATGTTCTACCTCATGTTCTAAAAGTCGGCTACCTGCTATCATGTTCTACCTCATGTTCTAAAAGTCGGCTTCCTGCTTTCATGTTCTACCTCATGTTCTAAAAGTCGGCTTCCTGCAACCATGTTCTACCTCATGTTCTAAAAGTCGGCTACCTGCTATCATGTTCTACCTCATGTTCTAAAAGTCGGCTACCTGCTATCATGTTCTACCTCACGTTCTAAAAGTCGGCTTCCTGCAACCATGTTCTACCTCATGTTCTAAAAGTCGGCTTCCTGCAACCATGTTCTACCTCATGTTCTAAAAGTCGGCTACCTGCTATCATGTTCTACCTCATGTTCTAAAAGTCGGCTACCTGCTACCATGTTCTACCTCATGTTCTAAAAGTCGGCTACCTGCTATCATGTTCTACCTCATGTTCTAAAAGTCGGCTACGAGCTACCATGTTCTACCTCATGTTCTAAAAGTCGGCTACGAGCTACCATGTTCTACCTCATGTTCTAAAAGTCGGCTTCCTGCAACCATGTTCTACCTCATGTTCTAAAAGTCGGCTACGAGCTACCATGTTCTACCTCATGTTCTAAAAGTCGGTTACCTGCTATCATGTTCTACCTCACGTTCTAAAAGTCGGCTACCTGCTACCATGTTCTACCTCATGTTCTAAAGATCGGCTACCTGCTATCATGTTCTACCTTATGTTCTAATGGTCATCTATTTGCTATCATGTTCTACTTTATATTCTACCCGTTATTTTTTTTAAATACACAGTATGTGAAACAAACAAACAAACAAACAACTCTATATGTTCTAATTGTATATAAACTCTGATTTGAATCAAAATAATGAAACATTCAAAACCCAATCTTCTATCCTTATTTTTGATAGAATCACAAAGCCACTGCTGAAACGATAATATAAATGGGAAGAAACTCAACAACTGAGTTCAGAATCACAAAGCCACTGCTGAGACGATAATGTAAATGGGAAGAAACTCAACGATAATGTAAATGGGAAGAAACTCAACAATTGATTTCATTATTTAGAAGTGGTTATTATTTTTTTTTCCTTAGAGCCGCGATGGCTCAGTGGTTAGTGAACTGGACTACAAAGGACAAGAGGTAGGGTTCGATCCCAACCGACGGCTTCCGGTTCACCCAGTCTTTAACCTTAGAGCCGCGATGGCTCAGTGGTTAGTGAACTGGACTACAAAGGACAAGAGGTAGGGTTCGATCCCAACCGACGGCTTCCGGTTCACCCAGCCTTTAATGGGTACCTGATTTTTTATCTGGGAAAGTAAAGCGGCACGGGCGTAATACCGACCACATTACCTAAAAAATCATGTACCGAAGGTCTGTAAAATTTATGGTCACTAACACAATATTCCCTATACGCCACTTGGCGTGACTGGGGTACTTTACTTTTTTTTTTTTAACTTTTTATTTTTCTTATTGTTAAGTCTAAGGTCTGACATTGGTAGCACAACGTTCGGATGAAGAATGTATTGTAGAGTGCCTGTTTTGCCTAGAGTTATTTTCTTGTTTGACAATAGTGGTGATAGCTGTCCAATGATTGGACAATAGTGGTGATAACTGTCCGATGATTTGACAATAGTGGTGATAACTGTCCAATGATTGGACAATAGTGGTGATAGCTGTCCGATGATTGGACAATAGTGGTGATAGCTGTCAGACGATTGGACAACAGTGGTGATAACTGTCTGATGATTGGACAATAGTGGTGATAACTGTCTGTTGATTGGACAATAGTGGTGATAACTGTCCGATGATTGGACACCTCTGTTAGATCTTGTTATCTCACCTTTGTAACTTCCCTGGACATGCGGAAGTACGGAGAAATGAAAGAGCGGACAGGTTGGCTAGCTGAACTGTCGTTGATGACGGTCAACCAATGGATCAGGCGGACATCATCAATGCCCTCCGAGATGTGGGTAGGACACAAGACTGCGACAACCATGAGTTCACGTCACTCCTTTGGATGAAAGAGATGGGAGTTAAGATGGACACAGCCTGAAGCGAGAAAAGTAGTGGGCGTATACGAAGACTTATCAACCAACACAGAACTGAAGTCATCAGTAGCTGGACACTGCGCGACTTGCTGAGGAGGGGATCTGAGCACCTACGGACATGTTCGGAGTGCAATGATGATGACACGCAAATAACTCAATAACTCAATAACTCAATAACTCAATAACTCAATAACTCAATAACTCAATAACTCAATAACTCAATAACTCAATAACTCAATAACTCAATAACTCAATAACTCAATAACTCAATAACTCAATAACTCAATAATAACTCAATAACTCAATAACTCAATAATAACTCAATAATAACTCAATAACTCAATAATAACTCAATAACTCAATAACTCAATAACTCAATAACTCAATAACTCAATAACTCAATAACTCAATAACTCAATAACTCAATAACTCAATAATAACTCAATAACTCAATAACTCAATAACTCAATAACTCAATAACTCAATAACTCAATAACTCAATAACTCAATAACTCAATAACTCAATAACTCAATAATAACTCAATAACTCAATAACTCAATAACTCAATAACTCAATAACTCAATAATAACTCAATAACTCAATAACTCAATAACTCAATAACTCAATAACTCAATAACTCAATAACTCAATAACTCAATAACTCAATAACTCAATAACTCAATAACTCAATAACTCAATAACTCAATAACTCAATAACTCAATAACTCAATAACTCAATAACTCAATAACTCAATAACTCAATAACTCAATAACTCAATAACTCAATAACTCAATAACTCAATAACTCAATAACTCAATAACTCAATAACTCAATAACTCAATAACTCAATAACTCAATAACTCAATAACTTATACATTTTCAGTCTATTTCTGCTGTCTATGAATTGTCGTCCGTCACTAGACTTCCTAGGTTTCCCTCAGCTTGTTTGAGTTCTCAGCCGTCTACAGTTAGGCTGATGTTTTGTTTCTCTTTTACGATAATCATGACTTCTGTTTTGATTTGCATGTATTTTGTGCTTGTGCATTTGGGTTTATTTAAAATATTCTTGTAGGTCTTCTATTGGTTCATGTATTAGTGCCTGATTGTCTGCAAATAAAAGCTCGTTGATCTCCTCTGTCTCCGATGGGTAGGCTAACTCGCATATATAGTTCATCATCATCATCATCACATGATGTGCCGTACCGGTTGACGATGGCGATCATGTCCTTCCACAATCTTCTATCTACAGTGCATCGTATGAGTTCTATTGTTGACTGTTTTCCATGCCATGACACCAAGCTATCCGGTATTTTCACTCTTTGTCGTCCGCGATCTCTCTTTCCTTTTATTTTGCCAGTTGTAACCAAGTATTCCAACTTTCCTCTACTCATGATGTGCCCAAAAAATGTTGATTGCTTCTTTCTGATGTTTTTAAGAGCTCCCTTTTTGTGTTGGCCTCTTTGAGAACTTTCTCATTGGTCTTTTTAGCTGTCCAGGGAACTTTCAACATTCTTCTGAGAAATCCCATCTCTATGTGGCCTCTAATCGTCTTTTCATTTGTTTGTCTATTGTCCATGATTCGATATATAGTTCATGTGTTTAATAAACAAATGTGGTTTTACAGGAGATTGTTGATAATACCATGGGCAGCTAAGAAGAGTAATGAAAACGTTCTGAGAAAGCCAAATGCAAAAAGAGAGCTGATTTCCAATATTAGGAAGAAACAATCATCATTTTTTGGCCATGGAATGAGAAGAGACCAGCTGGAATATATTGTAACAATTGGGAAAATTGAGGGACGAAGAGATTGAGGGAAGGAAAGAGAAAAGATACCAAACAGCTTAAGAGAATGACTTGGCAGAAGGTCAACAACAGAAATGATAAACAACTGTCGAGATCGATAGTTGTGGAGAGACATGATCACCTACGCCAGCAGGTACGTTACTTTATGATGATGATGGAATACACAGCAGGGGGGATAGTACGCAGCCCTGTCTTACTCTTTATCCAACTTGGAAGTGGTCTGTGTAGCCTGCTGCTGTTCAGACTGTATAGGTGTTATTGATGTAGAGACTTTTCATCAGGTCAGTTCCATGTTGGCTCTCTCCGTATGTTGTTAGTATCTCCCACAGTTGTTCTCTGTTTATTCTGTCAAATGCTATTTCCTGGTCAATGAAAGCTATGTACACATTTTTAATGTGTAGTGTCGTCATTTCTTCCAGCTCTTTTAGGATGAATAGTGCGTCAGGACATCCCTATTTTTATTCTGAACCCTATTTGTTTCACTGAATTACTATAATTATAAATACGTCACCATATCTTAGTTGTTTCGGTAAATAAGGTTTTGCTGTTAGAACCTCTTATAATTTGTCCCAGTTTATATTTGTATAAAAATTCAGCGCAATGACATAGAGAAGGGGAGTTTTTACTCCGTCGGCAAGGATCTTATCTACACATCATGATAGAGAGACAGAACGTTATTGGCTGATACGCTGTTGCCATAGCAACACGGAGCTGAATTCTGGAATAGCCTAACTTATTGTCAAACACATTTGAAGGTCGATGGATGTCGTTGTAGTAGGTCTGATCTTCATCGAAGCCAATCTTTTAGTTATGGATCCAACTATTTGTGCCAACACACGGCCTATATCAGGTGATACGGTGGCTGGTTGTACAATGACATTGAACGCATTGAGCTGGGATGTGATTATGTTATGTATTCTGATCAAATATTAGATGAGTCATTGAGTCATTACCTCCTTTGTACCCTGACATTGAACTCATTGAGCTGGAATATGATTGTTTTATGTATTCTGATCAAATATTAGATGAGTCATTACCTCCTTTGTACCCTGACATTGAACTCATTGAGCTGGAATATGATTGTGTTATGTATTCTGATCAAATATTAGATGAGTCATGGTCTCTGCTGTACCCTGACATTGAAGTCATTGAGCTGGAATATGATTGTTTTATGTATTCTGATCAAATATTAGATGAGTCATTGAGTCATTACCTCCTTTGTACCCTGACATTGAACTCATTGAGCTGGAATATGATTGTGTTATGTATTCTGATCAAATGTTACAGAAGTCGTGGTCTCCGTTGTACCCTGACAATCAACTCATTGAGCTGGGATGTGATTGTGTTATGTATTCTGATCAAATATTAGATGGGTCATGGCGTCCGTAATCTCTGTAACAGATTTGGCGGTCTCTCTCCTCTCTATCTTTCTGCTGTTTCTCTTGTCTCTCTCTCTATTTTATCTATTCACATCAATCTCTGTAACAGACTTCCCGGTCTCTCTCTCTCTCCCCTGTTTCTCTTGTCTCTCTCTCTCTTACCTATTCACATCAATCTCTGTAACAGACTTCACGGTCTCTCTCTCTCTCCCCTGTTTCTCTTGTCTCTCTCTCTCTCTCCCCTGTTTCTCTTGTCTTTCTCTCTCTTACCTATTCACATCAATCTCTGTAAACTCCTGGTCAAGGAAACGATGTATACAAGAGGTAGATAAAGGGTTCCTCCACGTTAAAGAAACGATGTATACAAGAGGTAGATAAAGGGTTCCTCCACGTTAAAGAAACGATGTATAGAAGAGGTAGATAAAGGGTTCCTCCACGTTAAAGAAACGATGTATACAAGAGGTAGATAAAGGGTTCCTCCACGTTAAAGAAACGATGTATACAAGAGGTAGATAAAGGGTTCCTCCACGTTAAAGAAACGATGTATAGAAGAGGTAGATAAAGGGTTCCTCCACGTTAAAGAAACGATGTATACAAGAGGTAGATAAAGGGTTCCTCCACGTTAAAGAAATGATGTATACAAGAGGTAGATAAAGGGTTCCTCCACGTTAAAGAAACGATGTATACAAGAGATAGATAAAGGGTTCCTCCACGTTAAAGAAACGATGTATACAAGAGGTAGATAAAGGGTTCCTCCACGTTAAAGAAACGATGTATAGAAGAGGTAGATAAAGGGTTCCTCCACGTTAAAGAAACGATGTATAGAAGAGGTAGATAAAGGGTTCCTCCACGTTAAAGAAACGATGTATAGAAGAGGTAGATAAAGGGTTCCTCCACGTTAAAGAAACGATGTATAGAAGAGGAAGAAATGAGATTCCTCAAGGTTAAAGAAACGATGTATACAAGAGGTAGATAAAGGGTTCCTCCACGTTAAAGAAACGATGTATAGAAGAGGTAGATAAAGGGTTCCTCCACGTTAAAGAAACGATGTATAGAAGAGGAAGAAATGAGGTTCCTCAAGGTTAAAGAAACGATGTATAGAAGAGGTAGATAAAGGGTTCCTCCACGTTAAAGAAACGATGTATACAAGAGGTAGATAAAGGGTTCCTCCACGTTAAAGAAACGATGTATAGAAGAGGAAGAAATGAGGTTCCTCAAGGTTAAAGAAACGATGTATACAAGAGGTAGATAAAGGGTTCCTCCACGTTAAAGAAACGATGTATAGAAGAGGTAGATAAAGGTTCCTCCACGTTAAAGAAACGATGTATACAAGAGGTAGATAAAGGGTTCCTCCACGTTAAAGAAACGATGTATAGAAGAGGTAGATAAAGGGTTCCTCCACGTTAAAGAAACGATGTATAGAAGAGGAAGAAATGAGGTTCCTCCACGTTAAAGAAACGATGTATAGAAGAGGTAGATAAAGGGTTCCTCCACGTTAAAGAAACGATGTATAGAAGAGGAAGAAATGAGGTTCCGCAAGGTTAAAGAAACGATGTATACAAGAGGTAGATAAAGGGTTCCTCCACGTTAAAGAAACGATGTATAGAAGAGGTAGATAAAGGGTTCCTCCACGTTAAAGAAACGATGTATAGAAGAGGAAGAAATGAGGTTCCTCAAGGTTAAAGAAACGATGTATAGAAGAGGTAGATAAAGGGTTCCTCCACGTTAAAGAAACGATGTATAGAAGAGGTAGATAAAGGGTTCCTCCACGTTAAAGAAACGATGTATAGAAGAGGAAGAAATGAGGTTCCTCAAGGTTAAAGAAACGATGTATAGAAGAGATAGATAAAGGGTTCCTCCACGTTAAAGAAACGATGTATAGAAGAGGAAGAAATGAGGTTCCTCAAGGTTAAAGAAACGATGTATAGAAGAGGTAGATAAAGGGTTCCTCCACGTTAAAGAAACGATGTATAGAAGAGGTAGATAAAGGGTTCCTCCACGTTAAAGAAACGATGTATAGAAGAGGAAGAAATGAGGTTCCTCAAGGTTAAAGAAACGATGTATAGAAGAGGTAGATAAAGGGTTCCTCCACGTTAAAGAAACGATGTATAGAAGAGGTAGATAAAGGGTTCCTCCACGTTAAAGAAACGATGTATAGAAGAGGAAGAAATGAGGTTCCTCAAGGTTAAAGAAACGATGTATAGAAGAGGTAGATAAAGGGTTCCTCCACGTTAAAGAAACGATGTATAGAAGAGGAAGAAATGAGGTTCCTCCACGTTAAAGAAACGATGTATAGAAGAGGAAGAAATGAGGTTCCTCAAGGTTAAAGAAACGATGTATAGAAGAGGAAGAAATGAGGTTCCTCAAGGTTAAAGAAACGATGTATACAAGAGGTAGATAAAGGGTTCCTCCACGTTAAAGAAACGATGTATAGAAGAGGAAGAAATGAGGTTCCTCAAGGTTAAAGAAACTATGTATACAAGAGGTAGATAAAGGGTTCCTCCACGTTAAAGAAACGATGTATAGAAGAGGAAGAAATGAGGTGTCTCAAGGTTAAAGAAACGATGTATACAAGAGGTAGATAAAGGGTTCCTCCACGTTAAAGAAACGATGTATAGAAGAGGAAGAAATGAGGTTCCTCAAGGTTAAAGAAACGATGTATACAAGAGATAGATAAAGGGTTCCTCCACGTTAAAGAAACGATGTATAGAAGAGGAAGAAATGAGGTTCCTCAAGGTTAAAGAAACGATGTATACAAGAGGTAGATATCGGTTTCCTCCAGGTCAAAGAAACGATGTATACAAGAGGTAGACATGGGGATCCTCCAGATAAAAGAAACGACGTATAGAAGAAGTAGACATGGGGATGCTCCAGATAAAAGAAACGATGTATAGAAGAAGTAGACATGGGGATGCTCCAGATAAAAGAAACGACGTATAGAAGAAGTAGACATGGGGATGCTCCAGGTGAAAGAAACGATGTATACAAGAGGTAGATATGGGGATGCTCCAGATAAAAGAAACGACGTATAGAAGAAGTAGACATGGGGATGCTCCAGATAAAAGAAACGATGTATAGAAGAAGTAGACATGGGGATGCTCCAGATAAAAGAAACGACGTATAGAAGAAGTAGACATGGGGATGCTCCAGGTGAAAGAAACGACGTATAGAAGAAGTAGACATGGGGATGCTCCAGGTGAAAGAAACGACGTATAGAAGAAGTAGACATGGGGATGCTCCAGGTGAAAGAAACGACGTATAGAAGAAGTAGACATGGGGATGCTCCAGGTAAAAGAAACGACGTATAGAAGAAGTAGACATGGGGATGCTCCAGGTGAAAGAAACGACGTATAGAAGAAGTAGACATGGGGATGCTCCAGATAAAAGAAACGACGTATAGAAGAAGTAGACATGGGGATGCTCCAGGTGAAAGAAACGACGTATAGAAGAAGTAGACATGGGGATGCTCCAGGTGAAAGAAACGATGTATACAAGAGGTAGACATGGGGATGCTCCAGGTAAAAGAAACGATGTATACAAGAGGTAGACATGGGATGCTCCAGGTGAAAGAAACGACGTATAGAAGAAGTAGACATGGGGATGCTCCAGGTAAAAGAAACGATGTATACAAGAGGTAGACATGGGGATGCTCCAGGTAAAAGAAACGATGTATAGACGAAGTAGACATGGGGATGCTCCAGGTAAAAGAAACGATGTATAGAAGAAGTAGACATGGGGATGCTCCAGGTAAAAGAAACGATGTATAGACGAAGTAGACATGGGGATCCTCCAGGTAAAAGAAACGACGTATAGACGAAGTAGACATGGGGATCCTCCATGCAAAGAAACAATGCTTACATTTATCTTGTGTAAGACCTACATTTATCTAGTGTAAGTCCTACATTTATCATGTTTAAGACCTACATTTATGTTGTGTAATAACCTACATTTATCTTGTGTAAGTCCTACATTTATTTTGTCTACGTCCTACATTTATCATGTGTAAGACCTACATTTATCTTGTGTAAGACTTACATTTATCTTGAGGAAGTTCTACATTTATCTTTAGGAATATCTACATTTATCTTGAGGAAGACCTACATTTATCTTGTGTAAGAATTACATTTATCTTGTGTAAGACCTACATTTATCTTGTGTAAGACCTACATTTATCATGTGTAAGGCCTGTATTTATTTTGTGTAAGACCTACATTTATTTTGTGTAAGACCTACATTTATCTTGAGGAAGATCTACAGTTATCCTGTGTAAGATCTACATTTATCTTGAGGAAGACCTACATTTATTTTGTGTAAGACCTACATTTATCTTGGGCGAAGATCTACATTTATCATGTGTAAGACCTACATTTATATTGTGTAAGACCTACATTTATCTTGTGTGAAACCAATATTTATCTTGTGTAAAACCGACATTATTTTGTATACGACGTACATTATCTTATATAAGACCTACATTATTCTGTATAAGACCTATATTATCCTGTATAAGACCTACATTATCCTGTATAAGACCTACATTATCCTGTATAAGACCTACATTATCCTGTATAAGACCTACACTATCTTGTATAAGACCTACACTATCTTGTATAAGACCTACATTATCCTGTATGAGACTTACATTATCCTGTATAAGACCTACATTATCCTGTATAAGACCTACATCATCCTGTATGAGACTTATATTATCCTGTATAAGACCTACATTATCCTGTTTAAGACCTACATCATCCTGTATAAGACCTGCATTATCCTGTACAAGACCTACATTATCTAGAGTAAGACCTACATTATCTAGTGTAAGACCTACTTTATTTTTTCATAAGATTTGCATTATCTTGTATATGACCTACATTATGTTCTATAAGACCTTCAATATCTTCTATAAGAACTACATTATCTTCTATAAGACCTACATTACCTAGTGTAAGACATACAATATCTTCTATAAGACCTACATTTTCTAGTGTAAGACCTACAGTATCTTCTATAAGACCTACATTACCTAGTGTAAGACCTACAATATCTTCTATAAGACCTACATTTTCTAGTGTAAGACCTACAGTATCTTCTATAACACCTACATTACCTAGTGTAAGACCTACAATATCTTCTATAAGACCTACATTTTCTAGTGTAAGACCTACTTTATCTGAAGTAAGACCTACATTAACTAATGTAAAACCTACATTATCTGGTGCAAGACCTACATTATCTAATGTGAGACCTACATTATCTAGTGTAAGACCTACAATATCTTCTATAAGACCTACATTATCTAGTGTGAGACCTACATTATCTAGTGTGAGACCTACATTATCTAGTGTAAGACCTACAATATCTTCTATAAGACTTACATTATCTGGTGTAAGACCTACATTATCTAGTGTAAGACCTACACTATCTAGTGTAAGATCTACATTATCTGGTGTAAGACCTACATTATCTAGTGTAAGACCTACAATATCTAGTGTAAGACCTATACTATCTAGTGTAAGATCTACATTATCTGGTGTAAGACCTACATTATCTAGTGTAGGACCTACACTATCTAGTGTAATATCTACATTTTCTAGTTTGAGACCAACATTATTTTGTATAAGATTTACATTATCTTGTATAAGACCTACACTATCTTCTAGAAGACCTATATTTACATGTAAAAAAAGGTAAAGTACCCCCGTCACGCCAAGTGGCGTATATGGAAATATGATGTTAGTGACCCTATATTTTACAGACCTTTAGCACATGATTTTCGAGGTAATGTGGTCGGTATTACGCCCGTGCTGCTTTACTTTCCCAGAAAAAAAATCCGGTACCCATTTAAGGCTGGGTGAACCCGGAAGCCGTCGGTTGGGATCGAACCCTACCGCTTGTCCTTTGTAGTCCAGTTCACTAACCACTTTCGCGGCTCCCATATTTATATGACTTATATTTCTTTCATAAATGTGCAATATGTGACTTATCAGTGCATAGAAATTACATGGATAACATGACTATGGGGAAAAAATAGCTGCCGTAGTTCTTTGTGCAATCGTTGGCTGTCGGCATGGACCTCCCGTAGCGTCAGTTAACGCGCCACCCAGCTCCGCAAAAGGCAACACAATTTATTTAAATTTCAAAGTTTGTGAGTTTCTTTAGTTTCTTCAACTCCAGTGACTTTTGACAGTTTTAATTCGTGGATGTGGCGTGCAACCACTTACAAAACTCACAGCAATATCTTTGTCATCTGATAATTATGTACACAATTTTTTTCTTGCACTGGTTATCATCATCAGCATTATGTACCATACCGGTTGGCATAGGCGATCATGTCTTTCCACAATCTTCTTTCTATAGTGCATCGTATCATTTCTGTTGTTGACTGTTTTTCATGCCATGACACCAAGCTGTCCAGTATTTTTTCTCTTTGTCGTCCGCGATCTCTCTTTCTCTGTATTTTGCCAGTTGTAACCAAATATTCCAACTTCCCTTTTCTCATGATGTGACCAAAAATGTTGATTGTTTCTTTCTGATGATTTTTAAGACCTCCCTTTTTGTGTTGGCCTCTTTGAGAACTTCCTCATCGGTCTTTTAAGCTGCCCAGGGAACTTTCAATATTATTCTGAGAAATCCCATCTCTGTGGCCTCTAATCGTCTTTTCATTTGTTTGTCTATTGTCCATGATTCGCTTCCATAGGTCAGAATTGGTTCTATATAGCACCGATGAACTCTCTTTCTCACTTCTATTGGCATAGATTTGCTGCATAAGATATTTTTCATTTTCTGAAATGCTATTTTGGCCTGAGCTATCGCGCTTTTTATTTCCGTGGTGCATCTTCCATCCGATGTTATTATTGTGCCCAAGTATTTGACGCGTTGCATTTGTTTCAAATTTGTCCTGTTTATTTTTATGCTGCATGCTGGTGATAATTGTTTCTTTGATATGACCATTACTTCTGTTTTATTACTATTCAGACTGAGACCTTTCTTATTGCTTTCATTTACTATTATGTCTATCATTTCTTGTAGTTCATTCTCTGTCTCTGGTTATTAAGACTGTGTCATCCACATATCGCAAATTATTTATGTTGTGACCCTTGACTTCAATTCCTTTTTTGTCTACTATTGATCTCATAATATATTCGCTGTAAAGTGAAAACAAATCCGGCGACAGAACACAGCCTTGTCTGACTCCTTGTTTTACATATTGGAATTGTCCTGTTTGGTTGTTAATTCGTATAGATGCTGTTTGTTGCCAGTACATGTTTTTTATGATTCGTAGATCCTTGCCATCAATGTTTAATTTCTCCAGCACATTGATTTTTTGCACATTCTTTAATTTTCTTTATCTCTATAGCTCTTTCTATCAATGGTCTTAAGATGTATTTTGCATTATTGGTGCCCTTTCCTTCCACAAATTCACATTGTTCCTCACTTTTTTATTGTTTTATTTTGTTCCTTACACGCCTCGTGATGATTGTTAGTAATATTTTCGTCTTGGAAATATGGCGATGGTCTTCACAATCAGTGGCGCCTGACTTCTTCGGTATTGGCTACAAAGATAGATTTTAGTAGATCTTCGGGTACATGTCCAGTGTTATATATGTCATTGAGTAGTTTTGTTATGACTTGTACTCCCAGCTCTCCAAATGCATTTATCTCTTCGATTGTTATATTGTCGGGACCTGAAGCGTTGCCTCTTTTCATGTGTTGAATTGTGTCTTCCACTTCACTCTGCATTATTGGTGGTCCTGTGTCTTTGTTTGACTTGTTTAACTCTGGTCTTTCATCATCATAGAGTTGACTGATATACTCTGTCCATCTTTCCATTGTCTTCTCCTGTCCCATTATTATAATTCCTTCCTTTGATTTCACACATCCTGAAACTCTGGTTATACAAATAGTTAAATAGTGTCTAGTTGGTACACGATAAAATAGTCCCATTTATTGAAAGAGAGAAAGAGAGAGAGAGAGAGAGTATGCGTGTGTGTGTGTGTGTGCCGGCGTGCGTGCGTGTGTGTGTGTGAGTGTGTTATGATATGAGCTATGAATTCCTTCTACCACTATGTCCACGTCACTTTATCTATGGAACATTTCTGATTTTTAAAAATGTTCTTTCCTGGTAATTGTTTACAAATTCTGTCTCAGATTTTGGGTTTGTACTGGGTCTTCAGAATTAATAACTTATATTTGTATGTTTGTGTGCCTGTCTGTCAGTTTTTTTTCTTTCTGTCTGTCTGTCTCTGTCTGTCTGTCTCTGTCTGTCTGCTTACCTAACTCCCTGCCTCTCTGCTTGTTTGTCTATGTGCCTGTCTGTGTGTACATTTGTCTGTCTGCATGTTTGCTTCTCTGACTATCTCTCTGTCTAGCTTTATGTTTGCCCGTGAATCTGCCTTTCTCTTTCATCCACTTACATGGGGCTGGGCTCTTAAATGGGACTAGGCGCTTACATGGAACTGGGCGCTTACATGGGACTTGGCTCTTAAATGGGACAAGGTGCTTACATGGGACTGGGCGCTTACATGTAACTGACTTCTTATATTGGATTGGGCTCTTACATGGGACTGGTCTTTTACATGGGACTGGTCTTTTATATGGGACTGTGCTCTTACATGGGACTGAGCGCTTACATATGACTTGGCTTTTACATGGGACTGTGCTCTGATATGGGTCTGTGCTCTTACATGGGACTGGGCGCTTACATGTGAATGTCCTCTTACATTGGACTGGGCTCATACATGGGACTGGTCTTTTACATGGGACAGGGCGCTTACATGGGACTAGGCGCTTACATGTGACTGACCTCTTACATGGGACTGGTCTTTTACATGGGACTGGTCTTTTACATGGGACTGTGCTCTTACATGGGACTGGGTGCTTACATATGGCTGGGCCTTTACATGGGACTGTGCTCTCATATGGGACTGTGCTCTTACATGGGACTGGGCGCTTACATTGGACTGTGCTCTTACATGGGACTGTGCTCTTATATAGGACTGTGCTCTTACATGGGACTGTGCTCTTACATTGGACTGTGCTCTTATATAGGACTGTTCTCTTACATGGGACTGTGCTCTTACATGGGACTGTGCTCTTACATTGGACTGTGCTCTTATATGGGACTGTGCTCTTATATGGGACTGTGCTCTTATATAGGAATGTGCTCTTGCATGGGACTGTGCTCTTATATAGAACTGTGCTCTTACATGGGACTGTGCTCTTACATTGGACTGTGCTCTTACATGGGACTGTGCTTTTATATGGGACTGTGCACTTACATATGAATGAACTCTTACATTGGACTGGACTCTTACATTTGACTTGTCTTTTTCATGGGACTGTCTTCTTATATGGGACGGTGCTCTTACATGTGACTGACCTCTTACATTGGACTGGGCTCTTACATGGGACTGGTCTTTTATATCAGACTGTGCTCTTTTATGGGACTGTGCTCTTACATGTGACTGACCTCTTACATTGGACTGGGCTCCTACATGAGACTGGTCTTTTACATGGGACTGTGCTCTTACATGGTATTGTGCTCTTACATGGGATTGGGCTCTTACATGTGACTGACCTCTTACATTGGTCAGTGCTCTTACACGGGACTCGTCTTTTACATGGGACTGTGCTCTTACATGAGACTGGGTTCTTACATGAGACTGGGCTCTTACATGGGACTGGGTTCTTACAAGGGACTGGGCCCTTACAAGGGACTGGGCCCTTACATGGGACTGAATTATTTGAGCGATGCTCTCTCTTGGTGGACGTTTGTAAAACTATTTTTTCAGTTCAGATTTAATATGACAGCTCTCCATCCTCCACTTCCTCTCCTGTATTGGTTTCCTATTTTATGGATAATGGAAAATTACTTCAGTCTTATACAGTGTAATCTATATCAGACACAATACAGACATATTAACGGTTGTATATTGCTCAGTATATATATATATCGCTAGTTTATTGTATATTTTAAATTTGTTATCAAATTAATTTTCCTTTGTTATTTTTACTCCTTGGTTAGCCTATATTTCCTCGCAGTGATACTATTTATGCCTTGTGAGTGCTTGAGATCTTGTATTTGTGTCCCCCGGAGCTGAATTCTGGAATAGCCTAACTTATTGTCAAACACATTTGAAGGTCGATGGATGTCGTTGTAGTAGGTCTGATCTTCATCGAAGCCAATCTTTTAGTTATGGATCCAACTATTTGTGCCAACACACGGCCTATATCAGGTGATACGGTGGCTGGTTGTACAATGACATTGAACGCATTGAGCTGGATGTGATTATGTTATGTATTCTGATCAAATATTAGATGAGTCATTGAGTCATTACCTCCTTTGTACCCTGACATTGAACTCATTGAGCTGGAATATGATTGTTTTATGTATTCTGATCAAATATTAGATGAGTCATTACCTCCTTTGTACCCTGACATTGAACTCATTGAGCTGGAATATGATTGTGTTATGTATTCTGATCAAATATTAGATGAGTCATGGTCTCTGCTGTACCCTGACATTGAAGTCATTGAGCTGGAATATGATTGTTTTATGTATTCTGATCAAATATTAGATGAGTCATTGAGTCATTACCTCCTTTGTACCCTGACATTGAACTCATTGAGCTGGAATATGATTGTGTTATGTATTCTGATCAAATGTTACAGAAGTCGTGGTCTCCGTTGTACCCTGACAATCAACTCATTGAGCTGGGATGTGATTGTGTTATGTATTCTGATCAAATATTAGATGGGTCATGGCGTCCGTAATCTCTGTAACAGATTTGGCGGTCTCTCTCCTCTCTATCTTTCTGCTGTTTCTCTTGTCTCTCTCTCTATTTTATCTATTCACATCAATCTCTGTAACAGACTTCCCGGTCTCTCTCTCTCTCCCCTGTTTCTCTTGTCTCTCTCTCTCTTACCTATTCACATCAATCTCTGTAACAGACTTCACGGTCTCTCTCTCTCTCCCCTGTTTCTCTTGTCTCTCTCTCTCTCTCCCCTGTTTCTCTTGTCTTTCTCTCTCTTACCTATTCACATCAATCTCTGTAAACTCCTGGTCAAGGAAACGATGTATACAAGAGGTAGATAAAGGGTTCCTCCACGTTAAAGAAACGATGTATACAAGAGGTAGATAAAGGGTTCCTCCACGTTAAAGAAACGATGTATAGAAGAGGTAGATAAAGGGTTCCTCCACGTTAAAGAAACGATGTATACAAGAGGTAGATAAAGGGTTCCTCCACGTTAAAGAAACGATGTATACAAGAGGTAGATAAAGGGTTCCTCCACGTTAAAGAAACGATGTATAGAAGAGGTAGATAAAGGGTTCCTCCACGTTAAAGAAACGATGTATACAAGAGGTAGATAAAGGGTTCCTCCACGTTAAAGAAATGATGTATACAAGAGGTAGATAAAGGGTTCCTCCACGTTAAAGAAACGATGTATACAAGAGATAGATAAAGGGTTCCTCCACGTTAAAGAAACGATGTATAGAAGAGGAAGAAATGAGGTTCCTCAAGGTTAAAGAAACGATGTATAGAAGAGGTAGATAAAGGGTTCCTCCACGTTAAAGAAACGATGTATAGAAGAGGTAGATAAAGGGTTCCTCCACGTTAAAGAAACGATGTATAGAAGAGGAAGAAATGAGGTTCCTCAAGGTTAAAGAAACGATGTATAGAAGAGGTAGATAAAGGGTTCCTCCACGTTAAAGAAACGATGTATAGAAGAGGTAGATAAAGGGTTCCTCCACGTTAAAGAAACGATGTATAGAAGAGGAAGAAATGAGGTTCCTCAAGGTTAAAGAAACGATGTATAGAAGAGGTAGATAAAGGGTTCCTCCACGTTAAAGAAACGATGTATAGAAGAGGAAGAAATGAGGTTCCTCCACGTTAAAGAAACGATGTATAGAAGAGGAAGAAATGAGGTTCCTCAAGGTTAAAGAAACGATGTATAGAAGAGGAAGAAATGAGGTTCCTCAAGGTTAAAGAAACGATGTATACAAGAGGTAGATAAAGGGTTCCTCCACGTTAAAGAAACGATGTATAGAAGAGGTAGATAAAGGGTTCCTCCACGTTAAAGAAACGATGTATACAAGAGGTAGATAAAGGGTTCCTCCACGTTAAAGAAACGATGTATAGAAGAGGTAGATAAAGGGTTCCTCCACGTTAAAGAAACGATGTATAGAAGAGGAAGAAATGAGGTTCCTCCACGTTAAAGAAACGATGTATAGAAGAGGTAGATAAAGGGTTCCTCCACGTTAAAGAAACGATGTATAGAAGAGGAAGAAATGAGGTTCCGCAAGGTTAAAGAAACGATGTATACAAGAGGTAGATAAAGGGTTCCTCCACGTTAAAGAAACGATGTATAGAAGAGGTAGATAAAGGGTTCCTCCACGTTAAAGAAACGATGTATAGAAGAGGAAGAAATGAGGTTCCTCAAGGTTAAAGAAACGATGTATAGAAGAGGTAGATAAAGGGTTCCTCCACGTTAAAGAAACGATGTATAGAAGAGGTAGATAAAGGGTTCCTCCACGTTAAAGAAACGATGTATAGAAGAGGAAGAAATGAGGTTCCTCAAGGTTAAAGAAACGATGTATAGAAGAGATAGATAAAGGGTTCCTCCACGTTAAAGAAACGATGTATAGAAGAGGAAGAAATGAGGTTCCTCAAGGTTAAAGAAACGATGTATAGAAGAGGTAGATAAAGGGTTCCTCCACGTTAAAGAAACGATGTATAGAAGAGGTAGATAAAGGGTTCCTCCACGTTAAAGAAACGATGTATAGAAGAGGAAGAAATGAGGTTCCTCAAGGTTAAAGAAACGATGTATAGAAGAGGTAGATAAAGGGTTCCTCCACGTTAAAGAAACGATGTATAGAAGAGGTAGATAAAGGGTTCCTCCACGTTAAAGAAACGATGTATAGAAGAGGAAGAAATGAGGTTCCTCAAGGTTAAAGAAACGATGTATAGAAGAGGTAGATAAAGGGTTCCTCCACGTTAAAGAAACGATGTATAGAAGAGGAAGAAATGAGGTTCCTCCACGTTAAAGAAACGATGTATAGAAGAGGAAGAAATGAGGTTCCTCAAGGTTAAAGAAACGATGTATAGAAGAGGAAGAAATGAGGTTCCTCAAGGTTAAAGAAACGATGTATACAAGAGGTAGATAAAGGGTTCCTCCACGTTAAAGAAACGATGTATAGAAGAGGAAGAAATGAGGTTCCTCAAGGTTAAAGAAACGATGTATACAAGAGGTAGATAAAGGGTTCCTCCACGTTAAAGAAACGATGTATAGAAGAGGAAGAAATGAGGTTCCTCAAGGTTAAAGAAACGATGTATACAAGAGGTAGATAAAGGGTTCCTCCACGTTAAAGAAACGATGTATAGAAGAGGAAGAAATGAGGTTCCTCAAGGTTAAAGAAACGATGTATACAAGAGATAGATAAAGGGTTCCTCCACGTTAAAGAAACGATGTATAGAAGAGGAAGAAATGAGGTTCCTCAAGGTTAAAGAAACGATGTATACAAGAGGTAGATATCGGTTTCCTCCAGGTCAAAGAAACGATGTATACAAGAGGTAGACATGGGGATCCTCCAGATAAAAGAAACGACGTATAGAAGAAGTAGACATGGGGATGCTCCAGATAAAAGAAACGATGTATAGAAGAAGTAGACATGGGGATGCTCCAGATAAAAGAAACGACGTATAGAAGAAGTAGACATGGGGATGCTCCAGGTGAAAGAAACGATGTATACAAGAGGTAGATATGGGGATGCTCCAGATAAAAGAAACGACGTATAGAAGAAGTAGACATGGGGATGCTCCAGATAAAAGAAACGATGTATAGAAGAAGTAGACATGGGGATGCTCCAGATAAAAGAAACGACGTATAGAAGAAGTAGACATGGGGATGCTCCAGGTGAAAGAAACGACGTATAGAAGAAGTAGACATGGGGATGCTCCAGGTGAAAGAAACGACGTATAGAAGAAGTAGACATGGGGATGCTCCAGGTGAAAGAAACGACGTATAGAAGAAGTAGACATGGGGATGCTCCAGGTAAAAGAAACGACGTATAGAAGAAGTAGACATGGGGATGCTCCAGGTGAAAGAAACGACGTATAGAAGAAGTAGACATGGGGATGCTCCAGGTGAAAGAAACGACGTATAGAAGAAGTAGACATGGGGATGCTCCAGATAAAAGAAACGACGTATAGAAGAAGTAGACATGGGGATGCTCCAGGTGAAAGAAACGACGTATAGAAGAAGTAGACATGGGGATGCTCCAGGTAAAAGAAACGATGTATACAAGAGGTAGACATGGGGATGCTCCAGGTGAAAGAAACGACGTATAGAAGAAGTAGACATGGGGATGCTCCAGGTAAAAGAAACGATGTATACAAGAGGTAGACATGGGGATGCTCCAGGTAAAAGAAACGATGTATAGACGAAGTAGACATGGGGATGCTCCAGGTAAAAGAAACGATGTATAGAAGAAGTAGACATGGGGATGCTCCAGGTAAAAGAAACGATGTATAGACGAAGTAGACATGGGGATCCTCCAGGTAAAAGAAACGACGTATAGACGAAGTAGACATGGGGATCCTCCATGCAAAGAACAATGCTTACATTTATCTTGTGTAAGACCTACATTTATCTAGTGTAAGTCCTACATTTATCATGTTTAAGACCTACATTTATGTTGTGTAATAACCTACATTTATCTTGTGTAAGTCCTACATTTATTTTGTCTACGTCCTACATTTATCATGTGTAAGACCTACATTTATCTTGTGTAAGACTTACATTTATCTTGAGGAAGTTCTACATTTATCTTTAGGAATATCTACATTTATCTTGAGGAAGACCTACATTTATCTTGTGTAAGAATTACATTTATCTTGTGTAAGACCTACATTTATCTTGTGTAAGACCTACATTTATCATGTGTAAGGCCTGTATTTATTTTGTGTAAGACCTACATTTATTTTGTGTAAGACCTACATTTATCTTGAGGAAGATCTACAGTTATCCTGTGTAAGATCTACATTTATCTTGAGGAAGACCTACATTTATTTTGTGTAAGACCTACATTTATCTTGGGCGAAGATCTACATTTATCATGTGTAAGACCTACATTTATATTGTGTAAGACCTACATTTATCTTGTGTGAAACCAATATTTATCTTGTGTAAAACCGACATTATTTTGTATACGACGTACATTATCTTATATAAGACCTACATTATTCTGTATAAGACCTATATTATCCTGTATAAGACCTACATTATCCTGTATAAGACCTACATTATCCTGTATAAGACCTACATTATCCTGTATAAGACCTACACTATCTTGTATAAGACCTACACTATCTTGTATAAGACCTACATTATCCTGTATGAGACTTACATTATCCTGTATAAGACCTACATTATCCTGTATAAGACCTACATCATCCTGTATGAGACTTATATTATCCTGTATAAGACCTACATTATCCTGTTTAAGACCTACATCATCCTGTATAAGACCTGCATTATCCTGTACAAGACCTACATTATCTAGAGTAAGACCTACATTATCTAGTGTAAGACCTACTTTATTTTTTCATAAGATTTGCATTATCTTGTATATGACCTACATTATGTTCTATAAGACCTTCAATATCTTCTATAAGAACTACATTATCTTCTATAAGACCTACATTACCTAGTGTAAGACATACAATATCTTCTATAAGACCTACATTTTCTAGTGTAAGACCTACAGTATCTTCTATAAGACCTACATTACCTAGTGTAAGACCTACAATATCTTCTATAAGACCTACATTTTCTAGTGTAAGACCTACAGTATCTTCTATAACACCTACATTACCTAGTGTAAGACCTACAATATCTTCTATAAGACCTACATTTTCTAGTGTAAGACCTACTTTATCTGAAGTAAGACCTACATTAACTAATGTAAAACCTACATTATCTGGTGCAAGACCTACATTATCTAATGTGAGACCTACATTATCTAGTGTAAGACCTACAATATCTTCTATAAGACCTACATTATCTAGTGTGAGACCTACATTATCTAGTGTGAGACCTACATTATCTAGTGTAAGACCTACAATATCTTCTATAAGACTTACATTATCTGGTGTAAGACCTACATTATCTAGTGTAAGACCTACACTATCTAGTGTAAGATCTACATTATCTGGTGTAAGACCTACATTATCTAGTGTAAGACCTACAATATCTAGTGTAAGACCTATACTATCTAGTGTAAGATCTACATTATCTGGTGTAAGACCTACATTATCTAGTGTAGGACCTACACTATCTAGTGTAATATCTACATTTTCTAGTTTGAGACCAACATTATTTTGTATAAGATTTACATTATCTTGTATAAGACCTACACTATCTTCTAGAAGACCTATATTTACATGTAAAAAAAGGTAAAGTACCCCCGTCACGCCAAGTGGCGTATATGGAAATATGATGTTAGTGACCCTATATTTTACAGACCTTTAGCACATGATTTTCGAGGTAATGTGGTCGGTATTACGCCCGTGCTGCTTTACTTTCCCAGAAAAAAAATCCGGTACCCATTTAAGGCTGGGTGAACCCGGAAGCCGTCGGTTGGGATCGAACCCTACCGCTTGTCCTTTGTAGTCCAGTTCACTAACCACTTTCGCGGCTCCCATATTTATATGACTTATATTTCTTTCATAAATGTGCAATATGTGACTTATCAGTGCATAGAAATTACATGGATAACATGACTATGGGGAAAAAATAGCTGCCGTAGTTCTTTGTGCAATCGTTGGCTGTCGGCATGGACCTCCCGTAGCGTCAGTTAACGCGCCACCCAGCTCCGCAAAAGGCAACACAATTTATTTAAATTTCAAAGTTTGTGAGTTTCTTTAGTTTCTTCAACTCCAGTGACTTTTGACAGTTTTAATTCGTGGATGTGGCGTGCAACCACTTACAAAACTCACAGCAATATCTTTGTCATCTGATAATTATGTACACAATTTTTTTCTTGCACTGGTTATCATCATCAGCATTATGTACCATACCGGTTGGCATAGGCGATCATGTCTTTCCACAATCTTCTTTCTATAGTGCATCGTATCATTTCTGTTGTTGACTGTTTTTCATGCCATGACACCAAGCTGTCCAGTATTTTTTCTCTTTGTCGTCCGCGATCTCTCTTTCTCTGTATTTTGCCAGTTGTAACCAAATATTCCAACTTCCCTTTTCTCATGATGTGACCAAAAATGTTGATTGTTTCTTTCTGATGATTTTTAAGACCTCCCTTTTTGTGTTGGCCTCTTTGAGAACTTCCTCATCGGTCTTTTAAGCTGCCCAGGGAACTTTCAATATTATTCTGAGAAATCCCATCTCTGTGGCCTCTAATCGTCTTTTCATTTGTTTGTCTATTGTCCATGATTCGCTTCCATAGGTCAGAATTGGTTCTATATAGCACCGATGAACTCTCTTTCTCACTTCTATTGGCATAGATTTGCTGCATAAGATATTTTTCATTTTCTGAAATGCTATTTTGGCCTGAGCTATCGCGCTTTTTATTTCCGTGGTGCATCTTCCATCCGATGTTATTATTGTGCCCAAGTATTTGACGCGTTGCATTTGTTTCAAATTTGTCCTGTTTATTTTTATGCTGCATGCTGGTGATAATTGTTTCTTTGATATGACCATTACTTCTGTTTTATTACTATTCAGACTGAGACCTTTCTTATTGCTTTCATTTACTATTATGTCTATCATTTCTTGTAGTTCATTCTCTGTCTCTGGTTATTAAGACTGTGTCATCCACATATCGCAAATTATTTATGTTGTGACCCTTGACTTCAATTCCTTTTTTGTCTACTATTGATCTCATAATATATTCGCTGTAAAGTGAAAACAAATCCGGCGACAGAACACAGCCTTGTCTGACTCCTTGTTTTACATATTGGAATTGTCCTGTTTGGTTGTTAATTCGTATAGATGCTGTTTGTTGCCAGTACATGTTTTTTATGATTCGTAGATCCTTGCCATCAATGTTTAATTTCTCCAGCACATTGATTTTTTGCACATTCTTTAATTTTCTTTATCTCTATAGCTCTTTCTATCAATGGTCTTAAGATGTATTTTGCATTATTGGTGCCCTTTCCTTCCACAAATTCACATTGTTCCTCACTTTTTTATTGTTTTATTTTGTTCCTTACACGCCTCGTGATGATTGTTAGTAATATTTTCGTCTTGGAAATATGGCGATGGTCTTCACAATCAGTGGCGCCTGACTTCTTCGGTATTGGCTACAAAGATAGATTTTAGTAGATCTTCGGGTACATGTCCAGTGTTATATATGTCATTGAGTAGTTTTGTTATGACTTGTACTCCCAGCTCTCCAAATGCATTTATCTCTTCGATTGTTATATTGTCGGGACCTGAAGCGTTGCCTCTTTTCATGTGTTGAATTGTGTCTTCCACTTCACTCTGCATTATTGGTGGTCCTGTGTCTTTGTTTGACTTGTTTAACTCTGGTCTTTCATCATCATAGAGTTGACTGATATACTCTGTCCATCTTTCCATTGTCTTCTCCTGTCCCATTATTATAATTCCTTCCTTTGATTTCACACATCCTGAAACTCTGGTTATACAAATAGTTAAATAGTGTCTAGTTGGTACACGATAAAATAGTCCCATTTATTGAAAGAGAGAAAGAGAGAGAGAGAGAGAGTATGCGTGTGTGTGTGTGTGTGCCGGCGTGCGTGCGTGTGTGTGTGTGAGTGTGTTATGATATGAGCTATGAATTCCTTCTACCACTATGTCCACGTCACTTTATCTATGGAACATTTCTGATTTTTAAAAATGTTCTTTCCTGGTAATTGTTTACAAATTCTGTCTCAGATTTTGGGTTTGTACTGGGTCTTCAGAATTAATAACTTATATTTGTATGTTTGTGTGCCTGTCTGTCAGTTTTTTTTCTTTCTGTCTGTCTGTCTCTGTCTGTCTGTCTCTGTCTGTCTGCTTACCTAACTCCCTGCCTCTCTGCTTGTTTGTCTATGTGCCTGTCTGTGTGTACATTTGTCTGTCTGCATGTTTGCTTCTCTGACTATCTCTCTGTCTAGCTTTATGTTTGCCCGTGAATCTGCCTTTCTCTTTCATCCACTTACATGGGGCTGGGCTCTTAAATGGGACTAGGCGCTTACATGGAACTGGGCGCTTACATGGGACTTGGCTCTTAAATGGGACAAGGTGCTTACATGGGACTGGGCGCTTACATGTAACTGACTTCTTATATTGGATTGGGCTCTTACATGGGACTGGTCTTTTACATGGGACTGGTCTTTTATATGGGACTGTGCTCTTACATGGGACTGAGCGCTTACATATGACTTGGCTTTTACATGGGACTGTGCTCTGATATGGGTCTGTGCTCTTACATGGGACTGGGCGCTTACATGTGAATGTCCTCTTACATTGGACTGGGCTCATACATGGGACTGGTCTTTTACATGGGACAGGGCGCTTACATGGGACTAGGCGCTTACATGTGACTGACCTCTTACATGGGACTGGTCTTTTACATGGGACTGGTCTTTTACATGGGACTGTGCTCTTACATGGGACTGGGTGCTTACATATGGCTGGGCCTTTACATGGGACTGTGCTCTCATATGGGACTGTGCTCTTACATGGGACTGGGCGCTTACATTGGACTGTGCTCTTACATGGGACTGTGCTCTTATATAGGACTGTGCTCTTACATGGGACTGTGCTCTTACATTGGACTGTGCTCTTATATAGGACTGTTCTCTTACATGGGACTGTGCTCTTACATGGGACTGTGCTCTTACATTGGACTGTGCTCTTATATGGGACTGTGCTCTTATATGGGACTGTGCTCTTATATAGGAATGTGCTCTTGCATGGGACTGTGCTCTTATATAGAACTGTGCTCTTACATGGGACTGTGCTCTTACATTGGACTGTGCTCTTACATGGGACTGTGCTTTTATATGGGACTGTGCACTTACATATGAATGAACTCTTACATTGGACTGGACTCTTACATTTGACTTGTCTTTTTCATGGGACTGTCTTCTTATATGGGACGGTGCTCTTACATGTGACTGACCTCTTACATTGGACTGGCTCTTACATGGGACTGGTCTTTTATATCAGACTGTGCTCTTTTATGGGACTGTGCTCTTACATGTGACTGACCTCTTACATTGGACTGGGCTCCTACATGAGACTGGTCTTTTACATGGGACTGTGCTCTTACATGGTATTGTGCTCTTACATGGGATTGGGCTCTTACATGTGACTGACCTCTTACATTGGTCAGTGCTCTTACACGGGACTCGTCTTTTACATGGGACTGTGCTCTTACATGAGACTGGGTTCTTACATGAGACTGGGCTCTTACATGGGACTGGGTTCTTACAAGGGACTGGGCCCTTACAAGGGACTGGGCCCTTACATGGGACTGAATTATTTGAGCGATGCTCTCTCTTGGTGGACGTTTGTAAAACTATTTTTTCAGTTCAGATTTAATATGACAGCTCTCCATCCTCCACTTCCTCTCCTGTATTGGTTTCCTATTTTATGGATAATGGAAAATTACTTCAGTCTTATACAGTGTAATCTATATCAGACACAATACAGACATATTAACGGTTGTATATTGCTCAGTATATATATATATCGCTAGTTTATTGTATATTTTAAATTTGTTATCAAATTAATTTTCCTTTGTTATTTTACTCCTTGGTTAGCCTATATTTCCTCGCAGTGATACTATTTATGCCTTGTGAGTGCTTGAGATCTTGTATTTGTGTCCCCCCCCCCCCCCCCCCACGCTCTTTATAATGACTTAGAGTTGTCTCCACTCTTTATAATGACTTCGAGTTGTCTCCACACTTTATATTGACTTCGAGTTGTCTCCCCTCTTTATATTGACTTCGAGTTGTCTCCACACTTTATATTGACTTCAAGTTGTCTCCACTCTTTATAATGACTTCGAGTTGTCTCCACACATTATATTGACTTCAAGTTGTCTCCACTCTTTATAATGACTTCGAGTTGTCTCCACACTTTATATTGACATCAAGTTGCCTCCACTCTTTATATTGACTTCGAGTTGTCTCCACTCTTTATAATGACTTCGAGTTGTCTCCACACTTTATATTGACTTCAAGTTGTCTCCACTCTTTATATTGACTTTGAGTTGTCTCCACACTTTATATTGACTTCAAGTTGTCTCCACTCTTTATAATGACTTCGAGTTGTCTCCACACTTTATATTGACTTCGAGTTGTCTCCACACTTTATATTGACTTCAAGTTGTCTCCACTCTTTATAATGACTTCGAGTTGTCTCCACACTTTATAATGACTTCGAGTTGTCTCCACACTTTATGTTGACTTCGAGTTGTCTCCACACTTTATAATGACTTCGAGTTGTCTCCACACTTTATATTGACATCGAGTTGTCTCCACACTTTATGTTGACTTCGAGTTGTCTCCACACTTTATGTTGACTTCGAGTTGTCTCCACACTTTATATTGACTTCGAGTTGTCTCCACTCTTTATGTTGACTTCGAGATTGTCTCCACACTTTATGTTGACTTCGAGTTGTCTCCACACTTTATGTTGACTTCGAGTTGTCTCCACACTTTATGTTGACTTCGAGTTGTCTCCACACTTTATATTGACTTCGAGTTGTCACCACACTTTATATTGACTTCGAGTTGTCACCACGCTTTATGTTGACTTCGAGTTGTCTCCACACTTTATGTTGACTTCGAGAATGTCTCCACACTTTATGTTGACTTCGAGTTGTCTCCACACTTTATATTGACTTCGAGTTGTCTCCACTCTTTATGTTGACTTCGAGATTGTCTCCACACTTTATGTTGACTTCGAGTTGTCTCCACACTTTATGTTGACTTCGAGTTGTCTCCACACTTTATATTGACTTCGAGTTGTCACCACACTTTATATTGACTTCGAGTTGTCACCACGCTTTATGTTGACTTCGAGTTGTCTCCACACTTTATATTGACTTCGAGTTGTCTCCACACTTTATGTTGACTTCGAGATTGTCTCCACACTTTATGTTGACTTCGAGATTGCCTCCACACTTTATGTTGACATCGAGTTGTCTCCACACTTTATGTTGACTTCGAGTTGTCTCCACACTTTATGTTGACTTCGAGTTGTCTCCACACTTTATATTGACTTCGAGTTGTCTCCACTCTTTATGTTGACTTCGAGATTGTCTCCACACTTTATGTTGACTTCGAGTTGTCTCCACACTTTATGTTGACTTCGAGTTGTCTCCACACTTTATATTGACTTCGAGTTGTCACCACACTTTATATTGACTTCGAGTTGTCACCACGCTTTATGTTGACTTCGAGTTGCCTCCACACTTTATGTTGACTTCGAGTTGCCTCCACACTTTATATTGACATCGAGTTGTCTCCACACTTTATATTGACTTCGTGTTTTATGAAATAATGCATCATTAGTTTAGTCCAGAGAAAGCGTGCCTTCAGTTACTGACACAGATAAGCACGACAACTCCTAATCAACAAAGATAAATAAAAAATAAAAGCAGATGATCTCAATGCAGTGACACGGAAACACAATTCGAACCGATGTCCATAAGTTCAGATCTTTGCTATGAGAAGACGCTACAAATTAATCCTGCCGGCTCGTGTAAACTTATTGTACTCTCCCTGTTTGCGTGTGTGTTTATGATGAGATGTTGGACACCCCGGGTTTCCTTTGAATTACCAGCTTTCGGCAAATGTTGGAAGTATGTTAAACTTATTGTACTCTCCCTGTTTGCGTGTGTGTGTTTCCTTTCAATGACCAGCTTTCGGCAAATGTTGGAAGTATGTTACCGACGGATGTCGCATGTTGTCATTCTGTCTCGATCACATCCTTTTTTATAGCTTCTCCAACATATTTTGATTTCAAGTGTTGACCATCCACAAGTTTCGAGTTTTCCGTCGAGCTTCTGATTGTCCAGTGATACACTTTATGACGTAACGTTATTATCTTTACGTCCATGAGATACACACGAATCCAGTTCATTTTAAATATTCTCTGTTTTAGAGACTTCTGGCTGTCGTCTTATATGTCGGGACAACCCGCTGTTAAGCTACTGATGCTAGTTTCCCAAACTTCTTTTCCGTTCCTTTCTTTCTCTGTCCTTTGATCAGACATTCTGGCAACGGCTACATTTATATCCCAATGCTTGTTCTACAATCTGTTGGCTTCAGTCGTCTCCGTAAGACTGTTGTTCGATTCAGCTTCCATACTTCCCGACATTTTCAGCGAATCTTGGGGCGTTCATTCAGTGATGTGTCTGTAGCTAATAGATCGAGTAATAGCTAATAGATCAGGTAATGGCTAATAGATCAGGTAATAGCTAATAGATCGAGTAATAGCTAATAGATCAGGTAATGGCTAATAGATCAGGTAATAGCTAATAGATCGTGTAATAGCTAATAGATCAGATAATAGCTAATAGATCTGGGAATAGCTAATAGATCAGGGAATAGCTAATAGATCAGGGAATAGCTAATAGATCATGTAATAGCTAATAGATCAGGGAATAGCTAATATATCATGTAATAGCTAATAGATCAGGGAATAGCTAATAGATCAAGGAATCGCTAATAGATCTGGTAATAGCTAATACATCATGGAATAGCTAATAGATCAGGGAATAGCTAATAGATCATGTAATAGCTAATAGATCAGGGAATAGCTAATAGATCTGGTAATAGCTAATAGATCAGGGAATAGCTAATAGATCTGGTAATATCTAATAGATCATGTAATAGCTAATAGATCAGGGAATAGCTAATAGATCTGGGAATAGCTAATAGATCAGGGAATAGCTAATAGATCTGGTAATATCTAATAGATCAGGGAATAGCTAATAGATCATGTAATAGCTAATAGATCAGGGAATAGCTAATAGATCATATAATAGCTAATAGATCAGGGAATGGCTAATAGATCATGTAATAGCTAATAGATCAAGGAATAGCTAATAGATCATGTAATAGCTAATAGATCAGGAAATAGCTAATAGATCAAGGAATAGCTAATAGATCTGGTAATAGCTAATACATCAGGGAATAGCTAATAGATCAGGGAATAGCTAATAGATCATGTAATAGCTAATAGATCAGGGAATAGCTAATAGATCTGGTAATATCTAATACATCAGGGAATAGCTAATAGATCAGGGAATAGCTAATAGATCTGGTAATAGCTAATAGATCAGGGAATAGCTAATAGATCTGGTAATAGCTAATAGATCAGGTAATATCTAATACATCAGGGAATAGCTAATAGATCTGGTAATAGCTAATAGATCTGGTAATAGCTAATAGATCTGGTAATATCTAATACATCAGGGAATAGCTAATAGATCAGGGAATAGCTAATAGATCAGGGAATAGCTAATAGATCTGGTAATAGCTAGTAGATCATGTAATAGGTAATAGATCTGGTAATATCTAATAGATCATGTAAAAGCTAATAGATCAGGGAATAGCTAATAGATCTGGGAATAGCTAATAGATCAGGGAATAGCTAATAGATCTGGTAATATCTAATAGATCAGGGAATAGCTAATAGATCATGTAATAGCTAATAGATCAGGGAATAGCTAATAGATCATGTAATAGCTAATAGATCAGGGAATAGCTAATAGATCATGTAATAGCTAATAGATCAGGGAATAGCTAATAGATCATGTAATAGCTAATAAATCAGGGAATAGCTAATAGATCAAGGAATAGCTAATAGATCTGGTAATAGCTAATACATCAGGGAATAGCTAATAGATCAGGTAATAGCTAATAGATCATGTAATAGCTAATAGATCAGGGAATAGCTAATAGATCTGGTAATAGCTAATAGATCTGGTAATAGCTAATACATCAGGGAATAGCTAATAGATCAGGGAATAGCTAATAGATCTGGTAATAGCTAATAGATCAGGGAATAGCTAATAGATCAGGTAATAGCTAATAGATCTGGTAATATCTAATACATCAGGGAATAGCTAATAGATCTGGTAATAGCTAATAGATCAGGGAATAGCTAATAGATCTGGTAATATCTAATACATCAGGGAATAGCTAATAGATCTGGTAATATCTAATACATCAGGGAATAGCTAATAGATCTGGTAATAGCTAATAGATCAGGTAATAGCTAATAGATCTGGTAATAGCTAATAGATCAGGTAATAGCTAATAGATCTGGTAATAGCTAATAGATCAGGGAATAGCTAATAGATCAGGTAATAGCTAATAGATCTGGTAATAGCTAATAGATCTGGTAATAGCTAATAGATCTGGTAATAGCTAATAGATCAGGTAATAGCTAATAGATCTGGTAATAGCTAATAGATCAGGGAATGGCTAATAGATGAGGGAATGGCTAATAGATCAGGGAATGGCTAATAGATTAGGGAATAGCTAATAGATCTAGTAATAGCTAATAGATCAGGGAATAGCTAATAGATCAGGGAATAGCTAATAGATCAGGGAATAGCTAATAGATCAGGGAATAGCTAATAGATCTGGTAATAGCTAATAAATCAGGAATAGCTAATAGAACAGGTAATAGCTAATAGATCAGGGAATAGCTAATAGATCAGGGAATAGCTAATAGATCAATGTCTATTGGGATGCCAGCCTGGTCAGCCGCATGTCTTGGACTTTCCCAGTGGCATCTGTTTTTCCCTACTTCTGTCCAATCTGGTTATCAGAAGTAGCCTCGTCGAGAAAGTGTTCGGGCCCATTAGTTTCTTGACGTTCTGTTGGGGAGTGAGCAAGCCTATCCGGGTCCTAACTGTCAGGCCTCTACTGTCATTCAGCTTACAGCATGAAATAGATAAGACTTCTACATCCCATACCCAGTCTGTCACAGCCTCAACCTGTACGAGACTATTGCGTGAATGCGACAGTCTTAAATGATCTGTTATTTTGGCAATCTTTTAAAAAAAAAACTATAGAAGGACAAATACGAGAATGCATGATATGGCAGAGTAACATGGGAGGTGTTGCCTGTTAAAGAGTAGTACACAGGAAAATGGCAACACCGCTATGACGGCTCGAGGTGTATCGTCAAAAGTTGAGCGAGTTCTCTCATCCAACGAACATTAAATCGGACAACAGAGAGAACGACACAGTTTACCTGCTAACAACATCTGACGCCAAATCAGCACCTGGCAACAAGAAAAATGAACATTAATTTATGCTTTTGCATATTTTTCCTTTCACTAAAGCAAAGAAAATGCAGCGGCCACCAAACGATACACGGCGCAACTCGGCCTATTCATTGAGTAGTGAATGCCGTCCGCTGGTGACACTGACATTTACTGCGTGATAAATGTGTGAAAGGTCGGAGGTGCTAGTTTCATTTCAAGATATGATATCAATGTTCACAATGGATATGAAAAAATAGACATTTGAATTAATATTTGTCAGCCGCTGGGTGCGTGAAATTAAACGACTCTATGTAAGGAACGAATGCCTATTCAGTTGTATAATTTTGAAAATGAATGAAACAAAGTAAGAAATGAAATACTATAACTATGTTGTAAGGGAGTGGTTCCCATTTTAGTTCACTCCTAGCCGCAGCAGTACCACAACTGTTAGTTTGACATATGCAATGAGACATGAGCAACACAAGATAACATGTACAGGTTAAATGTTTGTGTGGACTGGATGTAAGACTGTGAGGGTAGCGAGTTTGAATCCCATCAACTGATCAGACGTCCAGCCCTCTTGGATAAATAAGAGCCCTCTTCACACTTTAAATAGCCATTAGTAGCTAAAACATCGAAAATAGTAGACAATAGCCATTAGTAGCTAAAACATCGACAACAGTAGACAATAGCCATTAGTAGCTAAAACATCGCAAAATATAGACAATAGCCATTAGTAGCTAAAACATCGACAAGAGTAGAAAATAACCATTAGTAGCTAAACATCGACAAGAGTAGACAATAGCCTTTAGTAGCAAAAACATCGACAAGAGTAGACCATAGCCATTAGTAGCAAAAACATCGACAAGAGTAGACAATAGCCATTAGTAGCAAAAACATCGACAAGAATAGACAATAGCCATTAGTAGTAAAACATCGACACGAGTAGACAATAGCCATTAGTAGCAAAAACATCGACAAGAATAGACAATAGCCATTAGTAGCAAAAATCGACACGAGTAGACAATAGCCATTAGTAGCAAAAACATTGACAAGAGTAGACGATAGCCATTAGTAGTAGCTTTAACATCGACAAGATTACTCAATAGCCATTAGTAGCTTTAACATCGACAAGAGTAGACAATAGCCATTAGTAGCTAAAACATCGCAAAATATAGACAATAGCCATTAGTAGCTAAAACATCGCAAAATATAGACAATAGCCATTAGTAGCTAAAACATCGACAAGAGTAGACAATAGCCATTAGTAGCTAAAACATCGCAAAATATAGACAATAGCCATTAGTAGCTAAAACATCGACAAGAGTAGACAATAGCCATTAGTAGCTAAAACATCGACAAGAGTAGACAAAAGCCATTAGTAGCTAAAACATCGACAAGAGTAGACAACAGTCATTAGTAGCTAAAACATCGACAAGAGTAAACAATAGCCATTAGTAGCTAAAACATCGACAAGAGTAGACAATAGCCATTAGTAGCTAAAACATCGACAATAGCAGACAATAACCATTAGTAGCTAAAACATCGACAAGGGTAGACAATAGCCATTAGTAGCTAAAACATCGACAAGAGTAGACAAAAGCCATTGGTAGCTAAAATATCGACAATAATAGACAATAGCCATTAGTAGCTTTAACATCGACAAGAGTAGACAATAGCCATTAGTAGCTAAAACATCGACAAGAGTAGACAATAGCCATTAGTAGCTAAAACATCGACAATAGCAGACAATAACCATTAGTAGCTAAAACATCGACAAGGGTAGACAATAGCCATTAGTAGCTAAAACATCGACAAGAGTAGACAAAAGCCATTGGTAGCTAAAATATCGACAATAATAGACAATAGCCATTAGTAGCTTTAACATCGACAAGAGTAGACAATAGCCATTAGTAGCTAAAACATCGACAAGAGTAGACAATAGCCATTAGTAGCTAAAACATCGACAATAGCAGACAATAACCATTAGTAGCTAAAACATCGACAAGGGTAGACAATAACCATTAGTAGCTAAAACATCGACAAGAGTAGACAAAAGCCATTGGTAGCTAAAATATCGACAATAATAGACAATAGCCATTAGTAGCTTTAACATCGACAAGAGTAGACAATAGCCATTAGGAGCTAAAACATCGACAAGAATAGACAATAGCCTTTGGTAACTAAAATATCGACAATAATAGACAATAGCCATTAGTAGCTTTAACATCGACAAGAATAGACAATAACCATTAGCAGCTAAAACATCGACAAGAGTAGACAAATATGGCGGATGCCTGGGCATGTAAACATCTACTCAATTACCCTTATCATTTTCAAGGTCTTCGCCAATGCTACGGAGTTCATGCATCTGAAGTAAACCATCTTCAGTGCTTTCGTCAACGTATGCCAACGATGCTGTTCAGAATAGAATTGAGAGAATGTGGCAACAGATCAAAGGACACGGAAAATAAATATAAGAAATGGCACAATATATATCGAGGAAGAGGCAATATTGAAATGAGAAGATTAACAAAATATAAGAGCACGGGGATGGGGCAACACACATGTTCTCTTGATCAAGTCTTGGCAGATTCAGCCACGAGAAAGGTTGACCAGCATTATACATTAACATATTACACATTTACGGAAAAATTACGCAAGACGTCAAAGGTCATATATCTATGCTAATCTCTGCTCATAAAAAATGCAACAAGACCATAAGTTAGGCCTGATTATTGCAGAGCACCACATCTGACGAAAAAAAATAACAAAACTATATATGACCTCTAGTCATTGAGAAAAATGCGTCAACCTTTCAGAACTAATGTTGGGATGATGATACAATATTTTAAAATTCAAATTGTATCTACTTCACTAGAAATATACATTCCGTTATGTATTTAGGGTTCATAGATATGATGCGACTTTGTGCCGATGCTCAATTAAAACTGTTCTCGATATATTTATTTATCACTCAACTATACTTCTGCTTGCAAGGCATCTCTATATAAATGACATCTCTGTATAAATGGCATCTCTGTATAATAACATCTCTATATAAATGGTATCTCTGTATAATGGTCTCTCTGTATAAATGGTATCTCTGTATAAATGGCCTCTCTGTATAAATGGTATCTCTGTATAAATGGTATCTCTATATAATGGCATCTCTGTATAATGGCATCTCTGTATAAATGGTATCTGTGTATAATGGCATCTCTGTATAAATGGTATCTGTGTATAATGGTATCTCTGTATAATGGCATCTCTGTATAATGGCATCTCTGTATAATGGCATCTCTGTATAAATGGCCTCTCTGTATAAATGGTATCTCTGTATAATGGTATCTCTGTATAAATGGTATCTCTGTATAAATGGTATCTCTGTATAAATGATATCTCTGTATAATGACATTTCTGTATAATGGCATATCTGTATAAATTACATCTCTGTATAAAGGAATCTCTGTATAATGACATCTCTGTATAATGACATCACTGTATAAATGATATCTCTGTATAAATAACATCTCTGTATAATGGCATCTATGTATAAATGACATCTCTGTATAATGGCATCTATGTATAATGGTATCTCTGTATAAATGGCATCTTAAACTTACCTGACCTTAACTCTAACCCCTAAACCCTAACCCTAACCCTACCTAACCATAACCCTAAAGGCTACTCTACGTAACCATAACCTTTCTTGACCCTGACCCTAAACCCTTAACCTAACACCTAAACCTTAACCCAAACCCTAAACCCAACCCTTCCCTAAACCTTACACTCACCAGTAAAATGAATACATGTTATCACCAAAAAACATCTTGTACAAAGTATATTCATTCCAAGCATTGCCTAAAAAGAATGGTGCAGTTGAATGCAGTGACTTTAGAGCAATAAACCTAATGAGCCATGTTACAAAAATCTGGCTAAAAGTTGTACAAGGAAGGATTAAGAATAAAATCAATACTGAATTAGATGAGCAGCAATTTGGATTTAGGAAAAATAGCGGGACAAAACAAGCCATATTCTGCATGATAACATTAATCGAAAAGTACACAGAAGTAAACAAACCAATATATGCCTGCTTCATAGACTACACCAAAGCTTTTGATAGAGTACACCACAAACAACTTATAGAATGCCTAAAAGAGATACATCTAGATGACATGGGCATACTACTAATATGTAATTTATACTAGGAGCAAACAGCAATAATAAAATATAACAAAGAGAACTCTACACCCATTGATATAAAAAGAGGAGTAAGACAGGGATGCATCCTATCACCAAGCTTGTTCAATCTATACACTGAGCAAATCTTTAAAAACATCATAGAGATGCCAGGCCTACAAATTAATGGAAAGATAATCAATAACCTAAGATATGCTGATGATACTCTACTACTAGCAGAAAATCCTAAAGATCTACAACAATTACTTAATGAAATAAACATGACAAGCAAAAAATATGGACTAGATATGAATATCAAAAAGACTAAAACTATGATCATAAACAAAGGAAATACTCAAAACACACAAGTGGATATCAAATTGAAGGAACAGACCTGGAGACAGTTCAGAACTACAACTACCTTGGACATACTATAACCAGTGATGGAAAATGTACAACTGAAATAAACAAAAGAATAGGAATGACAAAAAGTAATTTTAATGCCATGAAAAACATCTATCTATCTATTGACCTTTCGAGCCGTAGCCGTCCCATAGGGCGTAGACCAAGATACTCCTTACTGCTAATTTACACATTCTGTATCAGGTCTACGTTTCATTAACAACATCGTTTTTATGATAGCGGCTGGTTAAACCTCTGATCAACGGGTTCTATACCAAGTCGGAGACAAATAATTCCTCCATTTTGGAAAAAACCGGAAAATAAATCATGAAGAACATACTAACATCAAAACAAATAACACCAGGGCTAAAACTAAGAATAGCAAAATGTTACATCTTCTCAATATTCCTATATGGTGCAGAAACATGGACATTAGACAAGAAAATAGAATAGAGAATTGAAGCCTTTGAAATGTAGATATATATAGAAGAATATGTAGAATTGGATGGAAAGAAAAGAAAACAAACGACGAAGTCTTAAAACAACTAAAAATGAAAAGAACTACTAAACACAATTCAAACAAGACAAATGCGATTTTTGGGCCATGTTAAAAGACACAACAGCCTATTAAAAGTAATCCTGGAGGGGAAAATACAAGGTAAAAGAGGCAGAGGCAGACCAAGACTAACATGGACGAGCAACATCAAAAGATGGACAAATCAGCCTATGACAACCTGCACCATCAAAGCAAGAGACAGAGCAGAATGGCGCTCCATGGTAGCCAACCTTCATTACGGAGACGGCACTCGATGATGATGATGATGATGATGATGATAATTCATTCCAACATTGTGCTACCCTTACCACACATGGTCACTTACGTCTAAACATAACAGAAATCTTGTCACCACAGAGATGAGATGTCTGAGAAAACTGCTACGAGTGATCAGAAAAGACAGAATCAGAAATGATATAAGAGAAAGAGTAGGCATTGAACCAATCCTAAGCTACATACAGAAACAACAAATTAACTGACTTGCCCATCTAGAAAAAAATGACGTCTAATTCATGTCCATATGTACGCATATATTAAAAGAGAAGAAGGGAGAAGAGCAAGAGACAGATCCAGAGTTAGATGGGCAAACAATATTAAAGAAATGCTACAAAAACATCAACTGACAATGGGTGAGAACCAGAACTTTATATCTCCCTCGACACCCGAAAGGGCATAACGGGAAGCAATGAAAGAAGAGAGAGAAATACAACTTTATATCTCCCTCGACACCCGAACGGGCATAACAGGAAGCAATGAAAGAAGAGAGAGAAATACAACTTTACATCTCCCTCGACACTCAAACGGGCATAACGGGAAGCAATGAAAGAAGAGAGAGAAATACAACTTTACATCTCCCTCGACACCCGAACGGGCATAACGGGAAGCAATGAAAGAAGAGAGAGAAATACAACTTTACATCTCCCTCGACACTCAAACGGGCATAACGGGAAGCAATGAAAGAAGAGAGAGAAATACAACTTTACATCTCCCTCGACACCCGAACGGGCATAACGGGAAGCAATGAAAGAAGAGAGAGAAATACAACTTTATATCTCCCTCGACACTCAAACGGGCATAACAGGAAGCAATGAAAGAAGAGAGAGAAATACAACTTTACATCTCCCTCGACACCCGAACGGGCATAACGGGAAGCAATGAAAGAAGAGAGAGAAATACAACTTTATATCTCCCTCGACACCCGAACGGGCATAACAGGAAGCAATGAAAGAAGAGAGAGAAATACAACTTTATATCTCCCTCGACACCCGAACGGGCATAACAGGAAGCAATGAAAGAAGAGAGAGAAATACAACTTTATATCTCCCTCGACACCCGAACGGGTACTAGAGGAAGAGAAGAAAAAAAGAAATATATTTTTCTCCATTGTATTCCCTCTTCACCCCCTCCCCTTGTATTATCTTTATCTTGAGCTCATATGACCATATATATATATATATATATACAGCACAACAAATCAGCGAAGGCGCTTTTTGTGCACATTCATTCCAATTTTATTTCGTTCTAAAGTCAGTGCACACATTGATTAGTTGTCCAATACAACACGCTGTAGACACAGACTATGGCTTTCTTACTAGTACGTACTGGACACACATTTGTAAGAGCATGAAGCCGAGCAGCAGGAAGTAGTCCAGCAAGTTTCCCTCCCACTTGACAGTGCTGCCATCTGTTGCTTTCAGAGCTGGCTCTAGCATCCACAGATCGGTCCTTAAACGTCTGACGCATTCTTGTAACGTTATAACTCGTTCAGTCAAAAGATGGTGTGCCTTAGAAACTTCTGCAAGAACTTCTTCCATATCTTTTAGAATCTTTCCATCGACGTCCTCATCAATATTCTCATCAGATTTTCGTGACGTTTGCTGTTGAGCTGAAGTGGTCATAAATGGGAGTATTTGTGTCTGTGCGGCGTAGGTCAACCCCACACCTTCTGGAGGTCGGTCGCACCAATTCATTCTACTTATCCCAAATGCCAAGGGTTCTTTCAACCAATGACACGTTGTTTCCAGTCTGTTCGAGCAAGATTTATGTACATTTGTGATTCTGGAATCTTTGTTTAGCACTTGTGAATTAGTGTCACGACTTGAAGAAATCTCAACATTTCTTAGAGAGTCTTTAGCATTCGTTTTGTTCGCCTTGTGACAAAAAACTTTGGTATTGTATCCACGCAGAGAAGAATGAATTAATACGTCGGACTCACTCATGTTCCACGCAATGGTAAGATCTTTTGCTTCTAGCATTCTCTTTGATTCTTCGGGATTGTTCCTACATTCGCTAGACCTTGAAGATGATTGGATAGGGTATGAAGTATCCTCTCCCCATTCTGTGCCACCTCTAGCACGACAGTTATCTATTCCACGTTTATCTGTACGCTGAATGTAACTTACAGAAATCTTGTATTCCTGCCCCTCTTCGCTGCTTAAATCGCACATTTCTGGTTTCGAGTCATTCCTAAAGGCTATTTTCTCTAGATTTATTTGTCCACAGGTTCGACCAAACGAGCTTTTGTTAGGTTTGGATTTTAATGTCCGTGTTTTAGAAAGCTGAATTCCCGTTTTACTCGAGGAATTAAACGCAGGCTTCATGCTTCTAACATGACACCTGAGTTCACTTGGCGTTTGGCGTTGTGACCTTGCTTTTGCCACTTCTTGGAGAGTATTTTCTACTTGCCATTTTAACTCTTTATATTTGATTTCTGCCTTTGGCGACCAAGCGACTCCATTGATCTGTTTTCCTAATACATTGCAAGGGATTACAGGTTCCCTGATTTTCTCCATTATACCCAACGATGTTTCTGTCCTATCATACAAATTCTGCAGAATTTTGGCTGAAATGATTTTATCTTTATTTACTATTTTGTCTTTTTCAAATAGAGGAGAAACTCTTTTCTGCATTTGTTTTAAGAGTTTTTGCTTTCGTAATCGACGTGTTTGGGAGCCCTTATTTCTGACTTTTCTTGTTTTGGCTTTTTGAAAATGTTCGTGAAGAATAGCTTGTTTGAGTGCATCATACACTGTTGTTGTTTGAAAGTTTGATAAACTCTGTGAATTGCTTGGTATTTGAGTTTTTTTGTTGCGTTTGAACAACATTCCAATAGGAGATTTAAGAGTCGGTTTTCTATTTGTTTCGGTTTGTATCAACTTAGTATGGATGAGCGGGTTGAACGTTGGCGAGAATGATGACGAGGAGTGTGTTGTCGGCGAGGACTCACACGATGTTGATTTAAATGAGATCTTTACTACTGGAATGTCATTTTCATTTGTGCTTGATTTTGATTCTGTGCGTGGTGATGTCATTGATTTCTTTGGACTGGCCCAACTGCAAGGTGACTGTTTTGTCCATAACCTTTCTGGGGGCTTTGCTACTGCCTCATTAGAAGCTGGAGAAGTGTTTGTTGGGATGGACTTTAGTCTTGGTGGAGAGATCTTCATTGAGGTTTCTTGTTTGCGAAACGGCCTTGAGATATGGGCTTTAAAGCATGAGGTATTTGTTCGGAAACGACGGCCAGGAAGTGGTGGCTTCAAACCTTGGGACTGGTCAACTATTTGATTGGTTAATGCTCTTGTTATATTCGTTCGGGTAGCCAAGGGGTTTCCTCTGCCATGCGGGTAAGATTCTGGTCGGGAATAACGCTTGCCAGTTGTTATCCTATCTTGAATGATTGTCTTTTTGCTGGTGTCGTTTTTGTGAGAGTTTTCAGCTGAACATGTTTGTGTGGTTGTGTTTTTCGCTTGCCTTGTCAAAATGCCATCTTCAGATTCGCGCGGAACGTATTTTTTCAAACTTTCTGTTTTTTTCTTAATTGGGATCAGCGACCTAGATCGAGGACCAAGAAGTTGACGTAAATTCAACACAGAATTTTCTAAGAGTTTTGGCGCGTCTATAATTTCCTCTTTCTTGGAGTCCGTCTTTTTCTCCTCTTCTTCTGTGTCCTTCGATCTCAAAACGATGTTGTTTGCTATCTTTTTCTCTACTGCAGTATTGGAAATTGAGGGTACTTTTGTAGGCACAGAAGTCTGCGACAAAGATGGCGCCGCCTGCTGGACTGCTAAGTTTGTAGTAACTGCCCTGACTTGTGAGCCAACATGTCCGTCAGTGACACCACTCTGGCGGTCTCTCTTTACCGGTCTAACCTGTCTGTCAGTGAGGCCACCCGAGAAATGTTTCTCTCCACTTTTCTCCAGGCATACATTTGAATAATGTGACCATGACCGAACTGGACGCTTCACAATCGTCAAAGCTTTCCGCAGAGCTTTCATATTCCCATCCCTACTCATTTCTCCGCGATTCTTCAAGATAGTATTACTGAACTGCTTCTGTTTCACGACCGTCTTCTTGCTACTGTTTTCCTGTCCGTCTCGGAGCTCACCATTAGCACTCAAATGACCAGGTGAAACTCCTTCTGATGAAACCACCGTTAACATTTTTCTATTTTTACCTTGCGGCGCCTGTTCTGCTTTGTAACTATTATCATATGACTTTGTTACATTCGTTGTTAATGCTTTCGGAAAAATACTTTTTTTCTCCATCGGATTGTTGGTGAAAACCGCGGTGGGCCGTTTAAAATCAGTTTCTGAATTTGTTAACCGTTGACGCGGGATGCATTTTGTGGAAGGATTGCTTGTTTTTTTATTGTTGTCACCGATTGTCATGATGTTGGTGTCCGAAGTCGGTTGAACACTTCTGCCAACTGTTTTCCGTTCCTGTATGACATGATTTGGAATAATTTTCTCTCGAGAATCATGGAGACTTTTGGTGGCGGTACACTTGGGAGGTCGGATGGGAATAAAACTCTTTCTGCCCAGGAGATTGGAATCAGGTTTTGTGGCGTCTGGCTCGGGATGTTTCTCAGGGTCATCGTGAATATCGCTGTAATTTTGTTCGCTTCCTCCTGTGAGATCAGAGGTCAAGGCTGTAGGCTGTTGTGATGTAAAGTTAAGACAATAGATATAGTGCTGCCATAAATATGTTCATTACTTTAATCCATTTTTCTATGTAGACAAACATGAGCAGATCAATTCTTCTTTTTGAATGAACTAAAAACACCTGCACGATATTACCAAACTATAGTAAAACAAATCCAACACATCTACAATCACATTGTCGATTGCTCTAAAGCTCACTATCAACAGTTCTCTCAAGCAACCAAATATTTCAACAAAGCATATTTTTTTCCCCATGTTTTTCACATCTAATGATAATGTCTTGCACACTATATATTATAGTGCATATTTTACATAAGAAATACTCATTTGTAGGAAATCCATTTTGCTTTTGGACTTTTACTCGACGTCAAGAATTTGTAAACACTAAGACAGAAAGCAAGCATGCGAAGCAGTAGACCAAATAGGTTACGAGAAAATTGATTGTCAATTTAAGGTCAAATTTGTGAACCAACTATAATACAGCTACACTTCACAAGCCATCCACTAGTACAACTATCCTTTACCTGTCATCCATTAGTACAACTATCCTTTACCTGCCATCCATTAGTACAACTGTCCTTTACCTGCCATCCATTAGTACAACTGTCCTTTACCTGCCATCCATTAGTACAACTATCCTTTACCTGTCATCCATTAGTACAACTATCCTTTACCTGCCATCCATTAGTACAACTATCCTTTACCTGCCATCCATTAGTACAACTGTCCTTTACCTGCCATCCATTAGTACAACTATCCTTTACCTGCCATCCATTAGTACAACTGTCCTTTACCTGCCATCCATTAGTACAACTATCCTTTACCTGTCATCCATTAGTACAACTGTCCTTTACCTGCCATCCATTAGTACAACTATCCTTTACCTGCCATCCATTAGTACAACTGTCTTTTACCTGCCATCCATTAGTACAACTATCCTTTACCTGCCATCCATTAGTACAACTATCCTTTACCTGCCATCCATTAGTACAACTATCCTTTACCTGCCATCCATTAGTACAACTATCCTTTACCTGCCATCCATTAGTACAACTGTCTTTTACCTGCCATCCATTAGTACAACTATCCTTTACCTGCCATTCATTAGTACAACTATCCTTTACCTACCATCCATTAGTACAACTGTCTTTTACCTGCCATCAATTACCACAACTGACCTTTACCTGCCATCCATTACTACAACTGTTCTTTACCTGCCATCCTTTATTACAACTATCCTTTACCTGCCATCCATTAGTACAACTGTTCTTTACCTGCCATACATTAGTACAACTGTTCTTTACCTGCCATCCATTATTACAACTATTCTTTACCTGTCATCCATTATTGCAAATGTTCTTTACCTGCCATCGATTACTACAACTGTCCTTTACCTGACATCCATTAGTACAACCGGATTTACCTGCTATACATTAGTACAACCGTCATTTTCCTCCTGCCATCCATTAGATCAACTCTCCTTTACCTGCCATCCATTAGTACAACTCTCATTTACCTGCCATCCATTAGTACAACTCTCCTTTACCTGCCATCCATTACCACAACTATCCTTTACCTGCCATCCATTAGTAGAACACTCATTTACATGCCATCCATTAGTACAACTCTCCTTTGCCTACTATCCATTACCACAACTCTCCTTTACCTGCTATCCATTACCAGAACTGTTCTTTACCTGCCATCCATTACTACAACTGTCCTTTACCGGCCATCCATTATCACGACTCTCCTTTACCTGCCATCCATTAGTACAACTCTCATTTACCTGCCATCCATTAGTACAACTCTCCTTTACCTGCCATCCATTACCACAACTATCCTTTACCTGCTATCCATTACCAGAACTGTTCTTTACCTGCCATCCATTACTACAACTGTCCTTTACCTGCCATCCATTATCACGACTCTCCTTTACCTGCTATCCATTACCAGAACTGTTCTTTACCTGCCATCCATTACTACAACTGTCCTTTACCTGCCATCCATTACCACAACTATTCTTTACATGCTTTCCATTAGTAAATCTCTCCATTACCTGTCATTCATTACCACAACTATTCTTTACATGCTTTCCATTAGTAAAACTCTACTTTACCCGCCATTCATTAACACAACTGTTCTTTACCTGCCATCCATTAGTACAACCGTCCTTTACCTGCCATCCATTAGTACAACTATCCATTACCTGCCATCCCTTACATTTACTGTCATTTACCTGTCATCCATTAATACAAACTATCCTTTACCTGTCATCCATTATCACAACTATCCTTTTCCTGTCATCCATTAATACAACTATCCTTTACCTGCCATCCATTAGTATAATTATCTTTTACCTGCCATCCATTAGTACAACTATCCTTTACCTGTCATTCATTAGTACATCTATCCTTTACCTGCCATCCATTAGTATAATTATCTTTTACCTGCCATCCATTAGTACAACTATCCTTTACCTGCCATCCATTAGTACAACTATCCTTTACCTTCCATCCATTAGTACAACTATCCTTTACCTTCCATCCATTAGTACAACTATCCTTTCCTGCCATCCCTTACCACTATTGTTCTTTACCTGCCATCCATTAGTACAACTATCCTTTACCTTCCATCAATTAGTACATATATCCTTTACCTGCCATTCATTAGTATAACCGTCCTTTACCTTCCATCCATTAGTACAACTATCCTTTACCTTCCATCCATTAGTACAACTATCATTTACCTACCATCCATTAGTGCAAATATCCTTTACCTGCCATCCATTTGAACATATATCCTTTACCTTCCATCCATTAGTACAACTATCCATTACCTGCCATCCCTTACAACTATTGTCCTTTACCTGCCATCCATTAGTACAACTATCCTTTACCTGCCATTCATTAGTACAACTATCCTATACCTGCCATCCATCAGTACAACTATCCTTTACCTGTCATCCATTAGTACAACTATCCTTTACCTGACATCCATTAGTACAACTATCCTTTACCTGTCATCCATTACTACAACTATCCTTTACCTGCCATCCATTAGGACAAATGTCCTTTACCTGCCATCCATTAGTACAACTATCCTTTACCTGTCATCCATTAGTACAACTATCCTTTACCTGACATCCATTAGTACAACTGTCCTTTACCTGCCATTCATTAGTACAACTATCCTTTACCTGACATCCATTAGTACAACTGTCCTTTACCTGCCATCAATTACCACAACTGACTTTACCTGTCATCCATTAGTACAACTCTCCTTTACCTGCTATCCATTACCAGAACTGTTTTTTACCTGCCATCCATTACTACAACTGTCTCTTACCTGCCATCCATTATCACGACTCTCCTTTACCTGCTATCAATTACCACAACTGTCCTTTAACTACCATTCATTACCACAACTGTCCTTTACCTACCATCCATTACCACAACTATCCTTTACGTGTCATTCATTACTACAACTGTCCTTTACCTGCCATCCATTAGTACAACCGTCACTTACCTGTAATACATTTGTAACTACATTCACAAGAACCGCTAGCGCTAAATCTACTATCACAAGTTCCGCCGGCTCTATATCTACATTCACAAGTGCCGCAAGATCTATATCTACATTCTCAATTACCGCTAGCTCTATATCTACATTCACAAGTGCCGATAGCTCTATATCTACATTGACAAGTGCCGCTGGCTCTATATCTACATTCACAAGTACCGCTAGCTCTATATCTAATATCACAAGTACCGCTAGCGCTAAATCTACTATCACAAGTGCCGATTGTTCTGTATCTACATTCTCAAGTGCCGATAGCTCTATATCTACATTGACAAGTGCCGCTAGGTCTATATCTAATATCACAAGTACCGCTAGCGCTAAATCTACTATCACAAGTGCCAATAGTTCTGTATCTACATTGACAAGTGCCGCTAGCTCTATATCTACATTCACAAGAGCCGCTAGCTCAATATCTACTATCACAAGTACCGCTGGTTCTATATCTACTATCACAAATGCCGCCTGCGCTAAATATACTATCACAAGTGCCGCTAGCTCTACATCTACTATCACAAGTGCCGCTAGCTTTATATCTACTATCACAAGTACCGCTGGCTCTATATCTACTATCACAAGTGCCACTAGCGCTAAATATACTATCACAAGTGCCGCTAGCTCTACATCTACTATCACAAGTGCCGCTAGCTCTATATCTACTATCACAAGTACCGCTAGCTCTATATCTACTATCACAAGTGCCGCTAGCGCTAAATCTACTATCACAAGTTTCGCCAGCGCTAAATCTACTATCACAAGTGCCTCTAGTTCTATATCTAAATCCACATGTACCGCTAGCTCTATATCTACATTCACAAGTGCCGCTAGTTCTATATCTACATTCACAAGTGCCGCTAGCTCTATATCTACATTCACAAGTGCCGCTAGCTCCATATCTGCATTCACAAGTGCCGCTAGTTCTATATCTACATTCACAAGTGCCACCAGCTCTATCTACTATCACAAGTACCGCTAGCGCTAAATCTACTATCACAAGTGCCGCTAGCTCTATTTCTACCATCACAAGTGCAGCTAGTGCTTAATCTACTATCACAAGTGCCGCTAGCTCTATATCTACATTCACAATTACCGCTAGCACTATATCTACATTCACAAATGCCGCTAGCTTTATATCTAAATTCACAAGTGCCGCTAGTTCTATATCTACATTCACAAGGGCCGCTAGTTCTATATCTACTATCACAAGTACCGCTATCGCTAAATCTACTCTCACAAGTGCTGCTAGCTCTATTTCTACTATCACAAGTGCCGCTAGCTCTATATCTACATTCACAAGTGCCGCCAGCTCTATCAACTATCAGAAGTGCCGCTAGCTCTATTTCTACTATCACAAGTACCGTTGACTCTATATCTACTGTCATAAGTGCCGCTAGCTCTACATCTACTATCACAAGTGTCGCTAGCGCTATATCAACTATCACAGGTTCCCATAGCGCTAAATCGATTATCACAAGTGCCGCTAGCTCTATATCTACTATTACAAGTGCCGCTAGCGCTAAATCTATTATCACAAGTGCCGATAGCTATATATCTACTATCACAAGTGCCGCTAGCGCTAATTCTACTATCACAAATACCGCTATCTCTATATCTACTATCAAAAGTACCGCTAGCGCTAATTCTACCATCACAAGTGCTGCTAGCTCTATATCTACATTCACAACTACCGCTAGCACTATATCTATATTTGCAAGTACCGCTAGCTCTATATCTACATTCACAAGTGCCGCTAGCTCTATATCTACATTCACAAGTGCCGTTAGTTCTATATCTGCATTCATTAGTACTGCTAGCTCTATATCTGCTATCATAAGTACCGGCGGCTCAATATCTACTATCACAAGTGCCGGTAGCTCTATATCTACATTAACATTTACCGCTAGCTCTATATCTACATTCACAAGTACCGCTAGCTCTATATCTACATTCGCAAGTAGCGCTAGCGCTAAATCTACTATTACAAGTTCCACTAGCGCTAAATCTACTATCACAAGTACTGCTAGCTCTATTTCTACATTCACAAGTGCCACTAGCGCTAAATCGACTATCACAGGTTACCGTAGCGTTAAATCGGCTATCACAAGTGCCACTAGCTCTATATCTACTATCACAAGTGCCGCTTGCTCTATATCTACATTCGCAAGTAGCGCTAGCGCTAAATCTACTATTGCAAGTTCCGCTAGCGCTAAATCTACTATCACAAGTACCGCAAGCTCTATATCTACATTCACAAGTGCTGCTAGCTCTATATCTACATTCACAAATACCGCTAGCTTTACATCTACATTCACAAGTGCCGCTACCATTATATCTACATTCACAAGTGCCGCTAGTTCTATATCTACTATCACAAGTGCCGTTAGCTCTATATCTACATTCACATGTGCCGCTAGCTCTAAATCTACTATCACAAGTGCTGCTAGCTCCATATCTACTATCACAAGTGCCGCCAACGCTAAATCGACGATCACAGGTTCCGGTAGCGTTAAATCGGCTATCACAAGTGCCGCTAGCTCTACATCTACATTCATATGTGCCGCTAGCTCTGTATCTACATTCATAAGTACCGCTAGCTCTATATCTACTATCACAAGTACCGCTAGCGCTAAATCTACTATCAAAAGTGCCGCTAGCTCTATATCTACATTCACAAGTGTCACTAGATCTTTATCTACATTTACAAGAGCCGCTAGCTCTATATTTACTATCACAAGTACCGCTAGCGCTAAATATACTATCACAAGTGCCGCTAGCTCTAAATTTACTACCACAAGTGCCACAAACGCTAAATCGACTATCACAGGTTCCCGTAGCTTTAAATCTGCTAGCACAAGTGCCGCCAACTCTATATCTATGATCACAACTACCGCTACCGCTAAATCTACTATCAGAAGTGCCGCTAGCTCTATTAAAATCGATTATCGACATTAATTAGTTCTATATCTACATTCACAAGTGCCGATAGCTCTATATCAACTATCACAAATGCCGCTAGCGCTGCGCTAAATCTACTATCACAAGTGCCACTAGCTCTATATCTACTATCACAAGTACCGTTGACTCTATATCTACTGTCACAAGTGCCGCTAGCTTTACATCTACTTTCACTAGTGCCGCTAACTCTATATCTACTATCACAAGTACTGCTGACACTATATCTACTATCACAAGTGCCGCTAGCTCTATATCTACTATCACAAGTCCCGCTAGCGCTAATCTAATATCACAAGTGCCGATAGCTCTATATCAACTATCACAAGTGCCGCTAGCGCTGCGCTAAATCTACTATCACAAGTGCCACTAGCTCTATATCTACTATCACTAGTACCGTTGACTCTATATCTACTGTCACAAGTGTCGCTAGCTCTACATCTACTATCACTAGTGCCGCAAGCTCTATATCTACTATCACAAGTACTGCTGGCTCTATTTCTACTATCACAAGTGCCCCTAGCATTAAATTTACTATCACAAGTACCGCCAGCTTTAATCTGCTATCACAAGTGCAGCTAGTTCTATATCTAAATTCACAAGTACCGCTAGATCTATATCTACATTAACAAGTGCCGCTAGCTCTATATCTACATTCACAAGTGTCGCTAGTTTTATATCTACATGTCTACATTTACAAATTCCGCTATCTCTATATCTACATTCACAAGTACTGCTAGCTCAATATCTACATTCACAAGTGCCTTAAAATCTATACCTACATTCACAAGTGCCGCTAGCTCCATATCTACATTCACAAGTGCCGCTAGTTCTATATCTACATTCGCAAGTGCCACTAGCTCTATATCTACTATCACAAGTACCGCTAGCGCTAAATCTACATTCACAAGTGCCGCTAGCTCTGTTTCTAAATTCACAAGTACCGCAAGCTCTATATCTACATATCTACATTCACAAGTGCCGCTAGCTCTATATCTATATTCACAACTGTCACTCGCTCTTTATCTACATTCTCAAGTGCCTCTAGCTCTATATCTACAATCACAAGTACCGCTAGCGCTAAATATACTATCACAAGTGCCGCTAGCGCTAAATCGACTATCACAGGTTCCCGTAGCATTAAATCGGCTATCACAAGTGCCGCTAGCTCTATATCTACTATCACAAGTACCGCTAGCCCTAAATCTAATATCACAAGTGCCGATAGCTCTATATCAACTATCACAAGTGCCGCTAGCGCTGCGCTAAATCTACTATCACAAGTGCCACTAGCTCTATATCTACTATCACAAGTACCGTTGACTCTATATCTACTGTCACAAGTGCCGCTAGCTTTACATCTACTTTCACTAGTGCCGCTAACTCTATATCTACTATCACAAGTACTGCTGACACTATATGTACTATCACAAGTGCCGCTAGCTCTATATCTACTATCACAAGTCCCGCTAGCGCTAAATCTAATATCACAAGTGCCGATAGCTCTATATCAACTATCACAAGTGCCGCTAGCGCTGCGCTAAATCTACTATCACAAGTGCCACTAGCTCTACATCTACTATCACAAGTACCGTTGACTCTATATCTACTGTCACAAGTGTCGCTAGCTCTACATCTACTATCACTAGTGCCGCTAGCTCTATATCTACTATCGCAAGTACTGCTGGCTCTATTTCTACTATCACAAGTGCCGCTAGCATTAAATTTACTATCACAAGTACCGCCAGCTTTAATCTGCTATCACAAGTGCCGCTAGCTCTATATCTAAATTCACAAGTACCGCTAGATCTATATCTACATTCACAAGTGCCGCTAGCTATATATCTACTATCACAAGTACCGCTAACGCTAAATATACTATCACATATGCCGCTAGCTCTATATCTACATTCACAAGTGCCGCTAGCTCTATATCTACATATCTACATTCACAAATGCCGCTAGTTCTATATCTACATTCAGAAGTGCCGCTAGCTCTATATCTACATTCAAAAGTGCCGCTAGCTCCATATCTACATTCACATGTAGCGCTAGTTCTATATCTACATTCACAAGTGCCGCTATCCCTATATCTACTAGCATAAGTACCGGCGGCTCTATATCTACTATCACAAGTTCCGCTAGCTCCATATCTACATTCAAAATTACCGCTAGCTCTATATCTACATTTGCAAGCAATGCTAGCTCTATATCTACATTCACAAGTGCCGCTAGCTCTATATCTACATTCACCAGTACCGCTAGCACTAAATCTACTATCACAAGTGCCGCTAGCTCTAAATCTACTATCACAAGTGCCGCTAGCGCTAAATCGACTATCACAGGTTCCCGTAGCGTTAAATTGACTATCACAACTGCCGCTAGCTCTATATCTACTATCACAAGTACCGCTAAAGCTAAATCTACTATCACAATTGTCGCTAGCTCTATATCTACTATCACAAGTACCGCTAGCGCTAAATCTACTATCACAAGTGCCGCTAGCTCTATATCTACTACCATAAGTACCGGCGGCTCTATATCTACTATCACAAGTGCCGCTAGCTCTATACCTACATTCACAATTACCGCTAGCTCTATATGTACATTTGCAAGTACTGCTAGCTCAATATCTACATTCACATGTGCCGCTAGCTCTATATCTACATTCACAAGTACCGCTAGCTATATATCTACATTCACAAGTGCCGCTAGCGCTAAATCTACTATCACAAATGCCGCTAGCTCTAAATCTACTATTACAAGTGCCGCTAGCGCTAAATCGACTATCACAGATTGCCGTAGCGTTAAATCGACTATCACAAGTGCCGCTAACTCTATATCTACTATCATAAGTAAGGGTAGCACTAAATCTACATTCACAAGTGCCGCAAGCTCCATATCTATATTCACAAGGGACGCTAGTTCTATATCTACATTCACAAGTGCCACTAGCTCTATATCTACTATCACAAATACCGCTAACGCTAAATATACTATCACAAGTGCCGCTAGCTCTATATCCACTTTCACAAGTGCCGCTAGCTCTATATCTACATATCTACATTCACAAATGCCGCTAGCTCTATATCTACATTCACAAGTGCCGCTGGCTCTATATCTACATTCAAAAGTGCCGCTAGCTCCATATCTACATTCACAAGTAGCGCTAGTTCTATATCTACATTCACAAGTGCCGCTAGCCCTATATCTACTATCATAAGTACCGGCGGCTCTACATCTACTATCACTAGTGCAGATAACTCTATATCTACTATCACAAGTACTGCTGACACTATATCTACTATCACAAGTGCCGCTAGCTCTATATCTACTATCACAAGTACCGCTAGCGTTAAATCTACTATCACAAGTGCCGATAGCTCTATATCAACTATCACAAGTGCCGCTAGCGCTGCGCTAAATCTACTATCACAAGTGCCACTAGCTCAATATCTACTATCACAAGTACCGTTGACTCTATATCTACTGTCACAAGTGCCGCTAGCTCTACATCTACTATCACTAGTGCCGCTAGCTCTATATCTACTATCACAAGTACTGCTGGCTCTATATATCTACTATCACAACTGCCGCTAGCGTTAAATCTACTATCACATGTACCGCCAGCGCTAAATCTGCTATCACAAGTGCCGCTAGTTCTATATCTAAATTCACAAGTACCGCTAGATCTATATCTACATTCACAAGTGCTGCTAGCTCTATATCTACATTCACAAGTGCCGCTAGCTCTATATCTACATTCACAAGTGCCGCTAGCTCTATATCTACATATCTACATTCACAAATGCCGCTAGCTCTATATCTACATTCACAAGTGCCGCTAGCTCTATATCTACATATCTACTAGTACTATTCACTGTCAGAACTGTCCTTCAATTACTATCTACTGTCAGGGATGTTCACGAAGTCCTATCTACTTGCAAACTGTCCGTCATATAATATCTACTGGCCCAACTGTCCATCATATAATATCTATTGAGACAACTGTCCATCATATAATATCTACTGAGAAAACTGTCCATCATATAATATCTACTGAGACAACGGTCCATCATATAATAGCTTCTTACACAACTGTCCTTCATATAATATCTACTGGCACAACTGTCTGTCATATAATGTCTACTGACACAACTGTCCTTCATATAATATCTAATGGCACAACTGTCCATCATATAATAGCTACTGGCACAACTGTCCATCATATAATATCTACTGGCACAACTGCCCGTCATATAATAGCTACTGGCACAACTGTCCCTCATATAATATCTACTGGCACATCTGTCCGTCATATAATATCTACTGGCACAACTGTCCATCATATAATATCTACTGGCACAACTGCCCATCATATAATAGCTACTGGCACAACTGTCCATCATATAATATCTACTGGCACATCTGTCCGTCATATAATATCTACTGGCACATCTGTCCATCATATAATATCTACTGGCACAACTGTCCATCATATAATATCTACTGGCACAACTGTCCATCATATAATATCTACTGGCACAACTGCCCATCATATAATAGCTACTGGCACAACTGTCCATCATATAATATCTACTGGCACATCTGTCCGTCATATAATATCTACTGGCACAACTGTCCATCATATATATCTACTGGCACAACTGTCCATCATATAATATCTACTGGCACAACTGTCCATTACATACAATCTACGGGCACAACTGTCCATCAAGTACCATCTACTGGCACAACTGTCCATTACATACAATCTACGGGCACAACTGTCCATCAAGTACTATCTACTGGCACAACTATCCATCAAGTACTATCTACTTGCACAACTGTCCTTCAAGTACTATCTACTGGCACAACTGTCCATCAAGTACTATCCACTGGCACAACTGTCCCTCAAGTACTATCTACTGGCACAACTTTCCTTCAAGTACTATCTACTGGCACAACTGTCCATCAAGTACTATCTACTTGAACAACTGTCCATCAAGTACTATCTACTTGAACAACTGTCCATCAAGTACTATCTACTTGAACAACTGTCCCTCAAGTACTATCTACTTGAACAACTGTCCATCAAGTACTATCTACTTGAACAACTGTCCCTCAAGTAATATCTACTTGAACAACTGTCCATCAAGTACAATCTACTTGAACAACTGTCCATCAAGTACTATCTACTGCACAACTGTCCATCAAGTACTATCTACTGGCACAACTGTCCATCAAGTACTATCTACTTGAACAACTGTCCATCAAGTACTATCTACTGGCACAACTGTCCATCAAGTAATATCTACTGGCACAACTGTCCATCAAGTACTATCTACTTGAACAACTGTCCATCAAGTACTATCTATTTGAACAACTGTCCATCAAGTACTATCTACTTGAACAACTGTCCATCAAGTACTATCTACTTGAACAACTGTCCCTCAAGTACTATCTACTGGGACAACTGTCCTTCAAGTACTATCTACTGGCACAACTGTCCATCAAGTACTATCCACTGGCACAACTGTCCATCAAGTACTATCTACTTGAACAACTGTCCCTCAAGTACTATCCACTGGCACAACTGTCCATCAAGTACTATCCACTGGCACAACTGTCCATCATGTACTATCTACTTGAACAACTGTCCATCAAGTACTATCCACTGGCACAACTGTCCATCAAGTACTATCTACTTGAACAACTGTCCATCAAGTACTATCTACTTGAACAACTGTCCCTCAAGTACTATGCACTGGCACAACTGTCCATCAAGTACTATCTACTGGCACAACTGTCCATCAAGTACTATCCACTGTCACAACTGTCCATCAAGTACTATCTACTTGAACAACTGTCCATCAAGTACTATCCACTGGCACAACTGTCCATCAAGTACTATCTACTTGAACAACTGTCCCTCAAGTACTATCCACTGGCACAACTGTCCATCAAGTACTATCTACTTGAACAACTGTCCATCAAGTACTATCCACTGGCACAACTGTCCATCAAGTACTATCTACTTGAACAACTGTCCCTCAAGTACTATCTTCTGGCACAACTGTCAATCCTGTACTACTAGCATAACTGTCAATCCTGTACTACTAGCACAACTGTCAATCCTGTACTACTTGCACAACTGTCAATCCTGTACTACTAGCATAACTGTCAATCCTGTACTACTAGCACAACTGTCAATCCTGTACTACTAGCACAACTGTCAATCCTGTACTACTAGCATAACTGTCAATCCTGTACTACTAGCACAACTGTCAATCCTGTACTACTAGCACAACTGTCAATCCTGTACTACTAGCACAACTATCAATCCTGTACTACTAGCACAACTATCAATCCTGTACTACTAGCATAACTGTCAATCCTGTACTACTAGCATAACTATCAATCCTGTACTACTAGCATAACTGTCAATCCTGTACTACTAGCATAACTGTCAATCCTGTACTACTAGCATAACTGTCAATCCTGTACTACTAGCATAACTGTCAATACTGTACTACTAGCATAACTGTCAATCCTGTACTACTAGCATAACTGTCAATCCTGTACTACTAGCATAACTGTCAATCCTGTACTACTAGCATAACTGTCAATCCTGTACTACTAGCATAACTGTCAATCCTGTACTACTAGCATAACTGTCAATCCTGTACTACTAGCATAACTATCAATCCTGTACTACTAGCATAACTATCAATCCTGTACTACTAGCACAACTATCAATCCTGTACTACTAGCACAACTATCAATCCTGTACTACTAGCATAACTATCAATCCTGTACTACTAGCATAACTATCAATCCTGTACTACTAGCATAACTGTCAATCCTGTACTACTAGCACAACTATCAATCCTGTACTACTAGCACAACTGTCACTCCTGTACTACTAGCACAACTATCAATCCTGTACTACTAGCATAACTGTCAATCCTGTACTACTAGCATAACTATCAATCCTGTACTACTAGCACAACTATCAATCCTGTACTACTAGCATAACTATCAATCCTGTACTACTAGCACAACTATCAATCCTGTACTACTAGCATAACTGTCAATCCTGTACTACTAGCATAACTGTCAATCCTGTACTACTAGCATAACTATCAATCCTGTACTACTAGCATAACTGTCAATCCTGTACTACTAGCATAACTATCAATCCCTTACTACTAGCATAACTATCAATCCTGTACTACTAGCATAACTATCAATCCTGTACTACTAGCATAACTGTCAATCCTGTACTACTAGCACAACTATCAATCCTGTACTACTAGCACAACTATCAATCCTGTACTACTAGCATAACTGTCAATCCTGTACTACTAGCATAACTATCAATCCTGTACTACTAGCATAACTGTCAATCCTGTACTACTAGCATAACTGTCAATCCTGTACTACTAGCATAACTGTCAATCCTGTACTACTAGCATAACTGTCAATCCTGTACTACTAGCATAACTGTCAATCCTGTACTACTAGCATAACTGTCAATCCTGTACTACTAGCATAACTGTCAATCCTGTACTACTAGCATAACTGTCAATCCTGTACTACTAGCATAACTGTCAATCCTGTACTACTAGCATAACTGTCAATCCTGTACTACTAGCATAACTATCAATCCTGTACTACTAGCACAACTATCAATCTGTACTACTAGCACAACTGTCAATCCTGTACTACTAGCATAACTATCAATCCTGTACTACTAGCATAACTATCAATCCTGTACTACTAGCATAACTGTCAATCCTGTACTACTAGCATAACTATCAATCCTGTACTACTAGCATAACTATCAATCCTGTACTACTAGCATAACTATCAATCCTGTACTACTAGCATAGCTGTCAATCCTGTACTACTAGCATAACTATCAATCCTGTACTACTAGCATAACTGTCAATCCTGTACTACTAGCATAACTATCAATCCTGTACTACTAGCATAACTGTCAATCCTGTACTACTAGCATAACTATCAATCCTGTACTACTAGCATAACTATCAATCCTGTACTACTAGCATAACTATCAATCCTGTACTACTAGCATAACTGTCAATCCTGTACTACTAGCATAACTATCAATCCTGTACTACTAGCATAACTGTCAATCCTGTACTACTAGCATAACTATCAATCCTGTACTACTAGCATAACTGTCAATCCTGTACTACTAGCATAACTATCAATCCTGTACTACTAGCATAACTGTCAATCCTGTACTACTAGCATAACTATCAATCCTGTACTACTAGCATAACTATCAATCCTGTACTACTAGCATAAATATCAATCCTGTACTACTAGCATAACTGTCAATCCTGTACTACTAGCATAACTATCAATCCTGTACTACTAGCATAACTGTCAATCCTGTACTACTAGCATAACTATCAATCCTGTACTACTAGCATAACTGTCAATCCTGTACTACTAGCATAACTATCAATCCTGTACTACTAGCATAACTGTCAATCCTGTACTACTAGCATAACTGTCAATCCTGTACTACTAGCATAACTGTCAATCCTGTACTACTAGCATAACTGTCAATCCTGTACTACTAGCATAACTATCAATCCTGTACTACTAGCATAACTGTCAATCCTGTACTACTAGCATAACTGTCAATCCTGTACTACTAGCATAACTGTCAATCCTGTACTACTAGCATAACTGTCAATCCTGTACTACTAGCATAACTATCAACCCTGTACTACTAGCATAACTGTCAATCCTGTACTACTAGCATAACTATCAATCCTGTACTACTAGCATAACTATCAATCCTGTACTACTAGCATAACTATCAATCCTGTACTACTAGCATAACTGTCAATCCTGTACTACTAGCATAACTATCAATCCTGTACTACTAGCACAACTATCAATCCTGTACTACTAGCACAACTATCAATCCTGTACTACTAGCATAACTATCAATCCTGTACTACTAGCATAACTATCATCCTGTACTACTAGCACAACTATCAATCCTGTACTACTAGCATAACTATCAATCCTGTACTACTAGCATAACTATAAATTCTGTACTACTAGCATAACTGTCAATCCTGTACTACTAGCATAACTATCAATCCTGTACTACTAGCATAACCTCAATCCTGTACTACTAGCATAACTGTCAATCCTGTACTACTAGCATAACTATCAATCCTGTACTACTAGCACAACTATCAATCCTGTACTACTAGCATAACTATCAATCCTGTACTACTAGCACAACTATCAATCCTGTACTACTAGCACAACTATCAATCCTGTACTACTAGCATAACTATCAATCCTGTACTACTAGCACAACTATCAATCCTGTACTACTAGCATAACTATCAATCCTGTACTACTAGCATAACTATCAATCCTGTACTACTAGCATAACTATCAATCCTGTACTACTAGCATAACTATCAATCCTGTACTACTAGCACAACTATCAATCCTGTACTACTAGCATAACTATCAATCCTGTACTACTAGCATAACTATCAATCCTGTACTACTAGCATAACTATCAATCCTGTACTACTAGCATAACTATCAATCCTGTACTACTAGCACAACTATCAATCCTGTACTACTAGCATAACTGTCATTTACAAGAGTGATCATGTACAAGTTGTTGTAAAGCTGAGAGTAAAATTAAAAACAGCAAAAAGAACCTCAGTTATTTGTGTTATTTCTTGTTGTTCCACTTGAAGGCCTTTTGGCGGAAACGTCGTTCTACTTTTGTTTTGTTTCTTACCTGCGTAACGCTGTTACTGTACTACTTGTTCCTTTTTTTTCATTAATATCATCAGCTTTATAACAGCTTCGGATTTCTTTGCATCTTGATGCCTTTATCCTGTGATACTGTAGCCTCAAATAAAACTGACTCTATGACACCATGTTTTGGCTACCGTGCTTGCCTTCTATCTTCCATTACTATTCAATTATCCATGCAAGAACTTGTTCTTCGACCAATATGTGGAGTATGTTCTTTGTCAATTCGAGTTCGCTGACCTTGCCGTCATTTACCTGTAAGTCACAAAACCCATGAAATATGAAATATCATGAAATATGAAATATTGTCATGAAATATCAGCGTACCATGAAACAACTATCGCTGATGTTTAACACTATGCTCTCTGGTGAACGGCGCGGGGGCGGTCCTGCTTGCTTCTAAGAAAGAAATGACATCCGAAGTTAGCTAAAGAGTTGCATGTGCAATGTTAACAGACATAAGATAACAACAAAAGATAACTTAATGAGAAAATGTACACAAGCGAGTAACAAAACATCAATCGACACATTTTTATGTAGGCAACGACATAACATTTCAAATGTTAGCAGTAAAACTGTCCATAAATAAGTTAACAATGACGAGAGAGAGAGAGAGAGAGAGAGTGAGTGAGTGTGAGAGTGTGTGAGTGAGTGTGAGAGTGAGTAAGTGAGATAATGTGAGAGTGAGCGTGTGTAATTAAATGGGTGAGATAGTGTGAGAGTGTGTGTGAGTGAAATAGTGTGAGAGTGAGTATGTGTGTGAGTGCGTGAGTTAGTGAGTGGGTGAGTAAGTGAGTTGGTGAGTGAGTGACAATGAGAGTGAGTGAGAGAGAGAGACTGAGTGAGTGTGTGTGTGTTTGAGTGAGTGAGTGTATGAGTGAGTGAGATAGTAATGTATGAGTGAGTGTGTGAGTTATTATGAGAGTGTGTATGTGTGAGCGAGTGATTGAGATAGTAATGTATTAGTGAGTGTGTGAGTTATTATGAGAGTGTGTATGTGTGAGCGAGTGATTGAGTGGGTGAGATATTGCGAAAGTGAGTGTGTGTATGAGTGAGTGAGTGAGTGTGTGTGTGAGTGAGTGGGTGAGTGTGAGGGCAAGTGAGTGTGTAAGTGAGTGAGAGAGTGAGGGAATGAGTGAATAAGTGAGTGTTGTAGACGGGGACTGTGACACTTTTAAAGCTAAGGTCAGAGCAATGTATTTTTAAATGGTTGCTGAGAGACGAGAAAATAATATGGTTAAAAATAGATCATGTGTCAAGGTCACGAGTGAGTGTGAATTATTATAAATATGGGCCAGACACTACGTCACCAACAAAAGCGCGGGGAAATGAAATACGCAAACCCGTTATTGAGAGGAACACGACACTGAACAACCAGAGACAAGAAACGCTCTCTCACAAAGAAGCGGAACTGAGGCTCTCACTTAGTAAGTTGAGAGAGAAATTTGCCAGAATGCAACAGCAAGCTAATCTGTTCCAGGGATTAGTCCTCGCAGCAATCGAGTATACCCTAACAATTCTTACTGTCAGTACGAAGCAAATTGATAGGCTGGAGAAAATACAGAAAGAAGCCATGCGTAGAAGTATACAGAGGTGAAATGCATAAACACCTGGTAAACAAACACTAAAACAAAACACACACCTGACAAATAAACACATCTGAATAACACACAGGATAATCAAACACACCCAATAAACATATCTGACAAACACACCTGACAGACAAACACACCAGAAAAAACACACATGACAAACACCTGAATAACTATAACATACCTGACCAGCAAAGTTATAGTCGGTGATTAAAATTTATATATTGATATTATCTTTTATGTTATTTGTTCACATCACATTTATAGTTGACAACATCAATCATCACAGATTTCTCATTTATATTATTTAATCATAATCATATTTATTGAGTTCTAATTCTTGGCACGTGATACAATATACTGGATGTAGTTTAAAAAAAAGTAAAGTACCCCCGTCACGCCAAGTGGCGTATAGGGAATATGGTGTTAGTGACCATATATTTTACAGACCTTAGGCACATGATTTTCGGGGTAATGTGGTCGGTATTACGCCCGCGCCGCTTTACTTTCCCAGAAAAATCCGGTACCCATTTACGGTTGGGTGAACCCGGAAGCCGTCGGTTGGGATCGAACCCTACCCCTTGTCCTTTGTAGCCCAGTTCACTAACCACTGAGCTATCGCGGCTCCCTAATATAGTGGATGTACTTCTCTTGAATTAATGTTCTTTAATTCTGGACGTTCAGAGGTTTACCACCGATGACTATTGAACAGTCCTTAAATGCATATCTTTCTGCAACAAGTAGCATTCAATCTCTCCATCAAGTTACTTACGATTATAAGAAATATGAAGCACCACTTGGAAACTCTCTCAAAACATTTTAACAGCAACTAAATGTTCATATGTTCTGCTTCACTTGTTCTGTCTACTGTCTACTTCTCGACTAATATCTTAAGTCACTGATATCGTTACTACTCTCTAGTCTGTTCCTTAATAACTTCTCAATTAACTTAAAATTACAACTACTTCTAAATCTCTATTCCTAACTAAACTTCTGACTAGGCTTCTCCTGATTTAACTTAAAACCTATTGTGTCAAAGTTTAAATACCTCAACATCACTTTACGTGTGGAATATCTTCAGCCAATGAATTTTTCGCAATTGTCGCAAAGTGACAATTTGCAACCCCTTGAGCAAATCAACTCTCATCATTCTGTCCAAAATTTGACCTATGTCCAAGACTCGACAATAACAAATAGTTTTTGTGACTGCCCTATAACCTCTGATCAGTTTTGACCTCTCCGAGTTTCAAATAATGATATTTATTTCATGACTTTGACCTGCCCTGGAAGTTGTTTGTCAACCTATTTATCTGACGGTCAAAGCCATGCGTTCACGCTATGCACTATTTATCCCCATTTCCACAACAACCTGAAAAAATCCATTCCCTGAACTTATTATGCCCAAGTACTATTCTGCACCCACTCTTCACCTTATTCCTCGGTGGGTGTCCCTACCCACCATGAAAATTGCGTTATCTCCACTTCCACTGCCTGCTTGGAAAATTTCCATTCTCTAAACTTCTTAAGTCCAGTACTATTCTACCCTTCCTTTATCCCCACTTATTTTAGTCTTCGGCTTCGTCCACTACCCTCTATGAAAGTTCCATTCCCACAACTTGTTATTCTGTCACTAACACTTTATGACCGCTATTCTATGTTACTGCCATAGTCTATTACGAAATGGGTACCGGCTAAGTTACCTGCCCCATACTTTCATTCACCTTTACTGTTACACAAACACACCTCCCAAAAACAAACACACATGATTAAACAAACACACCCTACAAACAAACATACACGACAAGCAAACAAACACGGCAAGCACACCCACCTGACAACCAAACACACAAAACAAGCAAACACACTTGGCAAGCATATATACAAGACAAGCAAAACACATACGGCAAGCAATCACACACGGCAAGCAAACACACATGGCAAGAAAACACACCTGACAAGCAAACACACACGGCAAGCAAACACAAACGACACGCAAACACACCTGACAAGCAAACACACACGGCAAGCAAATATAAACGACACGCAAACACACCAGACAAGCAATCACACCTGACAAGCAAACACACCTGACAAGCAAACACACACGGCAAGCAAACACAAACGACACGCAAACACACATGACAAGCAAACACACCTGACAAGCAACCACACCTGACAAGCTAACACACGGCAAGCAAACACAAACAACACGCAAACACACCTGACAAGCAAACACACCTGACAAGCAAACCACACGGCAAGCAAACACACCTGACAAGCAAACACACACGGCAAGCAAACACAAACGACACGAAAACACATAAGGCAATCAAACACACCTAACAAGCAACCACACCTGACAAGCTAACACACGGCAAGCCAACACAAACAACACGCAAACACACCTGACAAGCAAACACACCTGACAAGCAAACACACATGACAAGCAAACACACCTGACAAGCAACCACACCTGACAAGCTAACACACGGCAAGCAAACACAAACAACACGCAAACACACCTGACAAGCAAACACACCTGACAAGCAAACACACACGGCAAGCAAACACACCTGACAAGCAAACACACCTGACAAGCAAACACACCTGGCAAGCAAACACACGGCAAGCAAACACAAACGACACGCAAACACACATGGCAAGCTAACACACCTGACAAGCAAACACACACGGCATGCAAACACACGGCAAGCATACACACACGACAAGCAAACACCTGACAAGCAAAAATACATGGCAAGTAAACCCATAGGACAAGAAAACACACACTACAAGTAACCACACGACAAGAAAACACGCACGGCAAGCAAACACACACTACAAGTAACCACACGACAAGAAAACAAGCACGGCAAGCAAACACACACTACAAGTAACCACACGACAAGAAAACACGCACGGCAAGCAAACACACACGGCAAGCAAACACACACGGCAAGCAAACACACACGGCAAGCATATACACCTGACAATCAAACACATGACATGCAAACACACACGGCAATCAAACTCTACGACTAACAAACACAGCCTACAATCAATCAAACCCGACATACAAACACAAACATCAAGCAAACACACCCGCCAAGCAAACACACACGGCACAAAAACACACAAGACAAGCACAAATGAAAGAAATATACCAGACAAACAAACACTCAGGACAAAAAAACACACCTGACAAACACACACCTGACAAATAAATACATCTGACAAACACACACACATGACAAACGCACCTGACAAACAAATACACCTGACAAACAAACACACTTGACAAACAAACACACTTGACAAACAAATACACCTGATAAACACACCCGACATACAAACACACATGACAAACAAATACGTCTGACAAACAAACACACCTGACAAACAAATACACCTGACAAACACACCTGACAAACAAATACACATGACAAATAAACACCAACTTGTGTGACCAACTTCCAGATCTGAATATCACCTTCCTCTGTAACAGTGCCTCAGCGATCAATTGAATGAGGAAGGCGTGCACCGCCAGTTTGAGGAGCATATGCATGAGGTATTACATACACAGACAGTCTGACTCACAATTGCCTACACAGACTGTCTGACTCACAATTACCTACACAGACAGTCTGCCTCACAATTACATACACAGACAGTCTGACTCACAATTACCTACACAGACAGCCTGACTCACAATTACCTATACAGACAGTCTGACTCACAATTACCTACACAGACAGTCTGACACACAATTACATACACAGACAGTCTGACTCACAATTACATACACAGACAGTCTGCCTCACAATTACCTACACAGACAGTCTGACTCACAATTACCTACACAGACAGTCTGACTCACAATTACCTACACAGACAGTCTGACTCACAATTACCTACACAGACAGTCTGACTCACAATTACATACACAGACAGTCTGCCTCACAATTACCTACACAGACAGTCTGACTCGCAAAAACATACATAGACAGTCTGACTCGCAATTACCTACACAGACAGGGATAGTATTGATTTACATTTACCTACACAGACAGGGATAGTATTGACTTACATTTATCTACACAGCCAGGGATAGTATTGACTTACATTTACCTACGCCGACAGGGATAGTGTGACTAAATTTACCTACAAACATTTAGGAAAAATATACCTTACCTCATACAAGCTTGCCTTATTGGAGAAAGTGACGATATATTGTAATGGAACCAGTGTTGTGATGGGAGATAGTTGACTATATTGTAGTGGGGACAAGTATCAGTTACGATGGGAGATAGTTGACTATATTGTAGTGGGGACAAGTATCAGTTACGATGGGAGATAGTTGACTATATTGTTGTGGAACAAGTATCAGTTACGATGGGAGATAGTTGACTATATTGTTGTGGAACAAGTATCAGTTACGATGGGAGATAGTTGACTATATTGTTGTGGAACAAGTATCAGTTACGATGGGAGATAGTTGACTATATTGTTGTGGAACAAGTATCAGTTATGATGGGAGATTTTCAGTTTTTTCACGTTATTTTTTATATATTTACATCTGTAATGTATATATATATATATATATATATATATAGAGAGAGAGAGAGAGAGAGAGAGAGATAGAGAGAGAGAAAGAGAGAGAGAGAGACATTCATATGGATGCGTATGTATTTATATATGTTATGTTATTAATAATTCTCAATAAATATCCCAATCTGTCAAGAAAAAGTCATGAAGATCCCACGTTTGATGTGACCATCTCTACCATCAACCCCATGCATGAAATGGAACAACAACCAACTTACGCATGCGTAGTGGTCATGTAGCCTCGACATAAACATCAGCAAATTCTGATCAATTTTATTTCTCCGTTGCTCTTCGTATCTCTGTCGTTCCCTCTGTTTCTTTCTCTGCGTGAAAGAAAAGGTGCCAACCACTGCCTTCGTTCCTTTAGTTAAACTCGGTTCCGATATCTGGGCCGTCAGTAGTGAGCACCGCTGAGATGTCTTTGAGTTTTGCTGAACCTTGTTTCCTCTAGAAGCCATCTGCGAGATAACATAGTAAACATCTGGGCTTTCTAATGACTGGCTACGTAGATAGTGAATTAGTAAAAGATAAGATACTTTGTGACATTACAGATAAATCAAGGCTGTGATCTCTTATTTTTTTATCGTTATGTGGTTTCTTGGTTGCACCCGTCCATAATTTGAGAAAGAAAAACGCAAAAGGGGACAACACTGATAACAGTGAAGGTAACAAGAATTAACACAAAAAGGACGGCAGTTGTATCACGGAAACCAATTTAAAAAAAAAAAACTAAAGCAAAGATTGCTGCTATTTCAGTAAATAAAAGCAATTTTTTTATTGGATAAAATAAGAGGGCATTGCTGGATGCCCCTTCAAGACAACCATAGGAAGTAGAAAAAACAGGAACACAGTAAAGTGTATAAATATCAAACACCCAAGAATGAGGGAAAATGACATCATAATAAAAATAACAGGAAAAAAACGGTCAAAACACTATAATGAAACACAAAAGTGAAACATTAAAGTGAAACACAAAGGGAAACAACAAAGTGAAACAACAAAGTGAAACACAAAAGTGAAACACAAAAGTGAAACAATAAAGTGAAAAAATAAAGTTAAGCAATAAAGTGAAACACAAAAGGGAAACAATAAAGTGAAACAATAAAGTGAAACGCATAAGTGAAATAATAAAGTGAAACATAAGTGAAACAATAAAGTGAAACACAAAAGTGAAACACAAAAGTGAAACAATAAAGTAAAACAATAAAGTTAAGCAATAAAGTAAAACACAAAAGGGAAACAATAAAGTGAAACAATAAAGTGAAACGCATAAGTGAAATAATAAAGTGAAACATAAGTGAAACAATAAAGTGAAACACATAAGTGAAACAATAAAGTGAAACACAAAAGGGAAACAACAAAGTGAACACTACAGTGATAGAGTAAAGGGAAACACTACAGTGAAACAGTAAAGTGAAATACCACAGTGAAATACTAAAGTGAAATACTACAGTGAAACACTACATTAAAACACTACAGTGAAACACTAAAGTGAAATACTACAGTGAAATACTACAGTGAAACAAACACTAAAGTGAATCAATAAAGTGAGATACTACAGTGAAACACTACAGTGAAAGACTAAAGGGAAATACTACAGTGAAACAAACACTAAAGTAAACAATAAAGTGAAATACTACAGGGAAACAAAAACTAAAGTGAAACACTACAGTGAAAGACTAAAGTGAAATACTGCAGTGAAACACTACAGTGAAAGACTAGTGAAACACTAAAGTGAAACACTACAGTGAAACACTAAAGTGAAACATTACAGTGAAAGACTAAAGGGAAATACTACAGTGAAACAAACACTAAAGTAAACAATAAAGTGAAATACTACAGGGAAACAAAAACTAAAGTGAAACACTACAGTGAAAGACTAAAGGGAAATACTACAGTGAAACACTACAGTGAAAGACTAAAGTGAAATAGTGCAGTGAAACAATACAGTGAAAGACTAGTGAAACACTAAAGTGAAACATTACAGTGAAACAATAAAGCACTGCATTGTTGCATAGTTGACAAAGACCTGGATGCAGACAATGAACATATTGAAGACGTGTTGAAAGCCACACAGGAGTTACAGTCAGACTTGTGATCATGAGAACTGTAACGAAAACTATATGAGCTGATGGTGACATTCTGGAATGGGCTGTCCAAAACATGCACAAACACAATCTAACTGAAGTGGCAGAGGGAAATTATCAAAGTTTGAGGGCCAATTACTCAATGCCTAGAGTCTTACTTGGAAAGGACATCATACAAACGATGTCCAATCTACACGCTGTGGTAATTCGTTTCAGAAGGTATCCCACAGAGCGTGTCAGTCTTTGAAACATGAATGGTTAGTGACATCGTTATTGTCCTAGTGGCTGTCCATATACTTCTGCCGTTCCTTTTATCATGAGTATCTATAACACCAGTGTCCAGCAATCATATAACGAGGGAATCTCCGCGCTGACAGTCCTGAGGAGCTGATAATGAAACGTGTTTCCTGTGTTGAGTGTGAACGGTATTTTCTGTACAGGAAGATCTAGCCTCCACTATAAAACTATGACGAGACGAGCAAGCAGAACAAGAAGATACGGAAACAATTTAGTTTGCAAAACGGTCTAGGTCATTGCGCGACGACGATATCAAACTTGTCGCACAATGAGGTGTAATGTTACATCAAAGATCAGTTGATCACATTGAGTTTTGTGAAGGAGTCAGGGAAGAAAGATTCAACAAACAAAACTATAAGTGAACTTGTTTCTGGAGGCGAAGGCGCGCCTCCCAGCACCAGAGCTGGAAGTTGTCAGCGACCCACAGCTGATGGCTTGCGCCAGGATCAGTGAACCAAAACCATCCAGACCCTGCTCTACCTCTCCGCGGTGCCTCCAGTAACAGACTAACCTGCCTAGTCTGGCGAAGCGTGCAGGGATCGAAGAGGGAAGACAACCCGGTACTCAAAAATGTCGTGTTGAAGTCGGATATGTTGGGCCGAAAGGCGCAAATATACCAGTTATACTGCAAACCACAACACAACGCAGACACGTCCACTACGTCCTTGTAAGGGCGGATGATGAAGAGGAATATTCTAGTCTACCACGATACTCTAGAATACTTTAGTCATCGGGCGAACGCAACCAAACAACAACAAAAAATAAGTTTAACATCCCCGTCACGAAAAAATGAATTCTAGATCTCAGTCCGTATGTATCCACCTGTAACTGTTCGCCTAATTATATTTATTTCTAAAAAGCTCTCGGTGTATCCACGTGCAGGAGAGCAATTTGACTGGAGTTGGCCAGTCTGTAACGTGGAAACGGGTTCCGGACCGTGCGACTGAGTGAGTGCACGTGAGTCTAGGCCATCTACAGCATCAACTTCCAGCGACAAAATCAACTATGACGACAGGAAGTATTCAGATTCAGCCCAAACGGCAACATTGAAGAAGGAAAAGAAGAATAGGTAAACTTGTTGGTGTGAAACTGTCTAAGTGTGAGAAGCTAGACCTAGAGTGTGTGCGCGTTACATATTGAAATTGTGGGTCCATAAATCAACGACGGCCCATTCTTGATAAGCAACTGTGCGTCGCCGATATAATGATATTGCAAGAAACTCTTCTTGGTGATAGGATAGTTAGTGGATTTCACTGTTTCTACAGTAGACGACACCTTGGGCAGGCATCCTTGTGCGAAACAATACGGTGGCAGCTGAGGTTGATATGTCTGTGTGGGAAAATGCAGAATTGCAGGTTCGTATGGTTAGAGTGTAGACCCCAGTTCCTTTCGTGGTTGTAAATGTGTACGCCTGTAATGGGAAGGTCGACACACAACAATGGCAGAATATCTTTGCATTCGAGGAGGAGAATGTTATTTTCTGTGGAGACTTTAATGCTAGAAGAAAACAGTGTGGTAACGTCATAACCAGCAAGCAGGGAGAAGACCAAGAGAACGCACTGGTGTCCGTCTGTATAGTGTGCTTGTACGATGGAAGAGCAACCAGAATGGCCACTCGAACAGGGGACTCTGATGGTGTCATAGACCTGGCACTGGTGTCTTCCACCTTCGAACCGGTTTGCAGGTGGAGTGCACTGGGGTTCCACGGAAGTGATCACTGTCCACGTGTCTTCCTAATTGACAAAAGCAGAAATAGAAGCCAGAAAAGAAAGCTTCACACATTCCACTATGAGAAAACAGACCAGGACGTCATTAGCAAAGTCATACATAGACAACAGGGCGCCCTTTGTAGGAGGCAGGAGGGATTGGACGCAGCCACCTTGGTGGAACGTAGAAGTCGACGAAGCTTTGCCGAACAAGAGACAAATGGCCATGACATGGCAGAAAGCCAGAAAAAATGGAAGAACACAGACTGAGCTCATGTAGCGTCTGAAAGAAGAGGTCGACCAAAAAATGATGCATTTAAAAACTATGCGCTTAGCAGGCTAAGGATGCCAAGTGGGATGATTTCTGTAAAAAAGTGTGCTCAGAAAAATCGCTAGCCACATTCTGGCGCCTTCATCACAGCATGAATGGCACGACACGACACAGAGGCACACCAGACTTCCATAGTACAGGCCATATACGGCACAAATCTGATGAGAGCAAAGGGAAGGCCCTGCTTGCCCGCTACATTGAGCAGACTGACCAAAGAAATGAGGCTGTAAGAATGAGGATACGGGGGTCGCTATTAGTATTGTGTAAGGCTGTAGTGCTGGAAGAAGATCTTACAATCACAACCGATACCATTCGCACGACACTTAAAAGGTCGCACAACACTGCTCCTGGTCCAGATGATGTTAGGTACGATGACATAGGCGGTTTAGCTGATGACGACTTGACAACACTGGCCAATGAGTTTAATGCCAGTATTCGGAGTGGCCAGATTAAGGAGGAGTGGCTACACGGCTACTTACTACCGCTACCGAAGCCAAAACAAGGACCATTCTCAGATCAGTGCCTACAGAATCATCACAATGCAGAACACCGCAGGCAAGGTGCTGGAGAAAATAGTTGCCCGTGTCGTCACCTGTCACCTTGAACAGAAACGCGCATTCCCACCCACACTCATAGGATATAGATATAACAAAGAGACAAGGCTCAATGCGGCAGTTTTCGCCTATGACGTCTTTGAAGGCTTCCACAGACGAGAGAAGACATGTGCTGCTGCTATAGATCTGGATGATGCATACAACAGGGTACCATTTGTATATTCCATGATGCACATGCTCCTCAAACTGGCGATGCACCCCTTCTTCATTCGATTGATCGCTGCAGCACTGTTTTAGAGGAAGGTGATACTCAGATGTGGAAGTTGGTCTTCCGAGCCAACATCCATTTGTTCAGGGCTGCCACAAGGCTCACCATTGTGACCAGTTCTATTTAACGTGTACACAATAACGATCACGGAACAACAACTGGATGGGAGGGGAAGAACTATGACTTTACTGATGATATTCTGGTATATCGACAGGGAAGAGACAGAAGTGGAATCGCTTCCATGCTGCAAGACAAAATCGATTGTAACTCTTCTTGGTGTGGAGTGTCAGGTGGTTTGGTTAATCCTAATAAAGCATCAGTTGCATGTTTCTCCCTTAACAATTATATCGTTAACACGGAAACACCGGTGGTACAAATGGGGACTGATGAGGTGACCAGGGACTTGGTGACGAGATACCTCGGATTTAAGTTTTATCGCAAGCTGTGTTTTCGGGACCACGTCGACCATGTGATAACAAAATCCCTCAAAGGATGATTAGCCCCTTGAAAGTCATGACAGCTACCAACATCGAGCAGAGGCTACTTGCCCTTCTGTTCCAGGGATTAGTCCTCGCACCAATCGAATATGTCCTAGCAATTTTTACTGCCAGTACGATGCAAACTGACAGACTGGAGAAAATACAAAATGAAGCTATGCGCATTATCTTGGGGTGTATCAATGAGGTATCTTCTTGATTTTCCAACAACGGATAAAGGGATCAAGATCTGTGGGGCACGAGCATACCTGAAGATAAGTGCGGATAAAGAGCATTCATTTCACCACGAACTCAACACAAGGAAAGGTGCCAGGCTAAACAGAGGCAAATCACGGGTGGGTCGAGCAGAAGATGTCATCAAACAGGTCTGTGGTCTTACCAATATCAACGCTGGTGAGAAGTGGATACCGGTTCCTAAGTCATTCAGAGGGACAATCTCGTGTATTGTCACACTCGACAGGAAATGTAGGGAACAGAACCTGGTCATGGTTAATGCTGAGGTCAACGGTCTCATCTCCGATAATACCGATGAGAAAGATGCAGTCATCTATACAGACGGACCTGTAATACCACACCAAAGAAGTGCATGGGCATTTACAGCACGCTCGGCAGGCAGAATAGTCACAGAAGGCAGTGGTGCATAAGTTATGACCATGAGTAGCATAACGATGGAGGTGAAGGCAGTGGCCAGGGCATTCAAATGGTTAGAGTCACAAGACTACACCCACGTCTGCATGCTGAGTGATTCGATGAGTATGATAAGAAAACTGGAAGCGGGCTCAGTACGTATGCAATAGTTAGTCATTGAGAAGTCAAAAATACGTAAGGTCACCTTTGTCTACGTCCCAGGACATGCGGAAGTACGGAGAAATGAAAGAGCGGAAAGGTTGGCTAGCTGCGCTATTGTTGAAGACGGTCAACCAATGGATCGGGCGGACATCATCAATGCCTTCAGAGATGTGGGAAGAGCACATGACTTCGACAACTATGAGTCCACGTCCCTTCTTCGGATGAAAGAGATGGAGTTAAGATGGGCACAGCCAGAAACGGAAACCTTAGTGGGCGTATAAGAAGACTTATCAATTAACATAGAACTGGAGTCGTCAGTCGCTGGACACTGCGAGACTTGCTGAGGTGGGGATCTGACCACATATGGGCATGTTTGGAATGCAATGATGATGACCCGCAATTAACTCAATAACTGAGGAGGGGATCTAACCACCGATGGGCATGTTTGGAATGCAATGATGATGACACGCAACTAACTCAATAACTGAGGAGGAGATCTGACCACCTATGGGCATGTTTGGAATGCAATGATGATGACCCGCAACTAATTCAATAACTCCGTCCGTGTGTGTCCATCTGTAACTGTTATCACTTAATGACATCACCTTCTCATAATCTCAGTCCGTGTGTGGAAACAGAAAATTTGAGCTTTGAGAGATAGGTAGTTATAGCCTATTGTTTGTGTATAAAGTTGGTAGCTTAGCTAGGAGATTCGCTATAGTTAAGTAGATTCAAAGTAAGCAGCGATGGTTGTTGTTAGGCTAGGAATGGAAGGAAGTAGGTAGACCAGTTTCATTTAGAAACAGAACATACCTTTATAGTATGCATGAAATAATAGTTTAGATTGTAACATTAAACCTCGCATTACACGAACATCGATAAACAACCGTAATATAATAAATAAACAAACCTTATTTACGTGAACCAAAAATCCAACTTACGGAAGCTACATTTTCAATGTGATGTCTACGTCACAAAACTGTGCGTACTACTTAATATCAATATGGCGTGCCATATCTTCAAAACTAGATCTCTCTCTCTCTCTCTCTCTGCGATCAGGACTCAATCAGAGTAGGATTCCAGACTACCACATGAAGTCAGCTGTCAGGCTAAGTGTGTTGATAGCACACAAAGACAGAACATCACAAATAGAGTTCGCCAGATCCACTCTGATTGAACACCCGTTAATACGTTGCACTGTGTTCTGCGCCAGTGGCCCAGTGCATCCGATTTCAGCCAGCATTTTATTCGGGTTAGCTTTCCCTAGCCTTTGATTGTCCCCAATCTTCCTGCAAGGCAGCAGGTTGTCTTTTCTGTAGGGGGATTCTGCCCTTAGATGGTCGGCCCTCCCAGGTTTACGAGCACCATCAGCCCGAGTCACTAGAGGGGACTAACACAGACATGCACACACAAAGATGTGAGATGTGACTAACACAGACATGCACACAGCGATACGAGGCATGACTAACACTGACACACATCAAGACATATGACACATGGCTAACATAAACATGCACATAAAGATATGAGATATAACTGACATAGACATGCACACACAAAGATATGACACATGCCTAACATAGACATGCACACAAAGATAAGAGATATGACTAACATAGATATGCACACATAAAGACATGAGATGGGACTAACATAGCCATGCACAGACAAGGATATGAGATGTGACAAACATAGACATGCACACACAAAGATATGAGGTATGACTAACATAAACATGCACACAAAGATATGAGATATCACTAACCCAGACATGCACACACAAAGATATGACATATGACTAACACTGGTGCACAATAAGATATGAGATATGACTAAACACAGACACACATAAAGATATGAGACATGATTAACACGGACGCACCAAGATATGAGATATGACTAACTTGACACGAACCAAGATATGAGCCATGGCTAGCACAGAAACACATCAAGATATGAGCCATGGCTTCACGGAAAAACACCAAGAAATGAACCATGTCTAGCACAGAAACACATTAAAGTGTCCATATGCTTGGGCTTGTTTTAGTCGGCAGACTCTTCTAAACGTGGGAATCACAGGTTTCGTTGAAACAGTTGTCCGGAGATTTGAGAGCGCAGTCTGGCCCATAGAACGTTCTCTTGCATGTACAGTTCCCGAGTGACTGTTCACAGGTGTCGTTGAAACAGTTGTCCGGACATTTAAAAGTGCAATCTACTCGTAGTACGTTTCCTTGCACGTACAGTCTGCACTTTCCGGGTCACATATGATGTCACAGCCATCAGATTCACACTGTATCCAAAATTACCATCGGGACAAGTGTCATTACAGGTAGAGCCAGGATGTTTACATAGTATGCATTTTCCGAATTTTTCCTCAAATAAAGGACAGACTCTAAGACAAGTCCCGGAACAGTCGTGTCCATAGATCCCATGTGAACAGTTGCCGTGACACATACCGATGATGGCGTTGCAGTCTTTACTACACCCACTAGACATTGCACACAACGACCAATAATGCTCGTCCAGACAATAGATGTCTGTATATGTTTGCACCTCACATACCGTCAGTGCACTGTCGGCCTGCGAAATGGTCGGTGAGAACTCAATCTTAATGTGTGCGTTTGGCGTTTGTGTGTTGACTACAATAGTGTTCACAGAAATATTAGGGTATGATATATCATTATACTGGAACACTACGCCGCCACTGTCAGAGAAAGCCCTTAGAGTGGCATTCTTTACCCGAATCATATTGCTAGCTCGATGATAGATTCGAATGGTGTGAGTCTTCTGGGGCGTGGCAAAGTTCAGATACCAGTAAACAGAATTGGTTCCACTTCTCCATTGTGTGTGTGTGCAGTCATTGTCATAGAGAATGGTCCTTGTTTTGCCATTAACTGCGGCCTCTGGTCCACATCCGTCTCCTGTATAACACGCATCAAATGTGTCTATCTGGTTTGTGATCTGTTTGAGAGCCACATTCCGACCCCCGCCAATGTAGATGGAGCAGATATTTGCAACTATCGCCCCTTCAATCCGTAACTTGTTGATCAGACCAGCCCCAGAGCAAAAGACAATAATCTCGTGCGGGCTAACTACAAACCTTGATACACTGTTACATGAGGCAGAACCATTCAGATTTACCGTGAAACTGTCCGTATCTGTTAAGTCATTCACATAAATCCTAAACCAGGAGTGCGGCAAAGATTGATTGAGAGTTGCCTCAACTGAGGTTGAAACTGTGTCCGGATTACATGAGGTGTCGATGTTATCAAACAGGAAAGTAGGTTCAGATTTTTGGGCATATTTGTAAACAAAATCCAAGTACTGACACTGGGGTCCGAAATATTCGTGCTGACAACTGTCATTGTTTGGGCATATGTCCCTGTAGTTTTGTCACAAACTAAGTCATTATAGCAGTGTGAGTGACAATTGTAACGTACAATTTGCCTCAAACCAACCATCTGCACAAGTAAGGTCATTAGCTTCCAAGGTCGCGAGCGGAGCCAGCGAATAAAGACTTGATCTACAGCGATGGTTAACGAACTGTGTACAAACATTATTATCAACCCACCATTTACATTTATAAAAATCCGCCAACTCGCTGTGATAACAGATAGCGAGAAATTATCTAATAGAATGAGATAAATCGATGGAGACAAGGAAAGTAAACATTGTTTACATGGCTTGGACGCAGGAAACGTCCATCTTGGTGCTTCCCTTGACGTCACCAAAAAAAACTAGATATCTTTTGATCATAACACAATGATCTGTGAATTAAAGAAGGAATATTGTACAACTTGGTAATAATAGTCGTATATCATACAATAATTGGATTAAGTATTAACAAAGTGAAGAAAGAGAGAACAATGAAAGTATAACTAGCAAATTTATTAAACAGATTTATTAATTGTGGATTATCTATGTACAAAGTTCAGTCCATGTATTATTTGTATTTATTCAGTTATCTCTTCGCTAGTTGATCGTTTTGCTACTTGATCTCTTTCCTAGTTGATAACTTTCCTAGTTGATAACTTTACTAGTTGATAGCTTAACTAGTTGATAGCTTTGCGAGTTGATCTCATTGTTAGTTGATAACTTTACTAGTTGATAACTTTACTAGTTGATAGCTTTGCTAGTTGATCTCTTTCCTAGTTGATAACTTTACTAGTTGATAACTTTACTAGTTGATAGCTTTGCTAGTTGATCTCTTTCCTAGTTGATAACTTTACTAGTTGATAACTTTACTAGTTGATAGCTTTGCTAGTTGATCTCTTTCCTAGTTGATAACTTTACTAGTTGATAACTTTACTAGTTGATAGCTTTGCTAGTTGATCTCTTTCCTAGTTGATAACTTTACTAGTTGATAGCTTTGCTAGTTGATCTCTTTCCTAGTTGATAGCTTTTGCTAGTTGATCTCTTTCCTAGTTGATAACTTTACTAGTTGATCACTTTGTTAGTTGATAGCTTTTGCTAGTTCATCGCTTTGCTAGTTGATCTCTTTGCTAGTTCTATAAGGATATGTAAAGTTTATCTATACTACTACCAAGGTTTATAAAGTAGATCTATACTGCTACCAAGTTATATAGAGTAGATCTATACTGCTACCATGGTATGTAAAGTAGATCTATACTGCTACCAAGTTATATAGAGTATATCTATACTGCTACCAAGTTATGTAAAGTAGATCTATACTGCTACCAAGATATATCGAATTGGACTATACTGCTATCAAGGTATGTGAACTAGATCTATACTGTTTTCAATGTATATAGAGTAGATCTGTACTGCTGCCAAGGATGTATAGAGTAGATATGTACTGCTACCAAGGTTTATAGAGTAGATCTGTACTGCCAGCAAGGTATATAGAGTAGGTCTATATTGCTACCAAGTTATGTAAAGTAGATCTATACAGCAACCAAGGTATATAGAGTACATCTATACTGCTACCAATGTGTATAGAATAGATCTATACTGCTACTAAGGTATATAGAGTAGATCTGTACTGCTACCAAGGTATATAGAGTAGATCTATACTGCTACTAAGGTATATAGAGTAGATCTGTACTGCTACCAAAGTATATAGAGTAGATCTATACTGCTGCCAAAGTATATAGAGTAGATCTGTACTGCTACCAAGGTATATAGAGTAGATCTATACTGCTACTAAGGTATATAGAGTAGATCTGTACTGCTACCAAGGTATATAGAGTAGATCTATACTGCTGCCAAAGTATATAGAGTAGATCTGTACTGCTACAAAGGTATATAGAATAGATCTATACTGCTACTAAGGTATATAGAGTAGATCTGTACTGCTACCAAAGTATATAGAGTAGATCTATACTGCTGCCAAAGTATATGGAGTATATCTGCACTACTACCAATGTATATAGACTAGATCTGTGCTGCTAACCAGGTATATAGAGTAGATCTGTACTGCTACCAAGGTATATAGAGTAGATCTGTACTGCTGCCAATGTATATAGAGTAGATATATACTGCTACTGAGGTATATAGAGTAGATCTGTACTGCTACCAAGGTATTTAGAGTAGATCTGTACAGCTACCAAAGTCTATAGAGTAGATCTGTTCCTCTGCCAAGGTATATAGCGGAGATCTATACTGCTGCCAATGTGTATAGAGTAGATCTATACTGCTACCAAGGTATATAGAGTAGATATACTGTTACCAAGATATATAGAGTAGATCTATACTGCTACCAAGTTATATATAGTAGATATATACTGTTACCAAGATATATAGATTAGATCTATACTGCTACCAAGGTATATATATATTAGATATATACTGCTAACAGGATATGTAAAGGTATCACTTCCTGCACCTTTTCCCATCCAGTTAAAATTACTTTTTGTTACAGCCCTGGTTGTCATTATTTTGGTCTTCTCTCTGTTAATTTCAAACCCTATTCTGCCAGCCAATGATGACAGACATTATGTGGCGTCCTGTATCTTAGACATACTATCACCAAAGAACACAATGTCCACAGAATCCAGATCTTCTAGTTGAAAGCCCCATTGAACTACTTAATACCGTCATTGCCAGTACAACAGTTCCTCATTATGTCATCAATGGATGCCCCAAACAACAAAGGTGATACATCCCTATTTTACTCCCATGTTAATCGGGAACCACTCACTCCTTCCTCTGTAAGAATTGCACATGTACAGATATTATATAGATCGGTAATGATGTTACCGACTTTCTGCGATTTTCCCCATATTTCATGGTATACCATAAAAAACTATGTGTATGCTGTGGACTACCTTCCTGATGTCTATGAGATGCTAGTGGTTGTCGTTCTTCAACGTGCTCCTCAAGCAAAATTCTTAAAGTGAATATTTGGTCACGGCAACTCCTCATTTTCTGAATCCAGCCTGTTCTTCACACTATCTTTATACGCGGGATGTAATTTGACTATGGGGAATTTTGCGGAACAAAAGATTCAGACGGATTATATTATTACCAACACGGATGATAACAAGCGATAACACAAAAGTGAACGAAATATACGTACCAGAAAACAACAGAAGAGAGGAAGAAATAAATGAAATACTATTTGCAGACGACCAAGTTCTGATACATGAAACAACTGACGACCTACAAGAACATATCAACAGGCTAAACAACACTTGTAAACAATACAACATAAAGATCAACATAAGCAAAACCGAAGTAATGGCAATAGCGAGAAAGAAAGAAAAACTAAACATCATAATAGATAATACAACTTTGAAGCAAGTAGACAATTTTAAATATCTGGGTAGCACGTTAACACACGACAATAACCAAGAGACAGAGATAGATAGAAGGTGTAACAAAGCATGCCAAGTTATAGGCCAAGTATCAGCACTATTGAAAAACAAAGCAATAACTGCGGAAGCAAAAAGGGCAATATACAAATCAATTTTTCTACCAACTCTGAGTTATCAGTGCCAGAATTGGACGCTAGACTCTAGAACAGTAAGAAAGATAACGACCACCGAAATGAAATGTGTCAGAAGAATGACAGGAAACAGCTTAAGGGGCAGAGTAAGAAACACTGACCTGAGAAAGAAACTCGAAATTGAACCAGCCATCGAATACATAAAGAAACAACATATAAATTGGTTCAGCCACATAACAAGACAAAAAGAACTAACAATGACTCAAAGAGCCTTAAATAAACGCTACGAAAACGCCAGATTAAGAGGACGACCGAGAAAGAGATGGATAAAGGGAATACTAGAGTCAGTAGGAGGGATAACATCAGAAAAGGCCAACTGAAGAGCAAAGAATCGCAGATTGTTTCTCCCCTCGACGCCCACGGCAGCAGAGGAAGGATCGAAGAAGAAGAGGAAGAAAGATTCAGAATGTTTAGCATTCGACGGCAATAGCACTCATCGAAGATCTATACATGAGCATCTGCGTCGACGGCGGCGTCGATCAAAAGTTAAACAGTTTTCATCTATGAGCTGTTATTCCGTCAAGATTTACACGCTCTATTTATACAACTCATCACAGCTATCGTTTACAAAATGTGTGAATGAACAGAATATATCTTCCTCGACAGCATTACTTACCAACGGATTTAATGTATTACTTACCAACGGATTTTAATGTATTACTTACCAACGGATTTAATGCATTACTTACCAACGGATTTAATGTATTACTTACCAACGGATTTATTGTATTACTTACCAACGGATTTAATGTATTACTTACCAACGGATTTAATGTATTACTTACCAACGGATTTAATGTATTACTTACCAACGGATTTAATGTATTACTTACCAACGGATTTAATGTATTACTTACCAACGGATTTAATGTATTACTTACCAACGGATTTAATGTATTACTTACCAACGGATTTAATGTATTACTTACCAACGGATTTAATGTATTACTTACCAACGGATTTAATGTATTACTTACCAACACATTTAATGTATTACTTACCAACGGATTTAATGTATTACTTACCAACACATTAATGTATTACTTACCAACGGATTTAATGTATTACTTACCAACACATTTATTTTATTAATTACCAACGGATTTAATGTACTACTCATCATCATCATGTACCATGCCGGTTGACGTAGGCGATCATGTCCCTCCACAATCTTCTATCTACAGTGCATTGTATCAGTTCTGTTGTTGACTGTTTTCCATGCCATGACACCAAGCTATCCAGTATTTTCTCTCTTTGTCGTCAGCGATCTCTCTTTCCTTTTATTGTATGTTAATGTATTACTAACCAACGAATTTAATGTATTACTTACCAACAAATTTAATGTATTACTTACCAATGGATTTAATGTATTACTTACCAACACATTTAATGGATTACTTACCAACGGATTTAATGTATTACTTACCAACAAATTAATGTATTACTTACCAACAAATTTAATGTATTACTTACCAACACATTTAATGTATTACTTACCAAACACATTTAATGTATTACTTACCAATAGATTTAATGTATTACTTACTAACACATTTAATTAATTACATACCAACACTTTAATGTATTACATACCAACAGATTTAGTGCATTACTTCTCACAACCACTTTCGGAAGAAACGGAATTGATTAATTCTAAACAAATGGAATACTTTAGAAAAGATTAAATAGATCACTTCACAAAAGCTGAATATGTTTACTACTCAAAAAGTGGAGTTGTTTACTTCCGAAAAGGTGAAGTTCTTTACTTCCTAAAAGGTATATTTGTTTACTCCAAAAAAGATGTTTTGTTTACTTCCCAGAAGATGGATTTGTTAACTTCTTTAAAGGTGGTTTGTTTGCTTCCCAAAAGGTGGTTTGTTTGCTTCCCAAAAGGGGTTTTTTACTTCCCAAAAGGTGGTTTTTTACTTCACAAAAGATGGATTTGTTTACTTCACAAAACAATGGATTTGTTTACTTCACATAAGATGGATTTGTTTACTTCACAAAAGATGGATTTGTTTACTTCACAAAAGATGGATTTGTTTACTTCACAAAAGATGGATTTGTTTACTTCACAAAACAATGGATTTGTTTACTTCCCAAAGATGGATTTGTTTACTTCCCAAAAGATGGATTTGTTTACTTCCCAAAAGGTGGTTTGTTTACTTCACAAAAGATGGATTTGTTTACTTCCCAAAAGATGAATTTGTTTACTTCACAAAAAGTGGTTTGTTCACTTCACAAAATATGGATTTGTTTACTTCCCAAAAGGTGGTTTGTTTACTTCCCAAAATGTGGTTTGTTTACTTCCTAAAAGATGGTTTGTTTACATCCCAAAAGGTGGTTTATTTACTTCCCAAAAGGTTGTTTGTTTACTTCCCAAAAGGTTGTTTGTTTACTTCCCAAAACGTGGTTTGTTTACTTCCAAAAAAGGTGGTTTGTTTCCCTCCCAAAAAGGTGGTTTGTTTACTTCCCAAAACGTGGTTTGTTTACTTCCCAAAACGTCGTTTGTTTACTTCCCAAAACGTGGTTTGTTTACTTCCCAAAACGTGGTTTGTTTACTTCCCAAAACGTGGTTTGTTAACTTCCCAAAACGTGGTTTGTTTACTTCCCAAAACGTGGTTTGTTTACTTCCCAAAACGTGGTTTGTTTACTTCCCAAAAGGTGGTTTGTTTCCTTCCCAAAAGGTGGTTTGCTTACTTCACAAATGATGGATTTGTTTACTTCCTAACACATGGATTTGTTTCCTTCAAAAAAGATGGACTTGTTTACTTCACAAAAAGTGGTTTGTTTACTTCACAAAAGATAGATTTGTTTACTTCACAAAAGATGGATTTGCTTACTTCACAAAAGGTGGTTTGTTTACTTCACAAAAGATGGATTTGTTTACTTCACAAAAGATAGATTTGTTTACTTCACAAAAGATGATTTGTTAACTTCCCAAAAGGTGGTTTGTTTACTTCACAAAAGATGATTTGTTAACTTCCCAAAAGGTGGTTTGTTTACTTCACAAAAGATGATTTGTTAACTTCCCAAAAGGTGCTTTGTTTACTTCCCAAAAGATGGTTTGTTTACTTCACAAAAGATGGATTTGTTTACTTCACAAAAGATGGTTTGTTTACTTCAAAAAAGATGGTTTGTTTACTCTCCAAAAGGTGGTTTATTTACTTCCCAAAAGGTGGTTTATTTACTTCCCAAAAGATGGTTTGTTTACTTCCCAAAAGATGGTTTGTTTACTTCACAAAAGATGGATTTGTTTACTTCACAAGAGGTGGTTTGTTTACATCCCAAAAGATGGTTTGTTTACTTCCCAAAAGATGGTTTGTTTACTTCCCAAACGGTAGTTTATTTACTTCCCAAAAGATGGTTTGTTTACTTCCCAAAAGATGTTTGTTTACTTCCCAAAAGGTGGTTTGTTTACTTCCCAAAAGATGGTTTGTTTACTTCCCAAAAGGTGGTTTATTTACTTCCCAAAAGATGGTTTGTTTACTTCCCAAAAGGTGGTTTGTTTACTTCCAAAAGATGGTTTGTTTACTTCCCAAAAGGTGCTTTGTTTACTTCACAAAAGGTGCTTTGTTTACTTCACAAAAGATGGATATATTTACTTCCAAAAGGTGGTTTATTTACTTCCCAAAAGGTGGTTTGTTTACTTCACAAAAGATGGATTTGTTTACTTCCCAAAAGGTGGTTTATTTACTTCCCAAAAGGTGGTTTGTTTACTTCACAAAAGACGGATTTGTTTACTTTCCAAAAGCTGGATTTGTTTACTTCACAATATAGCAAGGAATGTATAGCTAATTGTATATAATAGCCTGGAATGTATAACTAATTGTATAGCAGGGAATGTATAGCTATAGCTCGTTTCAAATCACGTGCCCAACTTCAAAACGCTATTACTCAGTAACCGTTTGTTAAAAACTGTTGAAATTTTCCAAATGTTATTAGAATGCAAAAGACCCTTTAAATGTATATTTAACAAATATCTTGCAGCTGCAGTTTTCTTAAAGCGGCGAATTTCTTTGATGTTTGTCAAAATTGTAAATTGTGAACCCCTAAATAATAGAAATTACCGTAGTTGCTGGTCTATGATTAATTTTCACTAGGTAAAGGCGTGGCCGTAATGGGGAAATAACCTAATAAGACAAAACACCAGGAGAATTATTGTCTTCTCAGTTCGAGGACGGACGATAATATCAAGGTATTCATGTATGTCCAATTTTCATAGTTGTGTGGTCCTGATAAGGACCGTTTGTTGAACTAATTTAAGGTAATATAGGGGCCAACATTGTGGGGGCTATATACTTTCATTCTGAATCAGACGAGTCTAAAAGATTAGTAACTGTTTGGGGTTGAACATTCCACAAACCATCATTTTTCCAATATTCCTCTTCCTGTTTTAAGACGTGGTCTTCACATTTAGCCCAATAATCTTTGTCTATATTTAATAAAGCGAGATTAGCAAGAGTCTTTACATCGCATATTTTGAATGTTGTATTTTCATCTGCCACTTGTCCTTTTAATTTTGCCCAGATTAGTTATATTGGATTTAAATGAGCATGGTAATGTGGCAGCCTCAAACTTATATGACCGTGCTCTTGGATAATCTTATCTATTTGAAAAATCTTTGTACTTTGTTTTTGCTTTACTAGAGATAGTAATTCAGGTTTTAAGTACATGTTATTAAATTGTATGTGCTCCTTTGTGAGCCATATCTTAATAGCATCTTTTGTACTGGATGACGTCGGGACTTTATCTTCAAGTGCAACAATGTTGTGGTATGCTGCATTGTCCATTATTAGGCAAGATGGTCGATCTAGTGATGGGAGAACAGAATTTTCAATCCAATGTCTAAATATGTGACCATTCATCTGAGAGTGATAATCCCGATTGTCTATGGATTTTGAAAGAAAAATGAGCTCTGCATTCTGTATTAGTCCATGTTGTCGACTACCTGCATGAGCAATTATCAAGCGCTGTCCTTTGCTGCTAGGTATTAATCTCTTAATCTTTCCATCTGATGACTGCCATTCCCTTTGGTTAGTGTGGTGAGCATTGATCCATGTTTCATCCAAGTACACAATATCATAACCTTGCTTATGTCATATGATCTAATGCCATGTGAACTCTGCATGTCATCTGATCTAATGTCATCTGAACCCTGCATGTCATCTGATCTAATGTCATCTGAACTCTGCATGTCATCTGATCTAATGTCATCTGAACCCTGTATGTCATATGGACTCTGCATGTCATCTGATCTAATGTCATCTGAACCATGCATGTCATCTGATCTAATATCATCCGAACCATGCATGTCATCTGAACCCTGCATGTCATCTGAACTCTGCAGGTCTTCTGATCTAACTTGATCTGAACTCTGACTTCCGGGAGTTTATTGTATTCTGATTGTCGCTTAATGAGCTCTGCATCATTCATGTGGTGGACGTGCCATCACCAGAACAATCTTCTTAGAATTTGAGGATCAGTCTCACTTGTCAACTATTATTGATAGTCTTCTATTACAACATCAGTCTCACTTTTCAACTATTATTGATAGTCTTCTATTCCAGGATTAGTCTCACTTCTCAGCTGTATTGATAGTCTTCTATTCCAACATCAGTCTCACTTGTCAACTAGTATTGATAGTCTTCTATTCCAACATCAGTCTCACTTGTCAACTAGTATTGATAGTCTTCTATTCCAACATCAGTCTCACTTGTCAACTTGTATTGATAGTCTTCTATTCCAACATCAGTCTCACTTCTCAGCTATTATTGATAGTCTTCTATTCCATGATTAGTCTCACTTGTCAACTTGCATTGATAGTCTTCTATTCCAACATCAGTCTCACTTGTCAACTAGTATTGATAGTCTTCTATTCCAACATCAGTCTCACCTGTCAACTTGTATTGATAGTCTTCTATTCCATGATTAGTCTCACTTGTCAACTTGTATTGATAGTCTTCTATTCCAACATCAGTCTCACTTATCAACTAGTATTGATAGTCTTCTATTCCAACATCAGTCTCACTTCTCAGCTATTATTGATAGTCTTCTATTCCAATATCAGTCTCACTTCTCAGCTATTATTGATAGTCTTCTATTCCAACATCAGTCTCACTTCTCAGCTATTATTGATAGTCTTCTATTCCAACATCAGTCTCACTTGTCAACTTGTATTGATAGTCTTCTATTCCAACATCAGTCTCACTTCTCAGCTATTATTGATAGTCTTCTATTCCAACATCAGTCTCACTTGTCAACTTGTATTGATAGTCTTCTATTCCAACATCAGTCTCACTTCTCAGCTATTATTGATAGTCTTCTATTCCAACATCAGTCTCACTTCTCAGCTATTATTGATAGTCTTATATTCCATGATCAGTCTCACTTGTCAACTTGTATTGATAGTCTTCTATTCCAACATCAGTCTCACTTCTCAGCTAGTATTGATAGTCTTCTATTCCAACATCAGTCTCACTTCTCAGCTATTATTGATAGTCTTCTATTCCAATATCAGTCTCACTTCTCAGCTATTATTGATAGTCTTCTATTCCATGATCAGTCTCACTTCTCAGCTATTATTGATAGTCTTCTATTCCATGATCAGTCTCCCTTCTCAGCTAGTATTGATAGTCTTCTATTCCAATATCAGTCTCACTTCTCAGCTATTATTGATAGACTTCTATTCCATGATCAGTCTCACTTCTCAGCTATTATTGATAGTCTTCTATTCCATGATCAGTCTCACTTCTCAGCTAGTATTGATAGTCTTCTATTCCAACATCAGTTTCACTTCTCAACTATTATTGATTGTCTTCTATTCCATGATCAGTCTCACTTCTCAGCTATTATTGATAGTAAAGTAAAGATAAGTTAGATGACTTGAACCGGCGTCTTAGCACGCGAGTTTCCACCCATATGTGCACGGCCTCCTATCCAGAAATGTTCGGAGATTTCTAGATAGCGTTGCTTCAAGCATCGAAACTCAGATGCGAGGCGACATTCCTCACCTTCCCAGGGAAAAATCCTGGTACCTATTTCTGCCAAAGTCTAGGTCGACTGTGGGGGTATTTTTTTCCCAACCACAAGTACAATTCATGCTCTTCCCAGGGAATCGAACACGGGTTGTCCGAACGTCGTTAGTCCAGTCGGGTGGTTTTCCCAACTAGGTACCAAGGCCCCCGCGTCTTTAGACTATTGCACACGAGAATGACAGGCTACTAGACTATTGCAAACAGGGGAGGACAAGCTACTAGACTATTACAAAAAGAGGGTGACAGGCTACTGGACTATTACAAACAACGGATGACAGGCTGCTAAACTATTAAAAATAGAAAATGAAAGGCAACTAGACTATTACAAACAGAGTTGACAGGCTCCTAGACTATTAGAAACAGGGCATGGAAGGCCACTAGACTATTATAAACAGAGGATAACAGATAATAGACTATTGCAAAGTTGAAGTAACATGCAACTAGACTTAAAATAACAGTCATGCTACTAGACTACTACAAAAGGTATGACACACTACTAGACCTTCACAAAATGGTGTGACTGGCTACTAGACTATTGATACATTGGATGATAGGCTACTAGTCTATTACAAACAGCGGATGACAGGCTATTAGTCTATTACAAACAGCTGATGACAGGCTACTAGTCTATTACAAAAAGCGGATGACAGGCTATTAGTCTATTACAAACAGATAATGAAACGCTACTAGACTAATACAAACAGAGGATGAAAGCCTACTAGACTATTACAGATAGAGGCGACATGCCGCTAGACTATAATAAACAGAGGACGACAGCCTACTAGACTAATACAAACAGAGGATGACAGCCTACTAGACTATTACAAATAAAGGTGACATGGAGCTAGACTATTACAATGAAAATGATAAGCGACTAGACTATTACAAACAGGGATGATAGGATACTAGACGATTACAAACAGGAGATGACAGACTACTAGAGTATTACAGACAGAGATGTCAGACTTTTAGACTATTGCACACGAGAATGTCAGGGTACTAGACTATTACAAAAGAGGATGACAGGTCCATAGACTATTACAAACAGGGAATGACAGTCTAATAGACTATTACAAACACGGGGATGACAGTCTACTAGACAATTACAAACAGAGGATGACACGCTACTAGACTATTACAAACAGGGGATGAAAGGGCAATAGACTATTACAAAAAGAGGATGACAGGCCCATAGACTATTACAAACAGGGAATGACAGTCTACTAGACTATTACAAACACGGGATGACAGTCTACTAGACAATTACAAACAGAGGATGACACGCTACTAGACTATTACAAACAGGAGATGACAGACTACTAGAGTATTACAGACAGAGATGTCAGACTTTTAGACTATTGCACACGAGAATGTCAGGGTACTAGACTATTACAAAAAGAGGATGACAGGTCCATAGACGATTACAAACAGGGAATGACAGTCTACTAGACTATTACAAACACGGGATGACAGTCTACTAGACAATTACAAACAGGGGATGACAGGTAGTCCAGTCGGGTGGTTTTTCCAACTAGGCTACCGAGGCCCCCGTCTCTTTAGACTATTGCACACGAGAATGACAGGCTACTAGACTATTACAAACAGCGGATGACAGGCTACTAAACTATTAAAAACAGAGAATGAAATGCCACTAGACTATTGCAAGCAGGGGATGACAAGGTACTAGACTATTGCAAACAGAGGGTGACAGGCTACTGGACTATTACAAACAGCGGATGACAGGCTAATAAACTATTAAAAACAGAGAATTAAAGGCCACTAGATTATTGCAAACAGGGGATGACAAGCTACTAGACTATTACAAAAAGAGGGTGACAGGCTACTAGACTATTAGAAACAGAGCATGGAAGGCCGCTAGACTATTATAAAACAGAGGATGACAGATAGTAGACTATTGCAAAGTTGAAGTGACATGCAACTAGACTTACAATAACAGTCATGCTACTAGACTATTACAAAGAGGGGTGACACACTACTAGACCTTCACAAACTGGGGTGACTGGCTACCAGATTATTGGAAACAAAAGTGCACGACTTCTAGACTATTACAGATGGGGCAAACATGCTTACAAACTGGGGTGACAAGCTGCTAGACTATTACAAAGGATGACTATTACAAACAGCGTATGACAGCCTACTATTCTATTACAGAGGATGACAGACTACTAGACTATTGCAAACATAGGGTGACAGCCTACTAGACTATTACAAGTAGACAATTGACAGACTATTAGACTTACAAACAGAGGATGACAGGCTATTAGACTATTAAAAACTGCGGATGACAAACTATTAGACTATACAAAATGGGGTGACTGTCTACTATAGCACGTTTCAAATCACGTGCCCAATTTCAAAACGCTATTACTCAGTAATCGTTTGTTAAAAACTGTTGAAATTTTCCAAATGTTATTAGAATGCAAAAGACCCTTTAAATGTATATTTAACAAATATCTTGCAGCTGCAGTTTTCTTAAAGCGGCGAATTTCTTTGATGTTTGTCAAAATTGTAAATTGTGAACCCCTAAATAATAGAAATTACCGTAGTTGCTGGTCTATGATTAATTTTCACTAGGTAAAGGCGTGGCCGTAATGGGGAAATAACCTAATAAGACAAAACACCAGGAGAATTATTGTCTTCTCAATTCGAGGACGGACGATAATATCAAGGTATTCATGTATGTCCAATTTTCATAGTTGTGTGGTCCTGATAAGGACCGTTTGTTGAACTAATTTAAGGTAATATAGGGGCCAACATTGTGGGGGCTATATACTTTCATTCTGAATCAGACGAGTCTAAAAGATTAGTAACTGTTTGGGGTTGAACATTCCACAAACCATCATTTTTCCAATATTCCTCTTCCTGTTTTAAGACGTGGTCTTCACATTTAGCCCAATAATCTTTGTCTATATTTAATAAAGCGAGATTAGCAAGAGTTTTACATCGCATATTTTGAATGTTGTATTTTCATCTGCCACTTGTCCTTTTAATTTTGCCCAGATTAGTTATATTGGATTTAAATGAGCATGGTAAGGTGGCAGCCTCAAACTTATATGACCGTGCTCTTGGATAATCTTATCTATTTGAAAAATCTTTGTCCTTTGTTTTTGCTTTACTAGAGATAGTAATTCAGGTTTTAAGTACATGTTATTAAATTGTATGTGCTCCTTTGTGAACCATATCTTAATAGCATCTTTTGTACTGGATGACGTCGGGACTTTATCTTTAAGTGCAACAATGTTGTGGTATGCTGCATTGTCCATTATTAGGCAAGATGGTCGATCTAGTGATGGGAGAACATAATTTTCAATCCAATGTCTAAATATGTGACCATTCATCTGAGAGTGATAATCCCGATTGTCTATGGATTTTGAAAGAAAAATGAGCTCTGCATTCTGTATTAGTCCAAGTTGTCGACTACCTGCATGAGCAATTATCAAGCGCTGTCTTTGCTGCTAGGTATTAATCTCTTAATCTTTCCATCTGATGACTGCCATTCCCTTTGGTTAGTGTGGTGAGCATTGATCCATGTTTCATCCAAGTACACAATATCATAACCTTGCTTGCGCACCTCTTTTACTTCACGTAAGTACTTGCTTCTCATGACTACTATATGTGGCTTCTCACAGATGATGTTTCGTCCATTGGAATACTTTCTGAATGTAAAGCCTGCAGCTCTCACATTCCTCCATAATGTAGACTTTGATATTACAATACTGTTGTTCTTTTTCAGCGATACTTTTAATTTTCTTATTGTAACAGTTTCATTCATACCCAACATTTTGCGAATTTCACTTCTAATAAGTTCACTGTCGAAATTATCCAACATTTTGCTCTTCCTTGTGATTTTGTATATTTTGAACATTGACGGTCACGTGCTTGAATCCAGCGATTAAATGACCGTTTAGATAAATCCAAAATGTGTCTTGTCCTATTCTCAGGGTTTTCTAAAGAATGAAATAATCTTCCTCGTTTAGCCTCTTTGCAAAAATAGTCATACATTTATATTGCGATGTTTTGTAAACTGTAGAATTTCATTTTAAGACTCATGATAAATGTTATTGTTCCACGTGTCCACCTATGAATGAACGGAAATGGAACACACAATTTCTCGTGTTTTTTACAAGTGTCTAATTGTGTCAAAAAACCACGGCGAAAGCGTGCAAACACATCAATTTTGCCGTGTATGGATTTTTACTCGCTATTTTTAACTTAAAATACTGTAAACATTAAGTTTTGACTACATCAATGGGTCGTTATAAATTTATATAAATCAAATAAGCAGCAATAATAACCAAATGTTTTTTTTAATGAAATTAATTCCCTGTTGGGTTCTAATCATTATAACTTTACATGCAAATTTTGAACAACTTACAACAAGCGGTTAAAAAGCTATCGATTTTAAAAGTTGGGCACGAGTTATGAAACAAGCTATAGACTATTTCATACATTGGATGACAGGCTACTACTCTATTACAAACAACGGATGATAGGCTAATAGGTTACTTCAAACAGAGGATGACAGGCTACAGGATTATTAAAAACGGTGCATGACAGGCTATTAGTCTATTACAAACAGATGATGAAATGCTACTAGACTAATACAAACAGAGGATGAGAGCCTACTAGACTATTACATATAGAGGCGACATGCAGCTAGACTATAACAGAGGATGACAGCCTACTAGACTAATACAAACAGATGATGATAGCCTACTAGACTATTACAAATAAAGGTGACATGGAGCTAGACTATTACAAATGAAAATGATAAGCGACTAGACTATTACAAACAGGGGTGATAAGATACTAGACTATTACAAACAGGAGATGACAGACTACTAGAGTATTACAGACAGATGATGACAGACTTTTAGACTATTGCACACGAGAATGTCAGGGTACTAGACTATTACAAAAAGAGGATGACAGGTCCATAGACTATTACAAACAGGGGATAACAGTCTACTAGACTATTACAAACAGAGGATGACAGCCTACTAGACTATTACAAATAAAGGTGACATGGAGCTAGACTATTACAAATGAAAATGATAAGCGACTAGACTATTACAAACAGGGGTGATAAGATACTAGACTATTACAAACAGGAGATGACAGACTACTAGAGTATTACAGACAGAGATGACAGACTTTTAGACTATGCACACGAGAATGTCAGGGTACTAGACTATTACAAAAAGAGGATGACAGGTCCATAGACTATTACAAACAGGGGATGACAATCTACTAGACTATTACAAACAGAGGATGACACACTACTAGACAATTACAAACGGGATGAAAGGGCAATAGACTATTACAAACAGAGGATGACAGGCTATTAGACTATTACAACAGACGATGGCAGGCTATTAGACTATTACAAATAGAGATGTAAGATTCTTACAAAAATAGGTGATAGTCTACTAGACGTTGAATTAGCCGATTGTGTTACTGAAGTTTTACAATCCAGGAAATTAATACAGATAAAATGTTAATTGATGGGGATAGTGCTAAAAGATACAATCCAGGAAATTAATACAGATAAAATGTTAATTGATGGGGCCAGTGCTAAAAGTTTCAATCCAGGAAATTAATACAGATAAAATGTTAATTGATGGAGCCAGTGCTAAAAGTTTCAATTTTGAGTTTCTGGAAAATGTTTTTTTCATTTGTTATCTCCGCAAATATCCTCTCAATAAATACTCTACAATTTATGTTAGATAAACTATAAATATTGTGATAGTTAAAACAATTTATGTTTGATAAACTATAAATATTGTGGTAGTTAAAACAATTTATGTTTGATAAACTATAAATATTGTGATAGTTACAACAATTTATGTTTGATAAACTATAAATATTGTGGTAGTTAAAACAATTTATGTTTGATAAACTATAAATATTGTGATAGTTAAAACAATTTATGTTTGATAAACTATAAATATTGTGATAGTAAAAACAATTTATGTTTGATAAACTATAAATATTGTGGTAGTTAAAACAATTTATGTTTGATAAACTATAAATAATGTGATAGTTAAAACAATTTATGTTTGATAAACTATAAATATTGTGATATTTAAAACAATTTATGTTTGATAAACTATACATATCTTGATAGTTAAAATATCGACGGCAAACAATTGTTCCTTGTAAATTATTGAGTAAAACTAGAACGGACAAATTTGTTTACAAAAAAAAAACAAATATTTATTTTCTCATCATTCTACAGAGTGGGCACATACATATCATAAGATATGCGTGTGCACGTGAACAAGACAAGACTGTGTATAAATGTTTCTAATTTATTGAATTACAAATTCCAGAAAATATACAGTTTATAATAAACGGGAAAAAGATAGGTACACAAACACACGTCCTTTAATCTCCATATCAAGTGCCCTGAAGATAAGTAGACCGATGAATCTCTGACTATTTTCAAGCACACATCGTATGAATCTTAACTTCTTTACTCCGCCGACGATGATATCGTGTGTATTATCAAGATTTACTGTAAACACCGACAATGTGTAGATTCTATATAAGAGAGCAAGAAATGTTAACCCTTAGTTTAGGTCCCCTGAACCTGAAACGAGAATTTCTTCGGTAGAAAATCAGCCATCATAACACTATGTAAACATGATTAAATCAGGATTGCTATGGCGTTCTTTTCTGGAAGTGGCGAAAGAGCGCGTCACTATCATCTTGACCAGGAAAATGATCTCAGCTTCTAATTTATTTTGTTTGAAAATTGTTGTCTTCTAACCGTAAGTCAATGGGATAAACCCCAACAATGGCGGAATTCTATGGATATCGTCGTTTGTTGATTTCTTTTCAGCATACGTGAATGCGGTCTTGGCTTTGTTATTTGCTACGAGTCAGTTTAATAATCACTATTTAATTAAGGTTTTGTGTATTTTTTTAATATTAATTTTGTCACGAAATAGTAAACACGGTTCACAGGTGGGAATTTTAAAATCATTTTCCATAGAAAATAAACACTCGACCGTTCCGATTATTGAAACCATGTTTTCATTATTGGTAGACGAACTATTCGGCTACATTGATAACCTGGATAACAGTTTTAACATGGAGACTCTACCCTGTCCTCAAGTACACATACACATTCGGAGAGAGTGGAAATAATATGAAAAGAAATAGGAAAAGTACACGAATAGTTGTGATTAATGGTGAATAGGGCTTGCCTTGAGGTAATAATACACTGCTGAATCTCCAAAGCATCATGTCATCTCATGCTATGCCTTTATTTCTAAATGTGTTTGATCGTGGCCCACGGAGATTAATTCCTTATTCAATTACTTCCACACTGACCACATCATTCTCTGTGATCCCATGACTTCCACACTGACCACATCATTCTCTGTGATCCCATGACTTCCACACTGACCACATCATTCTCTGTGATCCCATGACTTCCACACTGACCCCATCATTCTCTGTGATCCCATGACTTCCACACTGACCACATCATTCTCTGTGATCCCATGACTTTCACACTGACCACATCATTCTCAGTGATCCCATGACTTCCACACTGACCACATCATTCTCAGTGATCCCATGACTTCCACACTGACCACATAATTCTCTGTGATCCCATGACTTCCACACTGACCACATCATTCTCTGTGATCTCAGGACTTCCACATTGACCACATCATTCTCTGTGATCCGATGACTTCCACATTGACCATGTCATTCTCAGTGATCCCATGACTTCCACACTGACCACGTCCTTCTCTGTGATCCCATGACTTCCACATTGACCATGTCATTCTCTGTGATCCCACGACTTCCACATTGACCATGTCATTCTCAGTGATCTCATGCCTGCTACACTGACCACATTACTCTGAGTGATCCCATGACTTCCACACTGACCACATCATTCTGTGAGATCGCATGACTGCAACACTGACCACGTCATTCTCTGTGATCCCATGATTGCCACACTGATCACATTACTCTGAGAGATCTCATGACTGCCACACTGACCACGTTACTCTGAGTGATCTCAAGATTGCTACACTGACCACGTCATTTTCAGTGGTGATCTCATGATTTGCACAATGACCACGTTACACTGTGATCACGTGACTGTTACACTGACCACGTTACTCTGAGTGATCACATGACTGCTACACTAACCACGTCATTCTCAGTGATCACATGACTGCTACACTGACCACGTCATTCTCAGTGATCTCATGACTGCTACACTGACAACGTCGTTGTCAGTGATTTCATGACTGCTACACTGACCACGTCATTCTCAGTGATTTCATGACTGCTACACTGACCACGTCATTCTCCGTGATTTCATGACTGCTACACTGACCACGTCATTCACAGTGATCACATGACTGCTACACTGACCACGTCATTCACAGTGATCTCATGACTGCTACACTGACCACGTCATTCACAGTGATCTCATGACTGCTACACTGACCACGTCATTCACAGTGATCTCATGACTGCTACACTGACCACGTCATTCACAGTGATCTCATGACTACTACACAGACTACGTCACTCTGAGTGATTCCATGACTTTCACACTGATCAACTCATTCTCAGTGATCTCATGACTGCTACACTGACCACGTCATTCTCAGTGATCTCATGACGGCAACACTGACCACGTCATTCTCCGTGATTTCATGACTGCTACACTGGCCACGTCATTCCCAGTGATCTCATGAATGCTACACTGACCACGACAATGTCAGTGATCCCATGACTGCAACACTGACCACGTCATTCTCAGTGATCGCATAACTGTAACACTGACCACGTCATTCCCAATGGTCACATGATTGCCACACTGTCCACGTTACTCTGAGTGATCTCATGTCTACTACACTGACCACGTCATTCTGAGTGATCTGTGATCCCATGACGGCAACACTAACCACGTCATTCCCAGTGATCTCATGAATGCTACACTAACCACGTCATTCCCAGTGATCTCGTGACTGCAACACTAACCACGTCATTCCCAGTGATCTCATGACTGCTACACTAACCACGTCATTCCCAGTGATCTCATGACTGCTACACTAACCACTTCATTCCCAGTGATCTCATGACTGCAACACTGACCACGTCATTCCCAGTGATCTCATGACTGCAACACTAACCACGTCATTCCCAGTGATCTCATGACTGCTACACTAACCACGTCATTCCCAGTGATCTCATGACTGCTACACTAACCACGTCATTCCCAGTTATCTCATGACTGCAACACTAACTACGTCATTCCCAGTGATCTCATGACTGCAACACTGACCACGTCATTCCCAGTGATCTCACGACTTCCACAATGACTACTTCATTCTCAGTGATCTCATTAATTCCACACTGACCACGTCTTTCTCAGTTATTCCATGAGTGCCACACCCACCACGTTGCACTGAGTGATCTCATGACTGCTACACTGACCACGTTACTTTGAATGATAACATGACTGCTACACTGAGCACGTCATTCACAGCGATGTCAAGACTACTACACTGACTATGTTACTCTGAGTGATCTCATGACTGCTACACTGTCCACGTTACTTTGAGTGATCTCATGACTGCTACACTGACCACGTCATTCACAGTGATCACGTGACTACTACACTGACCACGTTACTCTGAGTGATCTCATGACTACTACACTGACCACGTCATTGTGTTGGGGTCTGGGCATTGATGCTGGGCTGTGTAGGTGTCTGGACTAGATGATGGGCTATGTGGGGGTCTTAACATCAATGATGGGCTGTGTGGAGGTCTGGAATTGGATGATGGCTTTGTGGGGGTCTGGACATGAATAATGCGCTGTTTGGGGGTCTGGACATGGATAATGGGATGTGAAGGTCTGGACATGGATGATGGACTGTGTGGAGGTCTGGACATGGATGATGGGCCGTGTGGGGGTCTGGACATGAATGATGGGATGTGCCGAGGTCTGGACATGGATTATGGGCTGTGTGGAGGTCTGAACATACATGATTGGTTGTGTGGGGGTCTGGACATGGATGATGAGCTGTGTTGAGGTCTGGACATGGATGATGAGATGTGTGGGGGTCTGGACATGGATGATGGGCTGTGTGGGGGTCTGGCCATGGATGATAAGATGTGTGGGGGTCTGGACATGAATGATGGGCTGTGTTGAGGTCTGGACAGGGATGATGGGCTGTGTGGGTGTCTGGCAATGGATTATTGGCTGTGTGGAGGTCTGGACATGGACGATGGGCTGTGTGGGGGTCTGGACATGGACGATGGGCTGTATGGGTTCTGGACATGGATGATGGTTGTGTGGGGGTCTGGACATGGACGATGGGCTGTGTGGGGGTCTGGACATGGACGATGGGCTGTGTGGGTGTCTGGCAATGGATTATTGGCTGTGTGGAGGTCTGGACATGGACGATGGGCTGTGTGGGGGTCTGGACATGGACGATGGGCTGTGTGGGGGTCTGGACATGGATGATGGGTTGTGTGGGGGTCTTGACATGAATGATGTGCTGTGTGGGTGTCTGGGCATTAATGTTGGGCTGTGTTGAGGTCTGGACATGGATGATGTGCTGTGTGGGGGAATGGACATGGATGATGTGCTGTGTGGGGGTCTTGACATGAATGATGGGCTGTGTTAAGGTCTGGACAGGGGTGATGGGCTGTGTGGGGGTCTGAACATGGACGATGGGCTGTGTGGGGGTCTGGACATGGATGATGTGCTGTGTGGGGGTCTGGACATGGACGATGGGCTGTGTGGGGGTCTTGACATGAATGATGGGCTGTGTGGGTGTCTGGCAATGGATTATTGGCTGTGTGGAGGTCTGGACATGGACGATGGGCTGTGTGGGGGGTCTGGCAATGGATTATTGGCTGTGTGGAGGTCTGGACATGGACGATGGGCTGTGTGGGGGTCTGGACATGGATGATGGGCTGTTTGGGGGTCTGGACATGGAGGATGGGCTGTGTGGGGGTCTTGACATGAATGATGGGCTGTGTGGGTGTCTGGCAATGGATTATTGGCTGTGTGGAGGTCTGGACATGGACGATGGGCTGTGTGGGGGTCTGGCAATGGATTATTGGCTGTGTGGAGGTCTGGACATGGACGATGGGCTGTGTGGGGTCTGGACATGGATGATGGGCTGTGTGGGGTCTGGCAATGGATTATTGGCTGTGTGGAGGTCTGGACATGGACGATGGGCTGTGTGGGGGTCTGGACATGGATGATGGGCTGTGTGGGGTCTCGACATAGATGATGGTCTGTGTGTGGGTCTGAACATGAATGATGTGCTGTGTGGGTGTCTGGGCATTAATGATGGTCTGTGTTGAGGTCGGGACATGGATGATGGGCTGTGTGGAGGTCAGGACATGGATGATGGGCTGTGTGGGGGTATCGCCATGGATGATGGACTGTGTGGAGATCTGGACATGAATGATGGGCTTCGTGGGGGTAAGGACATGGATGATGGGCTGTGTGGGGGTATCGCCATGGATGATGGACTGTGTGGAGATCTGGACATGAATGATGGGCTGTGTGAGGGTCTGGACATGAATGATGGTTTTGTGGGAGTCTCAACATGGTTGATGGGCTGTGTGGGGTCTGGGCATGGATGATAGGCTGTGTGGGGGTCTGGACATAGATGATGGGTTGTGTGAGGGTTGGACATGAATGATGGTCTGTGTTTGGTGACTGGACATGGATGATGGGCTGTGTGGAGGTCTGGACATGGCTGATGTGCTGTGTGGGTGTCTGGAAATGGATGATGGGCTGTGTGTGGGTCTGGCCATGGATTATGGGCTGTGTATAGGTCTAGACATGTATGATATGCTGTGAGGGTGTCTGGACATGGATGATGGGTTGTATTGAGGTCTGGACACGGATTATGGGCTGTGTGGGAGTCTGGACATGAATTATGGGCTGTGTGTGGGTCTGGACATGGATAATGTGCTGTGTGGGGTTCTGGCCATGGATGATGGGCTGTGTGGGGGTCTAGACATGGATGATGGGCTGTGCGGGGCTTTGGACATGGATGATGCGCTGTATGGGGGTATGGCCATGGATGATGGGCTGTGTGGGGGTCTCGACATGGATGACGGGCTGTGTGGTGGTATGGACATGAGGGATGGGCTGTGTGGGGGTCTCGACATAAATGATGTTCTGTGTGGGGGTCAGGACATGGATGATGGGCTGTGTTGAGGTCTGGCTATGGATGATGGGCTGTGTGGGGGTCTGGACATGAATGATGGACTGTGTGGGGGTCTGGACATGGATGAATGACTATGTGGAGGTCTGGACATGGATGGTGGCCTGTGTCGGAGTCTGGACATGGATGATGGGCTGTGTGATGGTCTGGACGTGGCTGATGGGCTGTATGGGGTCTGGACATGGATGATGCTCTGTGTGGGGGTCTGGACTTGGATGATGGGCTGTGTGGTGGTCTGGACATGGATGATGGGCTGTGTGGGGGTCTGGACATGGATGATGGGCTGTGTCGGGGTCTGGACATGGATGATAGGCTTGTGGGGGTCTGGACATGGATGATGGGCTGTGTGGGGGTCCGGACATGGATGATGGGCTGTGTGGGGGTCTGGACATGGATGATGGTCTGTGTGAGGGTGTAGACATGGATGATGGGCTGTGTGGGGGTCTGGACATGAATGATAAGCTGAATAGTTATGGGAACATGGTCCATAAACTGTGAGGTGATCGGGACAAGGAATGTAAACTTTATGGACATCGGGTAACACAACGCTTGGATGTAGATTGTATTCTAACGTGCCCGTTTTGCCTCTAGAATTATTTTCTTTTTGAACAATAGTGTTCGATAGTTGTTTTTCATCCTGAGTCTATTTCTCCTGTTAGTGAATTGTCGTTTGTCACTAGATTTCCTAGGTATTGGTATACCTCTAATTATTTTAGTCGCCTGCCTAAATACATATAATCAAACAAACATTAACAAAAGTTTCCTATTTACAAAAGAAAATTGAATGATCACTGTCAGGGATTATTTTCGATTCAAATAAAAAAATAATAATGTTTCAAGAAAACTCCTGAGCATTTATAAGATGTCGAGAGCTGTCTGTTTTGTGTGACATCATCATTCATCATTGAGTGCCGTCTCCGCATCGAAGATTGGCTACCATGGAGCGCCATTCCACTCTGTCTCTTGCTTTGATGGTGCAGATTGTCATAGACTGACTTGTCCATCTTTTGATGTTACTAGTCCATGTTAGTCTTGGTCTGCTCTGCCTATTTACCTTGCATTTTCCCTTCCAATATTACTTTTATTAGTTGTGTCTTTTAACATGACCCAAAAATTTCATTTGTCTTGCTCTAATTTTGTTTAATAGTTCTCCTTTCATTTTTAGTTGTTTTAAAACTTCATCGTTTATTTTCTTTTCCTTCCATCCAATTCTACCTATTCTTCTATAAATCCCGCATTTCAAAGGCTTCAATTCTCTGTTCTGTTTTCTTGTCTAATGTCCATGTTTCTGCACCATACAAGAATATTGAGAAGATGTAACATTTTTCTATTCTTAGTTTTAGCCCTGGTGTTATTTGTTTTGATGTTAATATATTTTTCATGGCATTGAAATTACGTTTTGCCATACCTATTCTTTTATTTATTTCAGTTGTACATTTTCCATCACTGGTTATAGTATGTCCAAGGTAGTTGTAGTTCTGAACTGTCTCTAGATGTATTCCTTCCACTTTGATATTTATTTGTAGGTCTTGAGAATTTTCTTTGCTTATGATCATAGTTTCAGTATTCTTGATATTCATATCTATATTTTTCCATATTTTTTGCTTGTTATGTTTATTACATTAAGTAATTGTTGTAGATGTTTAGGATTTTCTGCTAGTAGTACAGTATCATCAGCATATCTTAGGTTATTGATTATCTTCCCATTAATGTTAAGGCCTGGCATCTCTATGATGTTTTTAAAGATTTGCTCAGTGTATAGATTGAACAAGCTTGGTGATAGGATGTATCCTTGGCTTACTCCTCTTTTTATATCAATGGGTGTAGAGTTCTCCTTGTTGTATTTTATTATTGCTGTTTGCTCTCAGTACAAATTACATATTAGTCGTATGTCTGTGTCATCCAGATTTATATCTTTTAGGCAGTCTATAAGTTGATTATGGTGTATTCTATCAAATGTTTGGTGTAGTCTATGAAGCAGGCATATATTGGTTTGTTTACTCCTATGTACTTACAATCAATATCCTCATGCTCAATATGGCTTCTTTTGTCCCACTGTTTTTCCTGAATCAAAATTGCTGCTCATCTAATTCAGTATTAATTTTATTCTGAATCCTTCCTTGTAAAACTTTAGTAAAATTTTGTTTACCTGGCTCATTAGGCTTATTGTTCTAAAATCACTGCATTCAACTGCATCATTCTTTTTAGGCAATGCAATGAAAGTTGGTGTTTTTAGTTCATTTGGTATGTATCCTGTAAGGTATATGTCATTGCATATGTCTGTGATCAATTCAATGCCAACATCTTCTAGTACCTGTATCATCTCTATCTGTATATTGTCAGGTCCTGCTGCTTTTCCCTTTTTACTTGTTTTTATAGCTTTTTCTACTTTAGATTTTAGGATTTTATAGCTGGGTGTACATTTTAAAAATGGTTTTTTGACCTTTTCGTCATGAAATAATTCTGTTATGTATTCCTGCCATCTATCGATTATATCTTTGTTGTCTGTTAGCATTCTTCCCTCTTTGTTTGCAATACATCCGCTTCCTGCAGCTTTTTTGTCTTTATTAGTCATTCTTTTCATTTCTGTGTGCATTCCTCTTAAATTTTGTTTACTTTCCATAGTTTCGACTTCTAGACATCTTTGGTTGAGCCAGTCTTCTTTGCCTTTTTGCACATTTTTCGTATTTCATTATCAGTTTCCTTGTATCTGGCAGTGTTCTTCGCTTGTCTTCTCTCTTCCATTTTTTCTAAAATGTTGCCAGTTAACCATTTTGTTTTTTTGTTACTTTCCTTTTTGGGTAAAGTTATGCAGGATTCTTGTATGCTGTTTTTTATGCATTGCCATTTTGTTGTGACTTTTCTTCAGGATTTTCTCTTGTGTACTGCCACTTCTTCTAGCAGCTTCTGATATGTGTTCTTTACTTGTACAGTATTAGTTTCTTTTACATCTTTCTGATTTATAGCTGTTGTATCTATTGTGTCGCTGAATTAGTATTTTTTTTCTTTCTCTTTAATTTGATTTTATTTTAATCATTACAGGATTGTGATCTGAATTAATATCTGCTCCTGGGTAGGTTTTGGCTTTCATGACGCTGTTCCGGAATCTGTCTTTTATCATTATATAATCTATTTGATTCCTCTTTCTATCTCCAGGGCTTTCCATGTGTATAATTTCCGTTTATCTTGCTCAAAGTAGGTGTTATATATTATCAGCCTGTTTTCTTCACAAAATTGTATTAACCTTTCTCCTCTGTTATTTCTTTTTCCTAAACCATGATTTCCTATAATGGTCTTATATCTGCCTTTTCCTACTTTTGCGTTCATGTCACCTATTACAATCAAGATGTCTGGAGATTTCACTTGCTTCAAACTGTGTTTAGATCTTCATAGTATGCTTCTATTTGTTCATCTGTATAGTCTTGAGTAGGTGCGTATGTCTGTATTATTGCTATGTCAAATGGTTTTGCCTTCATTTTTAATAGTATAATCCTATCATTGTATGTCCAGTGGGTATTTATATTTTTGTAGTTCTCGTTTTATTAGAATGCCTACCCCCCTTTGATGTTCTGTTGTGTTACCTGAGTATATAAATGTATATTTATCGTCTTGTATGTATCCACTTTCCTTCCATTTTGTTTCTGATATGCCTAAAATATATATGTTTAATCGCTTTGCTTCTACCATAAGATTTTCTAGGTTTTCCTTTTTGGTATAAGTGTAACCTCCTTAATATTTGTCCATATTTTAAATATTTGACAATATTGATATTCGTTACTCATTATTGGCACAGACTTCTGTTGCTTGTCTGTCATAATGATAAGGCCCCTTTCGTGATTCGCAGGGCACACACTTTCAATCTCGGCAGGGAGGGTATGCGAATATCATCACGTTTCTAAATGTTTATTGAATCTTCAATATGGAATTAGTGACCAAATCTTGATATGAGTGAGTGAGTGAATCTTTAATCTTTCAAATGTCAACAGTTTATCAAGTCAACGACCAACAACCACTCGTCATATATCATATAAATAATGTTTATATCAACAGTGGCGGATCTCTGGCAGCACCAGTCGTCCATGCAAAACTCGTTCAAGACGAACAATTTATCAAGTCAAACGACAAACACCAAACCGTCTGTGAACTCATTGAAAAAATCCCATGAATCACAATCATATCAACAGTGGCGGATCTCTGGCAGCACCAGTCGTCCGTGCAAAACTCGTTCAAGATGATTACTGATCTACTGCCCCTTCCCCTGTTCATCTCTGGCCCAGCTGTCTCCACTCTCAACTCACCCTCCCCTTGTCAAATTTCTAACTGCCCCCAAAACTACGTCATCGTATTTTCACGTCACTTTTCACTCTGCGCACTGTACTGCATTACTTATTGTGGCGTGCATCAATTCCGTCTTCATTTTCGTCTCCTGACCCTTTAGTGCGCAATTTCGCGTCTACATAAGGTCCTAACATTCCACGTGGCTATTTTTAGCTCGTTCCTAAAACAGTAGTTAGAATTTCTCTCCATGGCTTTCTTGGAATGTTACGTGATGAATCTCCAATCTCTTTCACGGTGGTCTGCTATATTCGTCTTTCGTGTTCTGAATATGCCTCATGTGTACCACACACTTATTGTGTGACATGCCTGTCGTAGACTTTAGAATTGCTAGACGTGAGAGTGAAGGAAAACAAATATAACGGACCCAACCTCAATAGCAACAAGAAAGAAGCAATGGTAGCAAAAAAGAAATGCGAGATATGATGCTGAAGGAAAGCAAAAACAAAGGACTCAGCTTCATTAGCAACAATAGCAAACAGAAGTAATGATAGCAACAAATAAAACGACAACACCGCAATGCGCAATAAGAACAAGTGGAAAAATAAAACAGGTAAATGATTTTAAATATTTGTGAACATTGTTAACCTTAGATGGTAGATGTAAAATAAAGTTGAGATGCAGAAAAGCTCAGGCAAAAGCAGCTTTCAAAAAAAAAAAAAAAAAAAAAAGATGAAGATACTGTACAATCCATTTTTGACAATGGAAAAAAGAATAGTAGTTCTTAAATGATATGTAGAACAAGTATTAACATATGGACGTGAATCATTGACAACATGCAAGAAAAGCACTGGTGTATGCAGAAATGTGGTCTAACTGAGGAATGTTGAGAATACTATTGACAGCTAAGAAAAGTAATGAAAACATTCTGAAAGAGTCCAAAGCAAAAGAGATCTAAATTCCCTAATTAGGAAGAAACAATCATCATTTCTGATTATGTTATGAGAAGGGAACGGCCGAAACATTTTGTAACAAGTGTAAAAATTGAGGGACGAAGAGATAGAAGGCAGGGAAGAGAAAAAAAAACTAGACAGTTTAAGAGAATGGTTTGGCAGAAGGTCAAAAACAGAAATTATAAATAACTGTCGCGATCAAGATATGTGGTGTGACATGATCACCTACGCCAGCAGGCATAGTATAGTACATGATGATGATAGTATCTTTCTAGCCATGTTGGTAATGCTAGTGTGTGATACCAAACCCAGGTAATGACAATAGAGTTACCACAGACTCACGAAAGAAGGATTGTTCCATACCTGTTCTCATTATAACAGGCATTCTATCTGTTACGCCCTCTACACAACGCACACAACATCTAGTTGCCATTTGAATAATTAGATTGTCCCAGGCATAGGTTCTTAAACTCTCGATATATTGGTTACAAATGCGATAAGGAAGAGGTTGTTGCGGCTGTAGTAAAGATAGCGAATAAGTTCAAAGAAAACAGTAGTTAGTTCAAAACTAGCGAATGATAACTTGTATACTCTCTCTCTCTCTCTCTCTCTCTCTCTCTCTGCGATCAGGACCCAATCAGAGTAGGATTCCAGCTCCTCACATGAACTCATCTGTCAGGTTAGGTGTGTTACAAACAGAACATCACAATTAGAGTCTACCAGATCCACTCTGATTGAACACCCGTTAAAACGTTGCACTGTGTTCTGCGCCAGTGGCCCAGTGCATCCGATTTCAGCCAGCATTTTATTCAGGTTTGCTTTCCCTAGCCTTTGATTGTCCCCAATCTTCCTGCAAGGCAGCAGGTGATCTTTTCTGTAGGGGATTCTGCCCTTAGATGGTCGGCCCTCCCAGGTTTACGAGCACCATCTGCCCGAGTCACTAGAGGCGACTAACCCAGACATGCACACACAAAGATATGAGATGTGACAAACACATATATGCACATAGCGATACGAGGCATGACTAACACTGACATACATCACTGGTATACAAGCGGCCATGAAGTAACACTGACGTGTGGAGAAGAGGCATTCGATTGGCTACATTTCTTCAGTTGTCATTGCTATCACCATTGGTACTATGACCCTTTTCACAAGTTTGTTGGATAGTTGATACGAACATTCTACACTGAACTATAAACTAAAAGGATTCATGAAAATGCAACTGTAGCGACACAGTTGGATCCACGGATGGGCTATTCATTAGCGAATGAATAAACAATCATTGGTAGTTTGAGGTATCCGTCCCCTCGTGACATTTTTGCTGTTAAAGTTTACGTTTCCATTCAAGTTTTCATATTTCAAAATGCGGCCTATTAATAATGAATTTGGCTTCATAGTAGCTGGTCAGATTATTCTCCTGTGATAATCGTGCGCCCCCCCCCCCCTCTCCCCTCCTTAGCTAGTTTACGTTTTCGTTTCTTTGTATATTACAGTGTTATGGGATCAATGGATGACCACTCTCTGGAAGTTATTGCACAATTTGTCTCGAGTTGTTCTCAAATCATCTTGCTCACCGTTCCTGGTAGTTTTTTTTCAGCTGTTAGGACCGTCAAGGCGTCGCTCAGTATTATCACTTTCTTGTGGACTTTATTTGTGTGTAAAATAGTCAGTTGTGTAACTTTTTTAAGGATTGTAGTTGGGGTTAGGGTTTATAGTTGAAAAAATTTTAGAACTACATTCCCCACTTTATATTGGATTGATAGGTTACGAAAAGGCATTTGATAGTTTAGATAGTGGAATGCTTTGGAAGTTGCTGAGTCATTACGGAATCCCCATAAAGTTTATTAACCTGATAAAAACAATGTATGAAGAAATTAAATGCAGTGTGGTGCATGAAGGACACCTTACAGAAGCATTTGAATAAGAACAGGAGTAAGGCAGGGATGCCTCTGTCTCCATTTCTCTTTCTACTGGCCATAGATTGGATTATGAAAATAACTCAAAACAACAGAAATGGAATCCAGTGGTCACTGATCAAGTAACTTGATGATTTAGACTTTGCTGATGACATAGCTCTCCTATCAAACAGTCATCAACAGATGCAGGATAAAATGAGCATACTAGATGAAAGATCACAAAAACTAGGACTTAAAATTAATAGAGATAAAACCAACATTATGAGAATTAATACAGTTGGCAATAACCAAATAAAATTAGGAGAAATACTTCTACTAGACGTACAATCTTACATATATCAGAGTAGTAATATAGATAAAGAGGGAGGAACAGAAAATGATACCAAAATAAAGATATCAAAAGCAAGATGAGCTTTTGTTGCACTGGGAAACATATGGAAGTCCAAAGAAATTAGGTTAAATACAAAAATAAACATTTTCAACTCCAATGTTAAGTCAGTCCTATTATATGGTTGTGAAACATTGAGAACAACAAAATTGACAATAATGAAGATACAGACTTTCATTAATGGATGCTTACGCAAAATAAAAGGATGGAAATGGCAAGAACAAAATCACTAACATAGAATTATGGAAATGTACCAGTCAAAAACCAGTGGATAAAGAGATACAGCGAAGACGATGGCGCTGGATAGGATACACACTACGGAAGCCAACTGAGAGTATTACACAAGAGGCCCTTTTTGGAATCCCTGGGGAAAAGACAAAGAGAAAGACCAAGGAATTCTTGGAGAAGACAGATAGAAGGAGAAATGAAGATGATGTGGAAAACATGGAATGATCTTTGTTAAACTTGTGCCAGTGGTTACGCCTCGAAACACGAAACACTGACAGCAGCAACGCTGTCTTAGTTTGAGAACGCGGGCCTCAAAGAAGTCGACAGCACTGAAACCGAACCCTAACTTGTTTTTGTTCTGCTAGACCTTCAGAGCGCCCGACTGCATGTAGAAAAGAAACATATTGCAAGGGCAATAACTTCTCTCTTTCTTTTTCTATCCAAGCTTGCGCCCTGGAGGGACATTTCTACGTGCGGGGGAAAATCCATACTTAATTATGACTACTACTACTGCTACTACTACTGCTACTGCTGCTACTACTACTGCTACTACTATAGCTGCTGCTGCTACTATTACTGCTGCTGCTGCTACTGCTACTGATGCTGCTACTACTACTCCTGCTGTTGCTGTTTCTGCTGCTACAACAACAACTACTAATACTACTACTGCTACTGCTACTACTAATGCTACTTCTACTACTGCTGCTACTACTACTACTATTAACACTACCGCAACTTCTACTACTGTGACCCTCTTTGGATATTTCGTTTTATGATGATTAATTTTAACCTTTTGAGACCACCTTTGCTTGTGCCTGCTACTTACACTTGTGCGTGTATACACTCTCGTGACTTTATTGAGAGACTGAACTTGGTGAGAGACTGAACTTTGTGTGTTTGCCTTTCTTTCTCAACAGCTTGTACCGTTCGTCCCTTACGACCAACTTGAGACTTTTCTGCGCGTTATACATAACAACAATTAATAACACATCGATAACACATTGACCATTGATCGGCTGCCTTTATTTCTTCTTTTCTCGCATCTTCTGTCATGACAATTCTTGTTTATCTATTCAATTTCTCTCCTTTCATTCTCTATTATATTATTATTTATTCTATTCTAATCTTCCTATTCATGTTCGACACTAACTTTTGTCGGACTGTTCCCCATCGAACGGCCCTCCCTACTCTATCTATTGCTGGTTGTCAACTAATTTAAGTTGGACCGTTCCCCATCGAACGGCCCTCCCTACTCTATCTATGGCTGTTGCCGGTTCCGTTACTTCTGTTAGACCAAAGTACAGCTAATGTTACCAACAAGCTTCTGAGCAACATCAAAATACGGACAAATGTCGTTCTCTCACCAACTATCATCAAGAGAACATACACATAATATTATGCATCCACTGATACTGCGGAAGCCATTTGGGAATATTACTCGACATGCATTTTTTTTGGAATCTCTCAAGAAAGAAGACAAATTATAATCTTTGTAGAAACATGTACAAATGTTGCATAATATTTAAAGGCTCCCCTCGTTCTAAAACAACCAATTTAAATGCATAAACATGTTCTACCGTTGAATTGTTGAAAAGAAAATATATTATATATATATATATATATATATATATATATATATATATATATATCATCATCATCATCAAGTACCGGGCCTAGTGGCGTAAGGAATCATGTCTCTCCACAACATTCGATCTCGGCAGCTATTTATCATTTCTGTTGTTGACCTTCTGCCAAGCCATTCTCTTAAGCTGTCTGTTATTTTTTCTCTTTACTTCCCTCTATCTCTTCGTCCCTCAATTTTTCCATTTGTTACAATATATTCAAGTTGTTCTCTTCTCATTACATGGCCAAAAAATGATGATTGTCTCTTCCTAACATTGGAAATTAGCTCTCTTTTTGCTTTGACCTTTCTCAGAACCTCTTCATTACTCTTCTTAGCTGTCCATGGTATTCTCAACATTCTTCTGTAAAACCACATTTCTACAGACTCCAGTGATTTTCTTGTCTGTTGTCCTATTGTCCATGATTCGCATCCGTATGTTAAGACTGGCTCTACGTAACATTTAAAACTCTTTTTTCTTGTTTCTATTGTCAAAAATGGATTGCATAGTATTTTCCTCATTTTTTGGAACGCTGCTTTTGCCTGAGCCATTCTACATCTCACCTCTGTTGTACATCTTTGTTGAGGGGAGGTTAACAAAGTTCCCAAATATTTAAATTCATTTACCTGTTTTAATATTGTTCCACTTGTCTTTATTTGCACTGAGGTGATGTCTTTTTCTTTGTTGTTACCATTACCTCTATCTTTTTGCTATTAAGGCTGAGTCCTTTATTTTTGCTTTCCTTCACTACAATGTCCAACATTTATTGTAACTCATTTTCACTCTTAGCGATTAATACTGTATCATCAGCATACCTTAGATTATGTATATTATGATCTCCAATTGTTATTCCAGGCATTCCCCTTATGGATCTTAAAATAATCTCACTATAAATATTTAAACAAATCTGGTGACAGCACACAACCTTGTCTAACACCCTATTTTATTTGTTGAAACATTCCCAATTGGTTTCCAGTTCTTATGGCCGCCGTTTGTTGCCAGTACATGTTCTTTATTATTCTTAGATCTTTGCTGTCTATGTTTATGCTTTCTAAAATGTTGATTATTTCTTGGTGCTTTACTTTGTCAAATGCCTTGGTGTAATCTATGAAACATAGGTATAGATCTGTTTTCACCTCTATGGCTCTTTCTACTAAAGATCTTATGATATAAATGGCATTGCTTGTTCCTTTATCTCTAACAAAACCACACTGTTCATCGCTAATTTCTGGACTGATTTTGTTTCGCACTCTTCGCATGATGATTCTCAGTAATATCTTAGCCATATGACTCATAAGGCTTATTGTGCGATGATCATCGCATTCAATCGCACCCGATTTCTTTGGTAGGGCTATGAATATTGATTTGAGCATGTCGTCTGGTATATATCCGCTGTTGTAGATATCATTCAATATTTTGTTATTATTGCTATTCCAAAATCACCCATGGCTTCAATCTCTTCTTTTATATTATCTGGCCCAGGAGCTTTGCCTGCTTTCATATTGCGCACGGCGTCTTCCACTTCTTCTCTTAGTACTGTATATATATTTTAGAAGTAGTAGTGAG